>OX359245.1:60288451-60758467 GCA_947179485.1 Allacma fusca
TAGTCTCTGGTTCAATATATGTATCGGTAACACCGGAAGGATTTTTAAGCATTGCGACGACATTATGGTTAAATTGCTGAAAACATTTTAACTCACAAATTATTTTATAATTATTATAAATTAAATTATAAATCCTGATAGTATACTCATAAAGCTAATTGTTGCCATGTTTGCGAAATGTAAAAATTTGAAAGTTTTCAAGTCGCTTCAATGGATCCGAAAGTATAATGAATGAATCCAGTCTTCGGCTGTTGATATGTTACGTAACGCCATTCCTCAACGATGGTAGTTGAGTGCATTCAGTGCTGGAATTCAGTCGTTTGTCCAAATAGTTGCCTTTATTATGTGCAGACGGAAAATGATTTTATTAGATGTAGCAGCAAATTAAAAAGTTTTTTGGTTGAATTCGATATGAGCTGTGCTAATAGTGGGATCGTGGACTTTTAACAAATTACGTCAAAAAATATAAAAACACGCTAAGTCAGTGAGTCCAGGAACGTTTTTAGTGCTTGGAACATCGAAAAATCAAAGTGATTACAAAGTGATGACAAGACTATAACAACACATGTATCATTTTTATATCAGGGAATTGATGTCATTTTGATTCAAAATTAATTCTGAAAACCTTGAGACAATATTGTTTTCAAAACCAAAAAAATTAGATCCTGAAATGAAGCTTACTAATATATACAGTTGGTTGAAAAATTGAGCTTCTTTTTACTTTCAGTTTTCAAAATCAAAGACCTTCTAAATTGTTCAAAGATTGCATTGTAAACAAAATGATGGTAGTATTTTAGTATTATCAATTAAAATTTAAGTACCAGACCTTAGTAAATATATAAAAAATAAAATATAAATAAAAATAGTTATATAATTATATATAGACAAAAGGAACCAGAGGACAGTAAATCTGTTGTTGTTGGATTACATCATATTAAACATATATTCTTCTTCACATCCGTCCCCTAATCGTTTCGAATAATTGCACCGTGCTTAATGCATCCAAGGACAGTACATATTTAATTATTTAATTCCAGACAGTGATGCATGAAGTTTAATAAATATTACGATAAATATTACGATCATAAATATTATATCCGTAAACATCAGGTCAGTTTGTGCCTTAAAAATACATGTATTCTGAAATTACGTGCAAGAATATTCAGAGAGTTTCACTACTTCAAAACGAAAATTAACGACTAAATTTTAGCTTCATATAGAAAATAAAACGAAAATTATACTCCTAGGTATAAACATATGATCATAACTGATACAGATGTGTTAAATACAAACATATATATGGTACTGCACTGTACACATATGCGATATCTGTATGTAACAGTAAAGCAAAAGAAAATTTGACAGCATGGTAAGTGAAAACGGACTATAGTTAACTTAACCTTAAGATAAACAATTATCTACAGAGTTACGTGCATTCTAATTTCACAATCATTGTAGTCTCGCATTTCCCAACTGTTTAAGCTTGACTGCTTGGGTTAAGCAGAAGACCAAATTTTCTCCAATCCATAAAACTGATGTAAGCAGGTAACACTGAAGTAGAACTTCGCAAACCATGTAAATGTTAACCCCAGAGTTTTCCTTTGACGAAAAAGATTGTATATTACGAGCACTTTTGATTGTAAATTGTTTTTGCGACAAAGCTGAAGTGAATCGGTGCATTTCATCCCAGTAAAAATTTACACCGCTTGACAGCAACAACCCTAATCTTTTTTTCACCACGTGATATTTGTATTTAATCAGATCCCCCTCAAAAATGACATACATCGTTTGGAGAAAAGTGTCATCAAAAACATGTCCATTATGAGCAAATTTTAGGGACGTATTCTTTTTCATCTGTTCTTTTAAAATGTTCCAGTGGAAATTCAGTTCTGTTGAGATTGTTAGCACAGCAGTTTTGGCTTTCGTAAGATTCGTCATAGCTAATTTGGTCAAATTTTCATTACAGATGCAGCGAACATCTCTAAAAGCCTCATATTTTTCAACGCTCCATCTCCAGTAGGATAAATCACCGTCCTTGTACGTAACTAAGGAAAAAATATCTGAGCAAGTCCGGTTGTTCTTGTAAAAGTACTTCATCTCATAAAAGGAATCCGAAATACTTGTACAAGCACCTCCAGGAATAAACAATGTGAAATTTTCTAATTCTCTCAGTTTGGTCCATGGCATCTGCATTGGGAATGCAACTAAAAAGTCGGATTTGATCATTCCTTTGTAACCATTTGAAATTACCAGGGCCATGAGAATCCAAATCGATACGACAGCTTTTGTTTTACGGTTCTGCATACCGAGTTTCATTGACTGATCAACTAGTGTTCCGTATAGAAAAACAATAGCTCCTGCAGGTTTCGTTTTAGCACCAACGATCTTTGCAGACAAGAAAATAGCCCCTACCAAAATTGCTGTAATCAAGCATACCCAAACCATGTGTTCAAATGGAGCGTAGTAAATATCCAGTCCATTCCTTGCTTGGGTCACACTGTCAGAAGTAATAAAGTGAAAAACTGGCAGATGACCAAGGATTTGCATGTTACCAGCTTCAACTTGTTGACTAAATTTCAGTATTGGGTACTTGTCCCCATAAATTGTCGTGGCATTAGGATTAACACCACTGCACAGAAAAATCATTGTATTCAAATATACTGACCAAGAATCCTTAATGCTATTTCGGTGTATGCAATTTTCTCCGTAATAATTGAAAAGATTGTCAAACTTAAAATAGATATTTCGTCCTTGAAGTATGCCAATTTCATAGGCCTCCTCAATTTCTCTGAAGCAATTGTCTTCAATTAAACCCGAGAAGCAGTCAGTATAGCCAAGTAAAGTTCTTGCATAGTTACGAACATACGAAAACTTGTTGTGTGTACTGTTGTGACGATTTAAGTAGAATACTGGGATCCATTCATGAAAAAGTCGTCGAATTTTCTCATGAATATTCCAGTACAAACGATTACGTTGGACTAGATTTACGAGGACAAACAAATAGTCGTCGAATTCCAGATATTTTTCAACAATCTGGAACTCGTTGTCGTTTTTATTCCACTTTTGAAATGTGTAAAACGGCGGCTTTACTACAACCTCTTTGATTTTTTCCCAGTCGCAGTTAACCTTTTCAAAACTCCATACTTTTTCTGATAGGAAGGACACGAAGCATCGTGTAAAGGACTGTTTAAAAACATAAGGGTGCGAATATTCAGTGACATTCCTAAGCACTGTATTTCCGTAGTCACAAAAGCTTTTGTGCAGGACAAGTTCAAACGGAGTGGAAATTGATGATATATCAATAGCTTTAGAAATGTCTGTGACTTTGATAAAACAATTGGAGTAATAATTTGTTGCTTCCCTCAAGTTTGTCAAATGTTCTTCAATTATTGTAATTTCAGGGACTGCTTTGGAACGAATTAGAAGGGAAAACTTAGTTGACAAAACCACAACAAATATAGTTTTGATGATGGGTTGTAACTTCTGCATTATTTAAATTCGTTGTAAGTGAAATACTTCACACAAGATTTGCGTTCAAGTCAGGTTAATTTTTAAAAAACTTGTCCTGATCTGATCTGGCCTGAACTTGATTTGAACTAATTTTGAGAATTATTCTAACATTCGCGCTTGCACTGCATGATTCAAGTGCTCCAACAACTTTGTTTCACGATTGTTTGCCAATGGACAAGTGCATTGATTAGTTGTAAGAATAGAAAAATGGGTCAATGATAGTAGAATTGGATTTTTTCAAATCTGATACTTACAATACCTGGAAAATGGATTTGGAGAAAAGTAATTATTGGAATCGTAATTAGTGTCCGAAAAAAACAGAAAATTTGTTTCGACAATTCAAAGCTCTTTGTCAAATATTTCCTCCGTATGTCAAAGTTGAAAAAAATGATCCGCATTCAAGCCCCTTCCCCTCCCTGGTTGATAATTATTTAATCGTTAACAGGATAACTTACACAGCCGATGAAGTTCTTCATTTTAAAATTGCCAAAAAGTTTTGGAACAGCTGACTAGAGCATGAATGTTGCACTCATGCAGTCTCTGTAACCAATTCATGTCACCCATAATTTTGCCTAAAAAATATTGATATATTAGATAGTGATTCATCTGCGTTTGCTTTTAAACTTTTTGTTAGCTTCAGAACAGGTGAACTGGGTAATAGCTAGTGCTCATTTTTTAATGGCGGCGAAACCCTGAGTACTAAGAACACACTTAAAAAACAATAAGTTGGAGCTTTTAATTATTCAAAGTGGGCAACAGAATATATGAATTATTCTTGAGCACTAGTTATTGTAAATACTACTTTAATTTTGATGCAAACAAAACATAGCTCTGCTTCATATGTGTTCGAATTAAAAGAAGTATAAAGCGTAAACATTTTGATAACATTTTAGGGCTCAGTGACTTTGTATTTGGTTCAAAGTGAGGATGAAGACTGGCTTAGTTTAGTTTGAAGAAAGGGTGTATCCCAATCGTCTTTAATTATTATTTGTTTCAAAGTAGTTTTATTTCATTCAGTAAAGCATGTTTCAGGACCCACTTTATATACAGGTGAGTAATAAAATGCTATCATTGTCATAACTACTATATTATACTGTAAACGCCCGTTTATTTGCTGTGGAAAAAAACAAGTGAAATAGGTTACCGACATGTTCTCCACTAAGTTGAAGTAATATTGTTTCTAGAAATACATAATTCTGATTATATCAAATGTATAGTTTTGAAACCTCGTGCTTGAGTATCATGCTGAAGTTAATTAATGAACGTTGAATTAGTTTAATTGTCAGAGTAGAGAAAATCAAGGATATATGTACGTTTTCAGGATTTCTTAAATTAAACATGTAATTATATCAGGTTACCTAATTATATAACATCTAATATTTATATTTCCTCCAAATATAAAACCATTACACCAAATGAATTTTTTACTATCTATGATTACAACCAAACATGGCTAGCCGAAAAATAAGGTTTCCGCTGGTTAGTTTTAGGTAATGGTCAAATTTTTTCTGTTTTTGTTTTCGGTATTTTAAATACCGCCCGACTTTTCATGTAACTTGTATTCGAGATTAAATTGTTACAGTTAGGGTAATTTGATCGAATTCGATGTTCAATTACTCTAGAACTTAGAGCGTTGAAATTTAAAATGGTTTCCACACAATTTCAAGAGAGTGATACAATTAATAAATATAGGAATTAAACTATTAAATTAAATATTTTCATAAGAGTTTCATTCTACAGAGTGCCAAGAAACCTACAGTATTTGCTCAATGAAACCTCCCAGCCCATAGTAAAGCACGTAACTATTCTTTGTCGCAGTTTTGTCGTCAGCAAATATTCTTGCTAAAATGCAATCAAGACCGTTATGTTTACCTTTGTTTGTTCCATTTCGAAAACAAATGGCTGAAGAAATCGTTGTTACAGGTTAGGTGTTAATATGAATGTTGACGGGTTGTGTATAAGTATCACCGGTTGTTATTGTTTGAGCAGTATCATGTAAAGTGAAAATTACTCTGCACAAGACTTCGCTAGCCCAAATAAAGAAGTTAAACTGTCAAATGTTTTCACACAATACCATTCCTTCCAGATTTTCTTACTTTAATTGACAAAAATCACTACATGCGGTTACATGTTCCACAAATCTTAGCTAAGTTTAAAATTTGAATGCAAAATTTGATTTAGGTTGACCTCTATTGAAGAAACCATACAGCATAATTTCTATTGTAAATAAAACGACTGCGAATAAATTACAGTAAAGCAGTACTTTACATACGATATAAATGTGAACTCCAGAGTTTTCATTTGACGAAAACGTTTGCCTGTCCCTCGCACGTTTGATTTTTAAATATTTTCCTGACAATGATGTCGTGAAACGATGCATTTCATCCCAGTAAAAATTCACTCCACTCGACAGCAACTGTCCTAATCTTTTTTTCATTACATGATATTTGTCTTTAATCAGATCCCCCACAAAAATTACATACATCCTTTCACGAAACATATCATCGAAAATCTTCCCATTATGTGCAAACTTCAGAGACCTATTCTTCCGCATCTGCTCCTCCAAAATGCTCCAGTGTAAGTTCAAATCAGTTTCAAGAGTCAGCACAGCAGTGTTAGGTTCTGTAAGATTTGTCACAGCGAGTTGGGTCAAATTTTCGTTACAAATTAATGCAAACAAACTTTTGAATATCAATATATTTTTGATCGTCCCATCTCAAGTATTTCAGATCACCTTCTGTGTACGAAGCAGTTGAGAAATATTCGAAACATGTTCGATTATTTTCGTAGAAGTATTTCATATCATAAATCCAATTATTTGTGGTTACTTGCACGCAATACCCTCCAGGAATAAACAGTGTAAAATTTTGTAGTTCTTTCAGCACGGTCCATAGCATCTGCATTGGGAAGGAAATTGAAAAATCGGACTTCACCATTCCTTTGTAAGCATTTGAAATCACAAGAGCCATTAATATCCAAATTCCAGCTACAGATTTTATTCTACCATTCTGCAAGCGAAGTTTCACAGCCTGGTCAATTATTGTTCCCCATAGAAAATAAATTTCTGCTAGGGTGGCCTTCGGATGTCGAATATCGGAAGAGACATGCAAATGGCCGCTAGTAAAATCACTGTAGCCAGAATTACCCAAACCGTGGTTTCAAATGGGGAGTAGTTAATATTCAGACCACTCCGGGTTTGAAATGCACTATCAGAAGTAATAAAATGAAACATTGGCGGATGACCAAGTATTTGCATATTTCCAGACTCAACTCTTTGATTGAATTTCAGTGACGGGTGTGACCCTTGCTTAAATGTTACGTTAGAAATCAAACCGCTGCATAGAAACATCAGCGTATTCAAATATACAGACCAGGATTCGTTGTCTGGATTGTGAGGAATGCAACTGATTCCATAATTTGAGAGATAATGCAGGGCAAAGTATACTTTTCTCCCTTGCTGTATTGACCTTCCATAATAATTCTCAATTTCACTAAAACAATTATCTTCAAAAGAATCGTAGAAGCAATGCATATTACAAATAGGATCCAATGCACAAACATTTGAATATTTAAAGTGTGTACTGTTGTGAAGCTTCAAGCTGAATATTGGTGTCACTTCCAGGAACAATTTTTTAATAATTTCCGGAATTTCAGTGTGGTAATTTTTATTTTCACGTCGTTCCACGATTACGAAAATAGTATCACTGAATTCGAGATATTTTTCTACAATCTTGAACCCGTCATCCTCATCCCATTTTTTAAGTTCATAAAAGGGTAACTTTACTATTGTGCGCGTGAGTTTTGTCAAATCACAATTTACACGATAGGAATAAATTCTTGGGATTATTTCCGAAATGAAGGACACAAAACAGCGCATGAAGGACTGCTTAAAGGCAAAGGGGTGGGAATATTCACTGACTTTCCGCGACACCGGATTGTCGTAGTCACAAAACTGTCGTAGAAGACAAGCTCAAAAGGAGTGGAAATCGATGAAAAATCAATAACTTTTGAAGGATCTGTAACTTTGATAAAACAATGGGAGTAAAAGTTGGTGATTTGTCTCAAGCTCATAAAATGTTCTTTAATCGTTAATGTGCAATGAATGACGCAAGATACAAGGAAAATCTTGAATAAGAAAACTATTGATAGGATGATAATTTGTACCTTTTGCATTGTGTTAATTCCTTATTAATGCAAATACTTATTTCTAATTATACGACAAATTAAAATAAATTGGAAAGTATTCAGAAGAAACTAGCATTCAAGCCATCCACCAAGGTGGATGGGAAAACTGGGATTGCAATGATTTGCAATTTTTAAAAAACATTAAACTGAACATTATATAATTAGGCCGTTTTTACATAGGCTGTTCTTCGTTTAAATAAATACAACGGATCCTTTAATCCTGCAATCCGTTTCGATTGGGTAAAATCTGTAACAGAAACTTACTTTGTCGTTAAATTTAAAAGACATATTAATTTAAGGGAGGTCACTTCTGGACCGGTCAGGGTAAAAAAAACTAATAAAGACCCTCAGATTCCATGCAGAACAGCAATGTTCTGGATGGATAAGTAAAATATAAACAGATAAAATATGTAAAAATAAATAAAGATAAATTATAATGTCTACAAATGCAGCATGCATAGATTGTTAGCAGAACAGTTGCCAATAAATATTTTTCCGTTCAGCATTATCTGGTGTTTGAATATAATATCTAAAGAATATTGTCATTTCATTTCGAACAAGTATTGAAGTCCTCTAGGTAAATGAATATAATATTATCTATTGAAACTGTTTCCAAAATGGGTTGAATTTTAGTGATTGTGATCGGTAGTTTGGTCTGCTTGTAATAACGTTGTTGGGCGTATTGTTTTCGATAACGGATCACAGTTTGTTTCTAAAACCCTAGTGAAATGGTGTGACAAGATAGGAATTGAACCACTCTTTATAGCATTATCACATCCTCAAGCCTATTTAACTGAGAGATATAACCGTACCGTGAAAAATAGAATCATGATTGCTATTGTACTTGGAAAGTTTAAGCCAGAGAATGTGTGCGAAGATAAAATTTATTTAAATATTAGACCACTTTCATTAAGTACCTTTTTAAATAATTTTAAATTTATTACATAAAAGCGTATAATTCAATATTGAAAACAATTTCATTAGGCAATCGTCCCATGTTTTCTCAGGAAAGTAAATATCCGTGGTCAAGTTTGGCAAAGTACCTTTCTCTGAAAACAATATTCCTACAAAATGACTTACTGGAGTGCTGATAATGATAAAGATGCAAATGTTTGCAAAAGAGGGAAGTTTGAATTTCGTAAGTGACGGACGTGAATTTAGAATCACCTGCTGAAATATGTTTTTGTCGGCTAGTTTCGCTACACATTTTGGGTACATTTTGTCCTGAAGGGTAAACCCAACATAGATAGTCATCTCAGCGAAGACTAATAATACTGCAGATACTTATTCATTGTTTTAACTACATTGTCGATGTCCAGCTGTTTATGTCCATGCACTCTACAACTACCCATACGAGAGGATACTCCTGTGACGTCACAGCTAAATGACGAAGGCCCTGTGATCAAAGAAACCTAAACTTGACTGTCCAGCCGGAAATATGAAGACTTTAGACGACCTTTTTGAAGTGATCTCTAAACTCCGAAATGACATAGGCTCCATTAGGAATGATGTGATGGAAATAAAAGCGACCATATGTCCTCAAGTTACTGAAAATACTGCAAGGCTTAACGATCTCTCAACCCGGATGGAAGTAATTGAACTCAACGAGAGAAGGCTAAATTTGATCATTCACGGAATTGAATACAAAAGCATGGAGACGGACGAGAAGCTTAATGTCAAAATTAAATCCTTTATTGCAAATGACTTAAAAATAGGTGATGACAAGGTGGAAGTTGTTGATTTTTGGAGACTTGGAAAACCATCTGTTTCTACTCGACCTATAATAATCAGACTGAGTAAGGAGAGGGACCGCAGGATCTTGTTTAAACACATAAAAAATCTCAAAGGCTCCCCGATCAGAATTCAGGATGATGTTCCTCCATGAGAGTTAAGAGATCAGTACTTCTACAAGCAAGAAAAACAGCCATAGCGGATAATCGAAGTGTTAAATTGTCGGCTAACAACATCACAATCGACGGATGTGTCTACACAGTGAATCATAAAAATGATCTTGTCTTGACTTCTAAGTCTTCTGATTGTGAAGCTAGTACTTTCTCGAGTAAAAAATCCTGATATGTACATACCTGTCCTCACTACAACTGCAAGTGAATCAATTAACTGTGTTTCCTGGAATGTGAATGGTGTGTGATCTAAAGATGAAACCTCCCTGAAATTACAGAACGTTATAGAATCGAATGTACTAACAATGAAACCTCCAAAATGCAACAATCAAACTTCATCCCATCATTATTAGTTTCTTGAAACCTGAATCAACCACGAAAACTATACGTACTCTAACGTGCCTTTTCTTATCTCTAGAGTAATACCCAGTCTACGTCTGAACTCTGATAAATTATTTTTCGGCAAATCAATCATCTACCAAACTGGCCTTTGCAACCTATGCAACGCACCTATATATCAATACAACTGGAACCACTTCATTTTGGTGCGGTTAATTTAAATGTGCTAAGAAAGTCTATATTTAATATTGCTGGAGAAACCAAGACTGACGACGATCTAGCGATGAAGTGATATAATTTGATACAAACAAATGATCAAAGTGTTGCAGCGTTAAATAATTTTTTCTTTTGTTTCTTTTTTTTGAACTCTGTAAACCTATAAGCAAATTTCCTAAGTCACTGTATCCACCTATTGAAGGGGCAGTAGCCCAAATCGATAAAACCTTACATACATACATACATAATACGAAGCATTATGCTGAATTTAAATTCTTGAAAATTCAATATATCTGGGAAAACATGTATTGCAAACTAGGGGAATGAAACAATGGACGTGTTTATTAGGGTTCCCACTTTTTGAAACGTCATTCCGGGACAAAATAACTTTAAATTTTGTTTACGTATACACGATTCCTAATTGTATTTTTCAGCTTTTTTGGCAGCTGTTAACATTTTCTTGTTTTCCGGTTTGTTCAAAAAAGAAACCAATTCACAACATGAAAAATGCACATTAAGGCGGACTTAAAACTCTGCCTTCACAAGTTTTGTTGACATTAAGTTTCTCTCGGCTGTCCAAACTTTTTTCATTAGGCTGAAATTACTTTCTGCAATTCATTGTAAAGTTGGTCTTCGTTTAATTTAATACCAAATGCAACGGCAATATTTAGTAAATAAGCCATGGATACTAAGAATTCCTCTGATTTCAAATTTAGTAGTTCCATTTTCAGAAAACAATTAGTTTTACTGAAGTCAAAATGTTTGCTTAAATAGGTCTGCAGTGATTTCAAAAAAATCCAAAGGTTCCTGCTGAAAGCGCTTTTGTTTTGTTGCGGAAATAAATTTTTCCGAATTGCTTTAGCGTTACTTCCATAAAATTTATCGTATTGGTTTACAGAACTGTCCGGAAAAGATTTCATTATTGTGTGAACTTCCGTAGAAGTACAATCATTACACTCATAACATTAAAATGGGCAAATGCATTTATTGTAAAATAATGTGCACAGTATATTGGTAACATTCGGCTAGGCATTCTACTTTCGCAGCAACTTCATTGCTGTTATGACATACAACCTTGCGATTAACAGCAGGGCAGTCACTTTGTTCCTTCAAAAGAAAATATGACTTCAAAGCTGACCTATTAGAAAGGAATCTATCCAGTGCTGGAAGTAAGGAAAGCCACATCCACAAATTCACATAACTGTTTTAAAGAGTCTAGTCTCTGCGCAGACGGGCCAGATTCGCTAAAACCCTTTCAAACTAAGCCTTCAACATTAATTGATAATTTATTGCATGCATTTTTCACAGCGTTGTGCATAATGTGATATTTGCAATTAGCAGCAACAATTTACATGTGAGATTTAACAAACCCAAATTCTTCAAACTTCACAGAGAAAGTCGCTTTACACACTAAAATCCTATCAGGGGTCTGGTTATCTTTGCTATTTCGACTTAACCAATTGTTTGAATTGACAAACTCTTCCCATATCGAATTGTAAAACCTAGACCTTTTTAATTATTACCTGATATTACCTGATTTTGTTACGCTTGTAATCACATTTTTCTACTTTTTTAAGTTTTATGTAGATGGCACGTGATGCTCTTGTTTGAATCGAGCTCCTCTAGAACGAAATATTTTATTTTTATCTTAAAAACTAATAGACCATAGACTGTTTATACAACATTTAATTCCACTAGTTTATGGCAACGTCTTGTCAACAGTTTCTAGGGTTCTCAGACGTCCCGGAATGCTCGGGACAGACCCGGAATGACACTCCTTGTCCCGCGTCCGGGAAGAGTGTATTCCGGGACACGTAATGTCCCGGAAATGTCAAGCTCAAAAAGTTATGAAAATTATTAGTTTTTATTGTCGCTGATGCAGAAATAGCTGTGAAAAAGTTGGTTTGCAATGAATACTAAATTGAGCAATTTTGAGATGTAAGTTGGAAATTATTAATACTATTGAAAGAGTACTCAAGAAAAAATTATCTTTTGTTGCTTTTCGTCATTTCAAGAAATTTCATCGTTTTCAATAAACTTTTGGTATAAATTTACCCCTGGAACAAAAAAGCACTTTAAACAGTAAGCTTTGAATTTTTTGAAATCAAAGACCTATTTAATCAGACATTTTGATTTCAGTGGTAATAATATTATTTTGAAAATGGAACTACTAAATTTGAAATCAAAGGAATTCTTAGTATACATAGCTTATTTACTACATTTTGCCGATGCACTCGGTATTAAATTAAACGAGGACCGGCTGTACAATATATTTTGCTTACTTCGTCAAAGTTATGAACTTTTGATTGTGATTAGATTGGTCGGTGCAAAGTGGGTTGAGTTTTTAAGAAAGAACAATGTCCTAAACTATTCAAGCTTGTATCGTTCGTGCTGTCAATTCCTGCTGGCAGACGCTTTTGCAAAAAGGTATTTCAGCCTAATGAAGAACGTTTGGACAGCCGAGAGAAACTTCATGTCAACGGAACTTGTGAAGGCAGAGCTTCAAGTCAGGCTTAATAATTATGCCCTTTTCATGTTGTGATTTTTTTTTCTTTTTTTGAACAAACCAAAAAGCAAGAAAATGTTATTAGATGCCAAAAATACAATTAAAAATCATTTAAATTAAATTCGATTCCTTCAGGTACAGGTATGAGGGCTTGAAATAATTGTACCTGACTTCCAAGTACTATAATACTATAATAACTCTTTAGGTATACTTGAACAGTGTTGCATCTATTCATATATTGTATCAGTTTTATAGACTGCAGTCTCAAACTGTAATAATTAATATTATTAAAAGTAAAATAATAATAGATTATGTAGTAAAGTATATTTAGAGTATTAAAAGCATATTTAATTCGATCATGAATTTTTATGAATGAGAAATTGTGTCAGGTGGAATATGTTAAACTGTTTAGTTTCAAAATGTATTAATGGTTTTATTACCGTGTGATCTCCTAGCATCCCTGGATTTAAGGCTGTGAATACGCGTGAATAGATTTGCCAGCTCCACGTTCATGGAGATCACTACCATCAAACCGCAATCGTAGACAAATGCCATTGTTAGATAGATAATGCTGACAAATAACTGCCTTAAGTCAGGGTATTCCTCGGGGTATAGAATAGTTTGAATAAATCGGAATACTTTGAAGGACATAAATAAACATACTAAAAATTGTGTGAAGTACCAATATCCCCATATAAATTTTGAGGGCGACGGCTTTGCCACGATGGCTGAAGCATCGTATGTAAATGGTAAAAGAGCCGTTTTGCAAAGCCAGTTTGTTAGGAATAAATTAATGTGTAAATCGTTTAACGGTAACATGTGGAAGATAACTTTTACCCTACTAGTTAAAATTATAAATGTGCTTACAAAATGTCACGAAGCTTCCTATATACTGAAAAATATTTCGAGTATAATCACAGATTGTCTTAGGTTGACACTGTTCAAGATGTTCAAGGACTTCTGAAATTTCAGACACACGTTACTATCCGTTGATGCTTTTCTATATACAAATAACTTGAATACTTGATTGGTTCGTTTGCTTACGCTTAAAATCATTGCAGATACTTTGATTAGATTTCCTCAAAGTATGAAACCTAGAAAGCATTTCGTAGCCACTATATACTTCTTTTACTCTTAAACTATAAAATATATTTGGATTTACACCTAATGATGCTGTGAAGGTATAATGCTGAAGACGATCGTATTTGAGTTTCTGATTACGATTTGCGTATTTGTAAATACACACATATTTGCTTGCCTTATTAATGTATTTATTTTACTCATTTAAAGAATTCTGATTTGAAGTACGTTTTCCAAATAGTTGAGGTACAAACACGTCCACATAATTGAACAAAGATTTTGAATCAAAGCGAACGCTCTGGAATATAATGGACTGCGTATGTTTACGTTAGAACCCAACCTCGAAATACACGTGTGAGTGCTGATTTGGTACAATGTAGTTATGACTCAAACTTTAGTTTTAATGCAATCACCTATTTACAATCTGGGAAAATATGGACATAGTTCGTAGCTTAGGATTATCCTCTAAAATTTAAATATGTGTAGATATGCAAACCAAAAACTGTATATCAAATTTTGTTCTTAATCCGGTCATTGGCAAGTTTGCATTTACTCTGAATCTCTTTGTTTCAACACTGTAATGTTTGCGAAAATAAGTATCGCTTAATTAATAGACCACTCTCATGAAGTACATTTTGAAAAATATATTTAATTCCCTGTACAAATGCGTCCAGGTCAAAATAGTAAACATTTGCATGAAGCAACCGTTCCATTTTTTCTGGGGCAAGTAAATATCCGCGGTGAAGTTTGGCAAAGTCCTTTGGCAATTATACAAATTGTTTAACTGGGATACTTGGCTAAGCAGCCAGGTTTCCATACATAGGCACTAACTTCTTGACCGAATTTTTCGGGTCACACTGATTTTGGGAGGTGGAGAAATCATAATATGGTGGGAGGTCATGTTAACTTACTAATTTGCGGGAGGTCTGATGTGATGAAAATTGCTTTCAAAATTTCACGGATAAAACAAACTTAAACCCTGTTATAACAAATATAACGGACCCCTATTGGCAAATACCTTTTTATAAAGTACGGCTTAGTGTCCATGTCACATTATTTTTTCTACAAGTACTGTAGATAGAAACAATGACAATCTTGATAATTAAATCATACACGCAACTTTGTGGGAAAGTTCAATAATAATTCAAATTCAGTTCATTTCAGTTTCTTCCACGCATCGTTCAGTCACACCCAGTTCATTGTTATTTTTTATACCACTTACACTCACTCAGTTCAATACGTAGGTATTTTTGCGTTCAATCACGTTCACTTAAATTGAACGTTAAAATAAAAAGTTTAATTTACGTTCGTAATGTCCATCTCATCAGTTCATTGAGTTCAACCACGAATATTTAGTTCAAAATCACAATTTAGATCTTAAATCTTATTTTTAGTTGAAAATTAGGATATGTGCCTAAACTGTTTAGTTCATTGCTGGTTTTGATCATGTTAAATATTTGGAACATATACTCTAAATCTGAGTTCCAAAGTACGTATTCTCACAATCAGTTCAATTCAGATCTCTTAATCACACCTAGACACGCATTTTCATTGACGTTCATTCACGTTCGTTGTATTTACTAAAACGTTCAATACACACTCCTTCGTTCACTCAAGTTCCTTCAAATCTTGAAATATTTCAGAAACGTTCAATTAGCGAACTAGTTCATTGAATGAATTATAGCATGCACGAATTGAATATACTGAGTCTACGCATATTTTAAACAATTAAGCTGAAGTACCGAAATTATATCTACTCCTAATAAGGATTCAAGTAAAACGTGATCCCGATTACCTTATTTTGATAACGCTTTACTTCTGCATTAATTAAAACGAGCTAACCAAAGTACATTCAAAGTATTTTCATGCATAATGTGACTATTTCTGTGTTGGAAATAGCACTACTATATTATATTATATTCTTATTACCCTTTCTATTAATTGTGAGATATGATTCCTGTCATTTATAGCTTGTAGGTATGTGTATGTAACATTAAAGTCGATGTACATAAATTCAGCGTAGTTTATTAACTATTCTAAAAGTAAAATAACTGCCGTTTGCATGCATAAGCTAAATTTTAGGTAAGAGTTTTGCAATTCTAACAATAAATCATCCGCGCGTTACCCAATGTTGCCAGATTCTGATTCGTAATCTGGTCGTTGATACGTTCGCTTCAAACGGTTCCCATTGTATGCTGATCTTTTGTTAATAAATCTGGCCATAGCCTTTCTGAAACTGAAACGTAACTTTATAAGCCTATGTGGGCTCAACTCCTGGTTTTATATCTGGTACCTTAAATTCCCTATCCCATGCAATACTCGCTAGGGCCTCATACGCTTGGTCCAACAATTCTTTGATTGTAGCATAATTCTGGCGACGTCCAAGAATCTTATGTCGGTACTCTAGATGCATATTTTCCATTACTTTGTCTACCCGAGTATGCTGAGGAGTAGCGGGGTCTATTCGTTCAAAGAAATCGTCAGCCACGTAAATAAATTTGGTAATTGGCTTGTGTAGTCCCTGAAACCTACCATCCAAATCTCGTCTTATTTGCCAAGTGTAATTTATTGACTCAAATTCTCGCTAGAAATGATACTTCCCAACTACGTAGTTCAGAATTTAGCTTTCTATACCACTGTTAAGAAGTGAAATGGCATAGTTTTGCTACTGTGTAGCAGTGGTAATTGCTCCTGCTGTTAATTTTATTTGAAGAAAGTGAATTTTTTTTATTAAGCTATTTTTGTCATTTGTTAGTTATTTGACAATAGCAGAAGTATTGAATATTACTTTTATAGTAATAATTGTAATGCAAGTACTATGAAATGTAGCATAGTAAGCTTATGTAATGTATTAGTACATTGATCTAGTTAAGATGCAATGATGACTAATGCTTATAACAGAATGCAGTAAGACCCGGAACTGTTAACATCTCAATAAATACTCTTGTTAATCTTTAGAATAGTAATTCTTGTATTCGGGCAAGTCAATTACTTAAATACATGTGCAATCAGTAACTTTCATAGTAAATCAAACTACATGCGGATATTACTATTTATCAGTCACACACACACCTCAACAACCACATATATGCGTCTTCTATTAACGCTAAGGGAATAACTTGTGCCAACACATCACACTCAGAATAACCTGCAGCTCTTTGGTATTTCTCCAATTCTATCACGAAGTCGTATGGAGTTTTCTTTTTATGAGCTCCAGAATATTTCAGAATTGAAATATCACTGGTTTTAAGATAATTCGTTCTTATACCACAATTTGATTGTAAACCCCGAACTGTCCTACTCATATTAGTTGTCTTGTTTATCAATGAAACACTGGTACTGCGCCCAGCGAAATTCCTACCTTGTATTACATCCCAGGGGGGACATTGAAGAGGATGTTCATAATGTGTACTGTGGTGATTTTGTGAGGATTAATCACAACACTATCTGGAATCTCAGACCTTGTCCCAAATGCAACAAAGTCGTCATTACGACCCATGTTTCCAAAATCATATCGTGGAATCATCTCATCAATTGAACCTTGAAGTACATGCTGTGTATTACACTGCCCTCTCCAATCGCTACCAAATTCATACGCAAATCTAACCTCTCCAAAATTGTAATTCCGTCTATTATTCCGTTCTAGCCTATCTACCCTAGAAGTAATGGTTTGAAATAACCCCTGTAACTTCCCCATAACTTCACTTTCAATCTGTGTACTCAAAGTGTTCACAACAGTCCCACCTCCATCTAAATTTACTGGAATATTCGCAACATTGACATGCAAGCTATCACTAACATTACTTCTTTCCACTTCCTTGGTTCCCGCATTTCTACTCACAGGCGTAGACTCAGGTGCCCATTTTCCGTGCAGATCTATTGGGGTAGTATTAGTGAGATGAAGAGCACTGAAGGTGCGTCCTCTCGGATTACGACGTTCTCTTCTAACCATCTTCAATCTAACAATATCCTTGCTCTTAAAGTTGTAATAAAAAATATATATGTTCGCACAGATGCAAAAATCATCAACAGTCAACTACTCTGCCCTTTCATCCAATCCTACGCAATGAATTGCTTGCACAAGATCCTAATCTACTTATTATTTATATATTAGATAAATTTAATCAAGATAAAGTGAAACTCTATTGCAGAAGTTGTTCGCACATATAGTACTAAAAACAAAACGCTCAACCGGGAGGAATTTTAGTGATTGTGATCGGTAGTTTGGTCTGCTTGTAATAACGTTGTTGGGCGTATTGTTTTCGATAACGGATCACAGTTTGTTTCTAAAACCCTAGTGAAATGGTGTGACAAGATAGGAATTGAACCACTCTTTATAGCATTATCACATCCTCAAGCCTATTTAACTGAGAGATATAACCGTACCGTGAAAAATAGAATCATGATTGCTATTGTACTTGGAAAGTTTAAGCCAGAGAATGTGTGCGAAGATAAAATTTATTTAAATATTAGACCACTTTCATTAAGTACCTTTTTAAATAATTTTAAATTTATTACATAAAAGCGTATAATTCAATATTGAAAACAATTTCATTAGGCAATCGTCCCATTTTTTCTCAGGAAAGTAAATATCCGTGGTCAAGTTTGGCAAAGTACCTTTCTCTGAAAACAATATTCCTACAAAATGACTTACTGGAGTGCTGATAATGATAAAGATGCAAATGTTATTATTACATTAATACAAGTAGATAATAAGAAGCATTATGCCAAATTTAAATTCTTGAAAATTCAATATATCTGCGAAAACATGTATTGCAAACTGGGGGAATGAAACAATGGACGTGTTTATAAATACCTTAAAAATTGAAATTGTATTACATATATGTATACTTATTCAAAATCGGCGTATTCGCCAACCCTACATAATGGAAAATTTGTTTGTCCGCCTACGTACTAGCCTCTTTGTAGGGTCTATTTACAGGGTACGTGCCCACCATTGATGTTGATACAAAAAATCCTGGCTGGGACACATCGTACAAATTGCATGTCTTCTGTATATGTGTACGTACAAATGACACGATGAAACAGTGTCTAATAAAATCATAAAGAACAAATCAGTTCAGTTTTTTGCAATTTCCTCATAGTTTCTTAAATATTATTTGAACGAGAATCACAATGGAAATAAACTGCTTACTACTACTTACTACAGATTCATGTGCATATAGAATACTGCGTTCAATTTTTCACATATGTAAATGTATTTATTAAACACAATCATCGTTTAGTCTTGTAACTACGTACTGAGATTTAAACTCAAAGTGGATTGTTGAAAATCGAAAGAACTTCGGCAAACATGATGTTGGTTCAATGATATAAACACTGAATAAATTATACAGCCTGAGATCAACAATGATTCATTTCGGTCCATATAAATTTGACAAATACAGGTCGAGATTTCGCAACCGGTTCGATGCATGAATTAATTAATTTGATTTGGTTAAACCAAAGAGCAAAATTTCTCCAATCCATTAAACTACCGTGAACAAGTAAAACTGGAGCAAGATTTCACAAACCATGTAAATGTTAACCCCAGAGTTTTCATTTGATGAAAAGGTTTGTCTATTACTAGAACTTTTGATGTAAAATTGTTTTTGCGGCATGGCTATCGTAAATCGATGCATTTCATCCCAGTAAAAATTCAGCCCGCTCGAAAGAAGCTGACCTAATCTTTTTTTCATTACATGATATTTGTATTTAATCCGATCCCCCTCAAAAATTATATACATTGTTTCCAGAAATGTGCCATCAAAGACATGTCCATTATGAGCAAATTTTAAGGACCTATTCTTTTTCATCTGTACTTCCAAAATGTTCCAGTGCAAGTTCAAATCAGTTGAGATTGTTAACACATCAGTTTTGGCTTCTGTAAGATTCGTCACAGCTAATCTGGTCAAATTTTCATTACAGGTGCAGCGAACATTTCTAAAAGTCTCATGCTTTTGGGTTTTCCAACTCCAGTACGATAAATCACCGTCCCTGTAATTAACTGAGGAAAAAATATCTGAACAAGTCCGGTTGTTCTTGTAAAAGTACTTCATCTCATAAAACAAATTCGAAATTCTTGCGCAAACACCTCCGGGAATAAACAGTGTAAAATTTTCTAGTTCTTTCAGTTTAGTCCACGACGTCTGCATTGGGAATGAAACTGAAAAGTCGGACTTGATCATTCCTTTGTAACCATTTGAAATTACCAGGGCCATAAGAGTCCAAATTGCTACTACAGCTTTTATGTTACGATTCTGCGCACGGAGTCTCATTGACTGGTCAATTAAGGTTCCGCATAAAAAAGCACATGCTTCTGACTTTTTCATTTTAGCGCCAACGCTTTTAGAAGACAAGAAAATAGCCCCTGCCAAAATTGTTGCGGCCAAGCTTACCCAAACCATGTGTTCAAATGGAGCGTAGTAAATATCTAGTCCATTCCTGGCTTGGGTCACACTGTCAGAAGTAATAAAGTGAAACATTGGCAGATGACCAAGGATTTGCATGTTACCAGCTTCAACTTGCTGATCAAATTTCAATATCGGGTACATGTGCCCATAAAATATCGTCGCATTCGGATTTACACCACTGCACAGAAATATCATCGTATTCAAATATACCGACCACGAGCCCTTGCTTGTAATGTGATGTATGCAGTTTGTTCCGTAATTAGATTGGTCGGAGAAATCAAAGTAGATGTTTCGCCCTCGAAGTATTGCAATTTCATAGGCAGTCTCAATTACTCTGAAGCAATTGTCTTCAAAGGGTCTGTAGAAGCAATCAGTATAGCGGACACTACCAAACTTACAAACAATGGAATACTTGTTGTATGTACTGTTGTGACGTTCTAAATAGAAGACTGGTATCCATGCATGAAAGAAACGTCGAATTTTCTCACTATATTCCCAGTACAAACGATTATAGTCGTCTCGCTTTACGATGATATACAAAGTGTCATCAAATTCCAGATATTTGTTAACAATCTGGAACTCGTTGTCGTCCTCATTCCACTTTTGATATCTGTAAAACGGTGGCTTTACTACAGCCTCTGTGATTTTGCCCCATTCGCAGATATCTTCTTCAAAATTTGGTACTATTTCTGAAATGATGGACACGAAGCAGCGTGTAAAGGACTGCTTAAAATTAAAAGGATGAGAATATTCAGTGACATTCCTGAACACCGTAATTCCGTAATCACAAAAGTGTTTGTGCAGAACAAGTTCAAACGGAGAGGAAATCGATGAAATGTCAATAGTGTTAGAGGGATCTGTTACTTTGATAAAACAATGAGAGTAGTAGTTAGTTGCTTCCCTTAGGTTTGTGAAATGTTCTTTAATAATAATTTCAGGGGCTGCTTTGGAACGAATAAAAAGGGAAAACTTGGATGATAAAACCACAGCAATTATTGTTTGTATGAAGGGCTGTAACTTCTGCATTATGATAATTTTGTTTACTTGAAATACTTCACCCTTTATTTAAATGAGCTACAGAGAGTAACAAATTAGTTAAATTTTGAGTAATAAGTTAATTTATACTTGCTGCAAATGGAGGATGAAGACTGAATCAGAATAGTCTGTTGAAAGTGCGTATCCCGTTCGTCGTTAAGTTATATTTTTTCATAATATTTTCATTTCATTTTGTTAAGTATGTTCAAGTGCTCAATTTGTGTGCAGGTGAGTATTAAAACGCTATCAAAAACATAACTATTGTATTCGACTCTAAAAGTCTGTATTTATTGTAGAAGTAACCAGGTAAGTAGGCTATTGGATCTACCATTTCAATTAAACGTGACTACAGTTAGAATACATTTCCGTCTTTGTTTTACTTATGTACGCATTTTTTATGAAGAAGCACAATTGCGTCGTAACCTGACATGGAAAAAATTATCGGATAACGTTATTGAAAGGTGTTACTAACCGTAAAAATGAATAAACTGTTTTTAGAAAATGGAAACGCAAACGGAAAATAAATATTTCGGTTAAACAAACACAAACAATCATCTTAATTTCATGATACCGAAAAAGGTAAAGTAAATGGAAAAAATAAGGTTATTAGTATTAATACAACACTAGTGTTTATGTGCAAACGTTTTTGAAAGAGCATTCAATGTTTGCAATACGAAATGAAAAGTAGCATTCTCCTGCAACATTTTTTTCAAGCGTCACTATTTTTCACTTGGAGTTGCGCCCGGCAATCTAAATTTTTCCAAACAAATTTGTCCAAATTCAAGCAAATGGTGTTTATAAAAGACCTTACTACTTGATTTAGAAATCACGCTTGAATTCGAAATCTAAGGATCCATTTGCTGCTGTGCAATAATTCCTCGTGAAGTAAAAACGTCCGGTTGCACGTAACCCACTCCCGTTTTATGTTCCAACATCCTAATAATAATGAAGCATGATTTCTGAAATCAGCACACACACTGAGAATAAACTACAATAGAACAGCACATTACACAAAAGATAAATGTTAACCCCGGCGCTTTCATTTGACAAAAAGGTTCCTCTACTTCTAGTAGTTTTAGTTTTAAAATGTTTTCCCGCCAAGGCTGTAGTGAATCGATGCATTTCATCCCAGTAAAAATTCAGCCCACTCGCCAGGAGCTGTCCTAATCTGATTTTCACCACGTGAAATTTCCCCTTCATTAGATCATTCTCAAAAATGACATACATCCTTTCAAGAAACGAGTCATCAAAAGTCTTTCCGTTATGTGCAAATTTCAGGGAATGATTATTCCTCATCTGCTCTTCCAAAATGCTCCAATGCAAGTTCAAATCAGTCGAGATGGTCAGAACAGCAGTTTTTGTTCTTGTAAGATTCGTCACAGCTAATCTCGTCAAATTTTCATTGCACATGCAGTGAACCTTTCTAAAATAAACATATTTCGGGTCGTTCCATTTCCAGTATGTGAGATCACCCTCCACGTACGTCACTGAGGACAAATAATCCGAGCATGTCCTATTATTTTTGTAATCGTAGCTCAGCTCATAAAAATCTTTGCCGAGAGCTATTCCTGTACAGGCACCACCAGGAATAAATAATGTAAAATTTTGGAGTTCACTGAGCTTGGTCCATGGCATTTGCATTGGGAAGGAAATTGAAAAGTCGGACTTGATCATTCCTTTGTAACCATTTGAAATTACCAGGGCCATGAGAGTCCAAATGACTAATATAGCTTTTATTTTACGATTCTGCACACCGAGTCTCCATGATGACTGGTCAATTAGTGTTCCGAGCAGAGAAAAAATTACAGTCGTAAATGTCGTTTTGACTTCAAACTTTTGAATAGACAAGAAAATAGCAACAGCTAGAATTGTTGTAACCAAGCACGTCCAAACCAGGGGTTCAAACGGAGCGTAGTAAATATTCAGTCCATTCCTGACTTGGGTCACACCGTCAGAGGTAATGAAATGAAACGTCGGTAAATGACCAAGGATTTGAAAGTTACCAGCATAAACGTTCTGATCAAATTTCAGTAACGGGTGCGTACCATAATCCAATGGAGTAGTGGAATTTAAACCACTACATAAGAATACTATAGTGTTCAAATACACTGACCAAGTATCTTTGCTGGTAATATGGTCTTTGCAATTTTTCCCGTAATCTGAATTTGGGTAAAACCCAAAATTGACATACTTCCCTCCTTGTATTGATTCGTCATAGGCAGTCTCAGTTACTTTGAAGCAATTATCCTCAAAAGACCTGTAGAAGCAATCAACATTGCAAAATCTACCAAATGCACAAACGAGTGAATACTTGTTGTGAGTTCTGTTGCGGGGGTCCAAGAGATATATTGGCATGAGCTCATTAATTAGAACACGAACAGCCCATGCAATTCCACGAGATTCAATATGAGGTCGTCCTACAATTATGTAAATAGAATCATCAAATTCGAGATATTCTTCTCCTTCGTACTCATCGAAATCTTCGTCCCATTTTAGAACGATGTGAAAGGGGAATTTTATTATAGTTTTCATGATCTCATAACTGCTGCAACGTTTGTGAGAAATACCAGACGTTTCCGAAATGACGGATAAAAAGCAGCGCAAGAAGGATGATTTGAAGATCAAGGGATGCGAGTAGTTGCTGGTCCGTCGGAGGACCGTATTTTCGTAATCACAGATTCTTTTGTAGAGGATAAGTTCAAAAGGAGAGACAACCGTTGAGTAGTCAATAACATTAGAGGGATCGGTGACTCGGATGAAGCAATGGGAGTAAAACTTTGTAATTTCCCTCAAGTTTACGGAATGTTCTTGAATAATTAGTCTGGCCGACATGCTGTATGATATTAAGGAAAGTTTGCATGACAAAATTTGCAAAACTTTTATCAGGCCAATGGTGTGCACCTCCCCCATTTTTTTTATTCCGTATCTATATGTGTGCAAATATTTTGTGCTTAAATTTAGATGAACCCTTATGAGGTTCGTCAAAGCCGGATTGACATATATCTGTAGTACCGTTATTCCGTATCCCCTACTCTTTGAACACTATTCCATGAGAATATTTTATCTTATAAATTATACCTCTAGATTGTCGAATATTTTCTAATCTGTGAAAGTGGAAACACCGTGTTACTAAAAACTTCACTATTAAGTATGGATTCGGAACTCACCCTATCGAAGAAAATTATAATATCGGTAAGTGCTGAAAAACGCTGAAGCCTTTTTGCTTCGCGAAACAATAAATTTGATTGTCCAAAATATTACAGAATTTTAAGTGTTTGAATGTCTTTCATAGTTGCAAGTATTTATTCTTACTACATTTCGTAATTGCGTATTATTTTTAATCAACTGTTGAGAATTCATACGTACATTCATAATGCGTGGTGCAGGTATCACCGTCACAATGTGTATACACAAAATGGAGTAAAATCATGTTGGAAGGGAATCGCTTTGAACCACAGATATATATTTGTTACAAGAAGTATTATGTCGTTTAAAATCATATCACGACGGAGTTCTCGTGCCAACGAGAAATAAGATTTGAGGAAAGTGGCGATATTTTGCATCCCTAATACGTGCCCATTAAATATGAATTAATGCAAAATTTTCTGTTTACAATGTCAATCATATCTTCGTGCATCATTTATGTATTAATTTTCTGACGGAGATTTTTTCACTCTGTATCCATCATTTCATCATGGCTATCACCATTGGAAGGATTTGTGGGTTCCTGGTTCGTTGTTAATCATGCAACTTTTATGAATATTGAAATGACCTCAACTTTACGCTCCCAACTGTCGCCCAGGTTTGACATGTACGTTTTTATTACAATTTCCTTCGAATTCTTAGTGGACTTCAAGGACAAGATGTTGCAATTCAATAGGACAAACGTTAGTACAACTGAAAGTGAGCAAAACAAGGTTTCTTAAAGCAATGCCATTGTATGTTTTTGATATTTCGCATTATGAGCACGGAGCTTAATTGAGAGATTCTCCATTCAACACTAAAATTATTATTATAGCCGATTGTGATGAGTAAAATGTCATCAGCTTTAACATTTTATGTGACAATGGGGCTATACACAGCATAGCTTACAGTTGGACATTCAATACGGGTTATAAGCTTGGATGACTGTATTCAAGTGTACAACACTCATGATTGTTGTCATTGATGTCATAATTTTTTCATGTTACGGGATACGCCCAGTATTACACCCAATGCTAATTACTGGAAAGAAAGTTGGTAATTTTTGAAAATTTTAGTCAGAATTTATTTATTTCAAAACTAATTTTTCACAGCCAACTTAAATTCAGTAATTAAGTTCTTTTTGAAATGCTTGGTCCGCCAAATTGAGGAACTCTGCAAACATTTTGCCCGTCCCATCTTTTGCACCATCTTTGAAGTTATCATTTAAATACTTTTCGAAAGGAGGTTTGAGCTTAACATCTGGTTTTTCATATAGCATACTCCCCAGTAGATTGCCGCAATGGTATTTAAAATATGGCTTAGTATTATTATACTGCTTTATATAATAGTGAATACTCTGCGCAATGAGCTCGTTTGGTTTCGCCTCATTTATTTTTAACGCCAGGTCGTACATTTTCTTCATATTGTCGTTCTTCTCGCAGGGCAATCCGGAAGCCTTTAATAAATTAGGCGCATCAAATTAAAACCACCAAAATGTTATCAAACTACAGTGAAATGCGCTTGTAAGAACAACTAAACGCTTTAAATTTTTTGATAAAATGCACTTCTTGTAAAAATTTTTACAGCGTTGTTATACGAACTGGACTTAATACCAGGACCAGAAATGTTTTTGCAACTACTATAGACATGTTCATTTGGAGGAGGTTACCAAATCTTTGGAGCGCGGTTCAAGTTTGAACTTCAAATCACACTGGTGCTTAGCTCATTTTTGTTTACATATGAAAAACTACTAAGTACAAGTTTATAGAATTAAAAAACTGATTTTGATGGGGTAAATAAACGCTAATCAGTTGAAAATACCCACATGTATTGTTTCTCGTTACATTAATTCCGAAAAAATTTCTCTTGCAAATTCTTTCGCCTTCTAGTTAAGGAAAAGGACGAATGAATGGATTAAGAGATTTTTAATTGTTAACACAAGCTTACAAATCAATGAATCGCAGGTAATATTACTATGGGCTCACATTACATTCAGTAAAAGATGTGTTTTAATGTTAATTTACCTCTACAATGTAAATTGGTAATTTTGATTTATTTTTCGTGGATCCTCTTCAAGGTTCAAAATTACCCGTACTGTTATTGCTCCCTTTCACCATTTTGGTAACAGTTATATAATTACTTTTTGTGGTATTTTCCTCTAGTCGAAAATTCTAATCTATTTTAAAGAATTTAAAAATTTTCGACGTTGAAAAAACACTTATATTTTAATTTTAATTTGACAGCCCTATAAGTTTCAATGATAATTGAAAATGAGCTAAGCACCAGTATCGGAATTCGCGGAAAATTATGCACACTCCCTCCGTGTCATGCGCAGAGCAATCTGAACATGTCTATAGAGAAAGTGTTCTTACAAAGAGCGGATTTTATAAATAGTGAGAATTTTGTTTAAGTTTGATTTCTGGAATAAATATAATTACAATTTTGCAAAAATGAGATACCTGGTAGTAGCAAAGGAGCGACATCATGACTATGACAGTCAAGGTTAAGACCCTCTCCGCTCCGGATTTGGAGCTAAACATTGGAGTGAATGTGATTTACTCTAGCTGCTTGTCAGACGATGGTGATAAAAATACCCTCAGGATCCTGGCTTTTGAAAACTAGGAATAGCAGTGGTATAGAAATCAGAGAGAGAAGTTATGCAGGACCTTTCCTAGAGTGCGGATAATGGAACCCTTTTGCTTTGAATAGCTGAATACAATTGACATTTGTAATATGAATTTGAATGCTGTCATTTTAATGATTTGTATGGTTTTTAAAATAATTGTACGACATATCAGATTTGAATAAGTGACTATAGCATTTATAGTGATGGTAAGGACTCAGCAGACAGGACAGCTATTGTCATAATTTTTAAGGGAAGTACTATTTTTCAGCATTGTAACTTTTCATGAATGTTGATATTAACTTGTGTTTGTTATTATGTGCTGTCAAGATGAAGTGCAGAAGAGCTGATGAGAAACTGTCGAATCAGAGCTCATAAGCGCGCATTGTCAGAAAGTGCTGTGAAGTGCTTTAGCAGTATGTATGGCATGTTAGCAACTAGCATAGACAAAATTGGCTGTATTTAGTATGTGGACAAGATACTATGTTAAAAAATGATGGACTATAACTATAACGTCAAACTCTGGCTTACTGTAATGTCTTGTCCTGCGTGCAATATGGTCTTGAGGGGGAAAATACAATAATTTCCTTGATAAATCCTCCTTCTGGTATTACTACATTTGGGGGTGGAAAGATTACAGCAGAGCTAAAAATGACAAATTTTCATTGCATAAATGCATATACAGTACACTAAAACTCACAGGAGTCTACATATTTATTGTTATACTCTCTCCAGTAACTCAGATCCCTCAAATATAAACATGGGAGAGATGCGAGACAATATATTTTTTCTATACAACAATTCATAACAATACATTTCTTTCAACTTTGATAGTTTTAAAAAGGTTACTAATCTCATTGTACACTGGCATGCCTAGCTTATTGCTTATTTCATCTTGTCAATGCAAAATCCAAAGACTTGTTGATTTTTAGCGACACTAGTTGTCACAACCATGCCTAGATAAAATTCTAAATTATTTGATTGGTTCTGAAACTTACACAAACACTGTATGGATCTACTCCAGCATCTAAACCCTTGGAAAATATATAACACATGTATACAACGACATTTGATATTTTATACAACAATCATTACAACTTGTTGTTAGATACCAGCGATTTATAATGCTAACATTTAAACAGCAAAGCTAAGGGAAATCAGGTCGGGCCGGGTTTGGCAACTGGACTGGGATCGGCTCAATTTGGGTATCACAATCACAATGTGTACACATGATGAGTAAAATCATGTTGGAAGGGAATCGCTAGGAACCAGAGATTTTGGTTTATCACAAGAAATATTTTCTCGTTCACAATTATGGCAGGACGGAGTTTTTGCAATAATTAGATTTTAATTATCAAAGCTGTAGAAAATCGTTTGGAATATCGTATGTTCATTGCAAGTCAAATTTGAGTTACAAAATGTGTTTCTTCTTAATCAGAAAATCATTAGTATTAATGAAAGCTTTTGTAGGTTTGTTAATACATCGGCTATACCCGACATATCGGCAAAAATGGTTCTGGTGACGCCGAGAAACCCGATATGAGGAAAACGTGGTTATATTTTGCATCTCTAATACGTGCCCATTAAATATGAAACAATGTCATTTTTCCTATTTATAATGTCAATCACATCTTGTTGCATCATTTATGTATTTACTTTTTGACAGGGAGATTTTTACAATCTGTATCTATCGTTTCATCAGGGCTATCACCATTGGAAGGATTTGAGGATTCTTGGTTCGTTGTTAAGCATGCAAAGCTTACGATTACAGAAATTAACTAAGCTTACTAACGTTGGTACCATTAAGAGTGAGCATAGCAAGATTTTCTTAAAGCAAATGCCAGTGTATATATGTTTATGACAGTTCACATTATAAGCACGGAGCTTAATTGAGAGATTTTCCATTTAACACCAGAATTATTATTATAGCCGATTGTGATGAGTAAGATTCCATCAGCTTTAACATTTTATATGACAATGTGGGTATATACAGCATGACATTAAATGCGGGATACAAGCTTCATGACTGTATGTAAGTGTAAACAGCTCATGATTGTTGTCATTTATGACCCCATTAATTTTTTCCTGTTATGGGACACGCCCAGTTGTACACCCAATGCTAATTACTGGAAAGAAAGTTGTATATTTTTTGAAAATCGTTATTCAGAATTTATTTATTTCAAAACTAATTTTTCACAGCCGACTCAAATTTAGTAATTAAGGTCTTTTTGAAATGCTTGGTCCGCCAAAGTGAGGAACTCTGCAAACATTTTACCTGTCCCATCTTTCGCTCCATCTTTGAAGTGATCATTTAAATACTTTTCGAAAGGAGGCAGGAGTTTAACATTTGGTTTTTCATACAGCATATTCCCCAGCAGATTGACGCAATGATATTTAAAATATGGCTTGTTATTATTATACTGCTTTATGTAATAGTGTATATTCCCTGCAATGGGCTCACTAGGCTTCGCCTCATTAATTTTTAACGCCAGGTCGTACATTTTCTTCATTTTATCGTTTTTCTCGCAGGGCAATCCGGAAGCCTTTAATAAATTGGGTGCATCAAATTAAAACCATTAAATTTTTTTGTCAAACCACAGTGAAATACGCTTATAGGAACAACTAAACGCTTTAATTTTTTTTTGATAAAATGCATTTCATGTAAACATTTTTACAGCGTTGTTTTACGAACTGGACTTAATACCAGGACCAGAAATGTTTTTGCAACTATAGAGAAAGTGCTCTTACAAGGAGCGGATTTTATAAATAGTGAGAATTCCGTTTAAGTTTGATTTCCGGAATAAATATACAATTTGTAAAAATAAGATACCTGGTAATAGCAGAAGAACGACATCATGACTATGACAGTCAAGGTCAAGACTCTCTCCACACCAGATTGTGAGCTGAACATTGGAGTGAATGTGTGATTTAAACCAAAGTAGACCACTGTAGTGTGCACAGCTTAGGAAATCTCAAATTTAAAAGCAGTTTTTCAGGGGATGGTGTTAAAAAAACCTCAGGATATTAGCTTTTGAAAACTCGGAATAATAGTGGTACAAAAATGAGCGAGTGAATTCCTGCGGCGTCTTTCCTAGAGTGCGGATAATGAAACCCTTTTGCTTTGAATAGCTGAATACAATTGACATTTTCAACATGAATTGGAATGCCATCATTTTATCGATTGTTAAACATTGTACGGCATATCAAATTTGAATACGTGATTACAGATTTTATAGTGATGGTAATGGCTCAACAGACAGGACAGCTATTGTAATGATTTTTGAGGGAAGTACTATTTTTCAACAATGTATTCATCCATGTTGATATTAACTTTTGTTTATTACCATGTGCTGTTAACAGCATGACGAGCAGAAGAGCTGATGAAAAACTGTCGATTCAGAGCTCATAAACGCGCATTGTCAGAAAGTGTTATGAAGTGTTTAGCAGTATTTTAACATCTATTGTGGGCGAAATTGACTGTATTTAGTATATGGACAAGATACGTTAAAAAATTGATGGACTATAACTGTAACGTGAAACTCTGGCTTAATGTAATGTTTTACTGTATGACGGTCTTGTCCTGTGTGCAATAGTGCTTTGAGGGGGAAAATGCAATAATTTCCTTGATAAATCCTCCTTCTGCTATGTACTACATTTGGGCTTGGAAAGTTTACATCAGAGCTAAAAATGACGGATTTTCATTGTATAAATGCGTATACACTAAAACTCAAAGGCGTCTAAATATTTATTGTTATGCTCTCTCTAGTACCTCAGATCCCTCCTATATAAACATGGGAGAGATGCAAGACAATATATTTCTCAATACGGCAACAATTTATAACAATACATTCCTTTCCATTTTGATAGTTTTATAAAGGCTACTAATCTCGTTGTACACTAGCAGGCCCAGCCTATTGCTTATTTCTTCCGATTGCAGAATCATCCTGTCAATGCAAAACCCAAAGATTTGCTGATTGTTAGCGCCACTACCCAGTCGGCACATGACGTATTTAAAACATCTTTAGTACCATTATGTTGAAGCTCCACTTTGGTGGAAAAAACGTCCTGGTACGTATATAATCCGTGATTATTCCGACCAAATGTGATGCTTGAAAGCATTTTAAAAACGTATTTTGCCAACTGGTATTTTTTTGGTTTTTTTCTGGGTACTCGAGTCAATTCATTCAAAATGGCTACCAGCATTTCTATGCAAATGTTTTTCTGTAATAACTAATCTGAAGAAATTAATGTAAGCATAAAACGTTCACAAGTAATGTATATATGTTTTACTGATACAGAGATTTATTACATGATGCAGGTGGAATTACCGTGTAGTCAAACCATGCTAACACTCATAGAATGTTATGTATTTACTCATACAACATAAACAATGATTTTAAAAATAGAGCCCATTAACATCACGAGCAATAACTAATTCAAAATATTCACAATCCCAATCTTGTTTTAGCAGTAGCTCCAGGAAATAGTTTGAAGGTTACTACTTTGCCTAGATTTTAATCCCAGTCATCGTCGGATAATCTGCCTCCTATGTTTTGCTTTCCTGCAAAAAATTGTTTTTATAAAGTATTAAAATATTGCTGTGAATATTTATTTATAATGTTATGTAAATACGGTGTAGTACACAGTATTTTATCCACACATATGTACCTTTTTTAGCAATTCTAACAGGTGCACGCTTCAACCAAGACATAATTCCTGCTTCAATATTGAAAACAGATCTCTCCTTCCGGGTAAATGGGTTTTGTTTTAAGCAGGCTACAGCATATAACATAAGATGATTAAAAATTCGACTGATAAAATATGGTTACAAATTCAATGTATATTTTTTAATGGAACTGTACACTTGCCAGCAAGTACCGAAGTTAATCCTAATGCTTCAAAGCTCAACTTTTCTCGTTGCCCCTTGAAGCTGTAGTTCATGGCCACATCATCAGTCATAAGCTCCTTCAGCATGCGATTTAATACTTTGGTACACTTGGTTCCACCTACAGCACTTAGATGCTGAATCTGTCCACATGTAAAAGTACGCAAACCAAGTATTGTTTACACAATTCTGATCCATTCTAAAAACACCCTACTGAATTCAAAAAGTCAACTAAAGCATCTGTAAAAGCTGTTATTGTGGTATCGTGTATGAGGTATAAAATACTCACAAGCTTCTGGCGATATTCTTTAACTTGCAAAGATTTTGAGCTAATTAGCTGAAGTGCATCGATTGAGGACGCGGTAACAAATTCATCGTCATCGAACTCAACAGTTTTTTCATTTCCGTTTTCTGCAACAGCGACCACATCAAGTTTTCCCCCCATTTCGGACAGCATTGATTTTATTGCAATGATTTCTTCCACAACAAATCGCTCAAAACTTACTGCAACAGTAATAGATGAAAAATCCCCGTTAAATATTACTCACATTTAAACACATTAAATACATTTAGTCTTAGTTATAAACATAACAATGAGACGACTTACGTGAAGGAGTGGATGCATTATTTGACCGTTCTGAAGTACAATTTTCCTCAGAAGTGTCTTGGTCCTGCGGTAAGCTTTTCTCTACAGCATCGTCATGAGGCTCCAGCTCCTGGTTTAACAGCTGGAACGTGTATTCAGGGATGCTGGAATCATTTGCTAAAATTAATGAACTCATGGTTCCACTTGTGGATGGAACCATATCTTTCTCCTGGAAATATATCTTCGGGGTTGGCGGACACGGAGGAATTGCTGGTGGATGTGAGCACAGATTTTGCTTATTTTTCGTAAATCGTTGCTTCTTTTGTTGATTGCATACGTTCGGAGAATAAGCTGGTAGTCGTTTTGGAATTCGTTTGACAAGCTCACATTCACTCAAGTCAGATGTGTATTCTGCATGTCGAAGAGCTCGACGGGCTAAATCGTAGGTTTCTGCAAAATGCCGGGGAAAATTGTAAATAACATACATTTCTGGCTCCAAGCACATAACTGTGCTAAAACACTCCACTTGTATATATATACATATATACAGTTTAAACTTACCATACCTCTTCATTTCACGAACGATTTTAAAACTCTGCCATTCCACCCCTGCTTGAGGAAGTTCTGCAAGGCGTACCGCTTTCTGAATTCTGTCGTTGTTTTTGTAAGGGGGCCACATACAAATATCATTTGTAATCCACACTTTAGGAGTAACCGCAATTTCGGTATCTACAGTACCTTCGATCTTAAATTCAACAATACTAAACAATTCACAATACTTGTGATCTGAAGTTCTCTCGTCCTCACTTCAAAGCGTACCTGAAATTTCATTCGATAAATGGAAATGAAATTAATTTAGAATCCCATTCATAGTTTTGGCGTTTACGAAGCACTTCGTGCTCACTAAAAGAACTTAAATCGGATTCAGGTAGAAGCACATGTACACTGAGCAGTGAAGACTTGCAAGGTGTTTCATAAATGTTTCCAGCAATACGGCACTTATTTCCAAGAAGAACAATCTCTTTAGAACTACGTTTCGTACATATATACTTAATAATAATTATTGTTCCATCACGGAGCTCTACACAGTTATCCCTTGATGAAGTCGATAGTACAGATAACCTGGAAAAAGGTATTGAATGATATTGGGGCTCACAATATTCCGTTGGGATTCTATGCATTTGTTTGGCTAATTTGAGTTTTGGGGGTTTGTGGGAATTTCTAAATATGCACTGTTGTTCCGAAATTCTTCTGTGAATTTGCTGTACTTCGTTGCTTTGTTTTCTTAACAACTTCTTTATTCCTCCTAAGCAATTTTCAAATTTAAAAGCACTAAACGCATCCAATGGAGCATTCAAATATTTGACGTCCTCAGCTAAATGTAACAGGCTGTGAATATTAAATGAAATGTTCTCAGATCCATATAAAGGACCAAAACATTTTACAAAATATTTAAGTAGGGATTCAGCATAGTCGATATAAATACTGTATAGTCTTTTACAGCAAAGAATGGTAATAGCTACGTGTAGACAAATAAAGTTGTCCCAATATTCTTTGGGCAATATTCCTTTCAACACAACAGGACCGGAGTACAATAAGAAATGCCTGAACTCGGATGCTTTCCAATTCCTAACTTCATTAAGGCTGCGAGGCTTTCTATTAAAACTTTTACTGCAGAACTGACTGATTGTGACGAGTCTCTCTGACAATGTGTTCACACAGTGGCTTGGTAGTCTGAATTGCTGCACATTTCCGCCGATCCATAAATATAACAGTTTCCTTACAATTCCTAAGCATACGGAATGCATATACTCTACTGGGAAGTGTTTTATTAAATCAATTTGAAGCTCCGTCAAAATTGAAATTCCGTTGTGGTGGTCATCATCTAAAAGACTTCTAAAATGGTCGTCGGTTCTGGCTGTGCTTTGACAAGATTCAAAGCAAACTCGATTTTTTCGATACTCTCCTTCAACTTGACACTTTCCACAAGAAGAGTAGCCGGAGTGATGCTTCGTGTACTTAATGTAGGCCCGAGCTGGGGCATCACAAACAAAACAATGAATTGCTATCTGAATCGAATTATCCTTAATTTTAACTCCCGTATCAATCAAATTTTTAAGTTCACATAGAAACTCCTGCATATATTCATTTGGGTTTTTTGGCTTGCCTACACCAGACCAAATTCCAGCAACAATAATGGGTGAATCCGGAAACTCGACTACATGCACAAGTATTGGCCAGAGGTCTTTACTTGGACTCTTGAAGATAGGCAATCCATCGATGTTTATTTGCAGTTGTATCTTAGATGGAAGTTCTTCAAATTCTGTGAGGATTAGAAGCAATTGTTTTTTTAGTCCTAAATGTGTATATATCCCCGGGTCTATTTTTCGGACTGAAGTTGTCCGTGGAGTTCCGAGCAGTGTTCTGCAGTCTGACGGGAGTGTTTCAAATTTTTTCTGCTTCTTAAGGACAACCAATAGCTCGTTCACAGCCGTAGTCCCAACATTATTTTTCAAAACCCATAATACTAGGTCATTCTTGAAGTCGGATCCGTCCGGATCACTATCGCTTGAATCACTTGATGTTGCTTCGGCAGGGATGATATTATTTGTATTATTTAATGATGTGAATTTTGTACAGCTATCGTCTACATTTACGTGAATATTCCCTAACGGCTCAAAAGCTACATCATTATTGACAGATGTATATATTCCTAAATTTTTATCTTTTTTAAGAGTAACTAACCTGCTCAAATTTCTGGTTTTCTCCGCAGGTTTTTCTTTCTTGAGAACTTGATCACTTTTGGTCTTAATTAAGCGTCTTTTATGGGAATAACTGTAGTTATTCAGAGAATTCATCACACTAGCTCTTAACTCTTGGAGTCTCAATGCAGGACTAGTGCTGAATGTGTGCATTGTACATACATGCATTATATGCTACCAAATGTAGAATTAGTAATAGCAATGCATGGTAGAATCCCAGAAAAAACGTGATTAAAACGTGTAAAGCCGTTAGCATGTAGTTGATCATATTCCCTTTATAGTTACTTTGGCGATGTGTCAATATGATGCCAAAATCCGTATTTAAAACGTTTTTGCTACCAAGACGAGTTTTTACCTACGAAGCCAATGAAAGTACGAGACTAAACACGTCCTGTGCTGACTGGGTAGTTGTCACAACCATGCCTATTTAAAATTCAAAATTATTTGATAGGTTCTGAAACTTACACAAACACTGTATGAATCTACTCCAGCATCTAAACCTTTCGAAAATCTACAACACATGTATTCAACAACATATGACATTTTATACAATAATAATTAAAACTTGTTGTTAAATACCAACGATTTATAATGACGACATTTAAACACCAAAGATAAGGGAAATCAGTTCAGACTGAGTACACTAACCCGTGCACCCGTCTCGTGATTCACTAAAAACTGTTACAGTACTCTAAAACCATAAATTCTATGTAATTTATGTCTTCTTATTGAGAAATGTTTTTTGGGGGGATGAATAAATTTCCCCTGCATTATATGCTTTTTAATATTTGTGCGATTGTATTTTCCTATCGTACCCAGGGTTGCACAATTGAAAATGCCATGACATTTTCGGCATTATGCCTGCCCAAAATGCCCTGGCATTTTGGGCATCTATTGCACTTTGGGAATTTTGGGCATATTCAGCCTAGGGCAGGCATTTTCGGCATTATCACTCCAATTTTTTAAATATATGACTTTAGCTACCTGCTAATTTTGCAAAATAAGTCACAAAATAGTATGTTGCAAATAATTTTAATATTCAACTTGATTACATGATAAAGTTATAGAAACAAACTGTTTCCAAAAAGGTTGAAACCTGGAGCCCGTTGATATAGACATATTAATGGAAAAATAATTATAATAATTATTATTTAAAGGAAAAATTTGAATTAAATTAAATTTTTAAAGGAAATAATAGAATTATTCTATTTTCCTTATTTTGTTGTAAAAATTCGCTTGTACACCGTGTCTTTAATTATTTAGATTTCAAGAACAAACATATTCGGGCAAAGATGCAACACAAAAAGATAAAATAGTTGTTACAAGATTAACAATATCATTGTTTGTGAGCTTCAAAACTCGTCGTCATCTAAATGTATTCATTGTTACATTTCGAACTCCTAGAATTATTACATTGGTTTACTACGGCTGATTAAATGCAGTTTTCAAAGTCGACACAAAATTTCTTACGGAAAATCCAAGTTGTGACATATATTATAACCGTCGCATTGTATGTATCTAATGAAAGTGTAAAATTTTCTATACTTTACAAGCCATTATCAAAATACGGAATTTATGCTGGCACTGTGCAAATTGTTTTTCCAAATCCAAAAGTTTTTTTAATGTACAGCGTTGAAGGTTTGCAACTCCGTTGGGGCTTATTGAAATAGCCATTAGGGAATTAAACGAATTAAATTCTTTTTTCTTAAATCAAGTATAACATTTTCTAAAACTGGATGGGTTTGATTATACTATGAAAAACTCCTTTTTATTCGCTAAAGGAGCAATACTGGTCATACTGTATAAGTTTCTGTAAAAATGCCCAATATGCCCAAAATGCCTGCCTAAAATGCCCAAAATGCCCGGCATTTTCAGAGTAAGGCATTTTCAGGGCATTTTCGGCGTTTTTGGCATTTTCAGGGCATTTTCAGGAGGGCAGGCATAAAACCGAGGACATTTTCATTTGTGCAACCCTGATCGTACCCAAATAACTATTCTTGCCGTGTATCTCTTTGCTTTTTAAATAATGGGTAGCTTACCAGGAGAACCATGTGTTCCCAATATCATCAATGCCTGTGTAACGTCTAGACCATCGAAGTACTCGGGGTGTGTTGAGCAAGGAAAAGGCGTAATGGTGTAGCTCAACCCAAAATTAGTGAAGACTTCAAACATAACCCTACGAAGCGTCACTGGTAAAAATGTCATGACAAAAACTATCCTTCCAAATGACAAACCGGCTGTGGGATATTTTATACCAGCAACTTTCTTCTCAATTTCAAGAATATGTTTTTTACTGGTCCCGTCAAGATTGGCAGTGCCGCCGTGTTCATGTTACTGTAAATTAATAATTTGCAAAAATATAAAAACGTACACATAACCCTTGGTATATAATGCCTGCTGATGTTACAATTTCATAGTTTCATTACGATGTATTAAAAAGAAATACTGACAAGTAATTTACTAATCCACCAGGATGAATTGGAAAATTTGGAACGGTTGAAACGATCCCTGCAGTTAGGGCCCTGGAATGGGAAATTTTACCATCAGCCAATGTCTTTCTTATAGCACGTAAAACGGCGCAGTGGACCACTGTTGCGTAACTGACTTTATAGAATTTTGTGATTTCTTTAATTTTGCTGATTGGGACTGGCGGACTAAAACTGCAGCTAACATCGTTGGACAACTTCCCCCTGTATATTTTTCTACCAAATATCATTGGTTTACAAAGTTTTGCAAAATCATAAGGCATCTTGGAAAAGGAAATGATTCTCTCTGCTAAATTCTTGTCAGCATTTCCTTGTGCTGGTTTCGGGAACCTTGTTTTATTGCCAAACAACATGTCCATAAAGTTAAATATGCTGTACGCATCCCATAACACATGATCGAATCTGAAGATTAAGATTGTTTGGAGACTTCCATCCTTTGAAGCCGCGTATCCGTTCAGTAGTAATTCCCATGGACTTTGATTTTCCCGCCAGGCCAGCCCTTCCAACTTACACAGAATTCTTATCTTGTCATCTTCACTACAAGGTTCAGACATTTCCAAATCTTCTGTGTAATCATATTTGCGGATGTGATTAGAAACATCGAAGTTCCTGTCTGTTTTCCAAAATGTGTTACCCAGAAAAGTTGTCCAACTTTGTTTCAATCTCTTAAACACCTGGAGATCTTGGGTTTGTTTTGAAACAAATTTTTCAATAAATAATTCCTTGACTCGATCTGCTGTCAAAGTCCCTTTGAGAACTCTGACCAAGATGATGTTGCAGCTTTTATTGGGAATGGTAGGTGGAAACAGTGCAAATATTGCGCTCGTTCCACAAAGTATTTCGTCCAAATCCGGTCGAAAATATTTGGCCAAGATGAAAACCTACCAACGAAATGTAAGGAAAGGAATCCAAACAATAATTTGCGTCAAAATAAACAAGGAAACTGCTCCAACAGCAAACATTTTCAAAAATTTTGAACCGAAGTAATTTATCATTATATATTATGATTTATTTAAAATGATATCGGACTTATTGACTTAGGGTTTCTTCTATCCCAATATGAAATTTGTGACATTGAAATATCTGTAATTATTCGCTGAAGAGGATATTTGATTATTGAGGTGATATTTATCTAACTATTATTTAACTATTTTTAATATTCCTTCAGGGCGTTTTAATAAATTTAAGAATTGTAACTCTTTAAGTGATATCCCACAATAGTGGTCGACTTATGTATGCGGTTGAGGTTCGAAGGTTTGTTAAAACAAAAGCTCAACGCTAATATGAAGAATTGAAGTAAAGGTTGAAATTATAAAGCGCGTGGTATATATTACGAAAATTGAATTGATCGAGAAAAAATTATTCGTCACACAGAACAAGAAAACGCATCGCAAGAGATTACCTTGCAAAAAAATTATATGAAATGGGCATAATTTCAGAGTAGCTATTCGTTCTGAGAAATTGATTAAAGCGATACTGGAGTAATTATGTAATTATTATTTAATTTCTAGACTACTTGTACCAAACGGATGGCCATGAATATGCTAATAATTATAAAGCACATAATGTATCTACAGTACCTGAAACGTTGAGAATGATTTTGTGGGAAGAATTGACGTGTGCACGTGAAATAGGCCTCAGACCTGCTTGCTATAGGGCTATGCTGCAAAACTGCTTCACTTTTTCTCACAATTCGTGGTAGACGATTTAATTGTAGCTTTATTAATCGAGGTTTTACAATTAGTGAAGTATATAGAGTGTAGAATTCAACTTTAAATGTAATCAACTTTTTGCTTGCTGGGATCTTGAGATCATTTCATAGTATCACTTCATCATGTATAGTTTTAAAACTTTTTATATAATTACTCCTAAATGACGTTGTATCTTGGCTCGTGTCGATGGGAAATATTTAAAGGAAATTTGTGAGTTCATTTAGCGAAGCCACAATGACCTTGGCTCACACATGCGTCAATAAATGTAATTTAAAGTATGAATAAATCTGTAATAAATCTAATGCTGTACTTGTTGTAGCAAACTAATCCCTTTTGTTCACCGGCGTTATAAATCTCGCTTGCAAGATGAGTGTTTCGAAATGGAGCTGCATCGAGAGTTTCTACTTCTTTGAAATAAGAATTCTTCATGAAGTTTTCACGAATGTATGTTTAAAATGCAGAGGTATGATTAAATAAAACATTGAGACCATCAACAAACGACAAACGTTATATTAAAATCGGATTTTTTCATTCAATTTTATTCCCATATTATTTTTGCGTCCTAGACACTGTTGAAATTACATTTGAAAAACTGTTGCCCGGAATTTAACAATTAAAAGGTTACCCTTAATGTATTAAAAATATTGAGTATCCGAATATATTCATAGGAAATTCATGAAGTACAAATAATTTAGTTACCAAATCATCATTAAGCATACCACATTCAAAAATTCAAATTTCTAAAAAACATTCGATGGCGTGTCATCCATGTATTTTTTGAAACTAATTTTTAACAGCAATGACTTGAACCAAATCCAGTTTATTATTAGTATTTGAGGCCTATTTTAAATACGTTGGGCATTATTGTGTGATGTAGTGGAAGAATTGATGTGTACATGAAACATCAGACCTGCCAGCTATAGGTGATAAGGAATGCTACAATGAAATACTGCTTTGAGATCATTTGCATATAATTTTAAAACTCTTTATGTATACTTCTAAATGACCTTGTATCTTGACTCGTGTCAATGGGAACTATGTGAAGAAAATTTGTATTTAAGGAAGAAAACGGCTTCATTTTTCTCACAACGGCTCAATACTTTATGGTCTACAGCTAGTGCTGTAATATTGTAATTGTTTAGTTTGTACTTTTGTATTGTTTCTGTCTTTGATACAAAACTAAACAAACAATATCCATTTTCGAGATACAAAACTAAAACAAAAACAAAACAGGAATTGAAAAAAGCAATACAATCCAAATTGTATTGTTTCAAGGTTCTAGAAGACGCTTGAAATTTACTAAAGTGATTGTTGTAATAGATTTCCAGAGCACATAAGAATTGATTTGTGTAATTGGAATCGTGAAAAACGTCAAAGAACAAAAACTGGTAATTGACTAATTGTCGGTAGATTCGCCTACTATCGCCCATATAAAATATACATATACTTACATTCAGTCTGTCATTCTAGTGTCATGTGACCATTAATGCGTCAATAAAGTCATTCATAGGTGATTTACTACTAGTTACTCACCAAGTTTCATTATAGGTCATGCGCCCCTTAAAACCGTAATCTGTCATGAGACTATTGGTGACCCAATAAGGTCAATTTGAGGTCACATGACCTCACTGTGTCACTATTAGTCACATGGCCTCCGATTGACCTTACTGTGTCACTAGTAGTCACATGACCTCAGATTGACCTTACTGTGTCACTAGTAGTCACATGACCTCAGATTGACCCTACTGTGTCACTAATAGTCACATGACCTCAGATTGACCTTACTGTGTCACTAATAGTCACATGACCTCAGATTGACCTTACTGTGTCACTAATAGTCACATGACCTCAGATTGACCTTACTGTGTCACTAATAGTCACATGACCTCAGATTGACCTTACTGTGTCACTCATGGTCACATGACCTCAGATTGACCTTACTGTGTCACTCATAGTCACATGACCTCAGATTGACCTTACTGTGTCACTAATAGTCACATGACCTCAGATTGACCTTACTGTGTCACTAATAGTCACATGACCTCAGACTGAACGTACTGTGTCACTAATAGTCACATGACTTTGACTGTCACCATATTGATTATTAAAGGCTGTAACGGCTGAGGCCACTATATCGACAAATAAAACCCTATTATTATTATATTGATTATTAGACGCCACCGATAAGATGTACTAGTTGTAGGTTACATTTAATGGGGATTAGTAAGACGTCATGAAAAAGGTCATGAATGAAATCAACACTGGCTAATGACAATTCAATGTCATCAGATATGATACCAATGAATCGGTTCTGGTTAGTGCCCCTCATGGGTACAGGTTTTACCCGGGTATTTGGGTACAGATTCAGGTACAGGTACGTATCAGGTATATACTTTTTGTACCCATCCAATTTGGGAACAGGTTCAGGTTCAGTCGTTAGATACCTGAAAATTCAGGTTCAGGTTCAGGTATGGGTACAGGTTCAAAAACCAATCTTTTGGGTATAAACCCATCAGGTAGGGGTACTCACTAGGTATAAATACCTGAACCTGATTGTAAAATACCTGAACTTTCAGGTATTTCTCTGCCAATCATAATTTCCAAGTAAAGCCTGTAAATGTGTTGTTAAGCTTTAAAAACTCATCAGAATTTTCGATCTTGAAACATGATACATTAAAATTTATATGTATAACCTTAGTCATGAAAACTAATTCCAACATATAGGAACACGTGGATAGTTACCCAGCACTACCTAGAATGACCAGAGATTTTTTAGCAGTTCCTGAAACTGGAGTACAGATAGAGCGAGCCTTCTCCGATGGCCCAATTTTTCTGACGCATGAACGTTTATATAAGATTGGAGATACGGTAGGAAATGTTTTTGTCTACAAGCTTCGCTGAAGTTATAATCTGGGGAGTTTGAATCTAAAAAAATATTTTCCATTGCGAAAGCAAATTCAGTTTGCAAAACAAATTCTTAATCGTTTAATTTTTCGGCATTATTGAAAGTTTAGAAAATATTACACTGCATTTGTAATGTTGCATTTAACTTATTCATATCGTAGATTTTGCTATCTGTCCTTTTCAACGTTTATGCAATCATTTATAGCTACTGATACAGATAATTCCATTACTGAGTCATGCTTTCGAAGAATAAAAAATAAAAAAATCTAATATGGTAAATAAATATATTAAGCCAAAATAGTGTTTCTGAATGGTACCAAAATAAGGACTCGACCCGACTCGTTTTCCTGAACCGAAAAAAATCCAAATTCTGTTCCCGAAACTGGAACCGATATTTTCAAGTCAGGCAAATTTTTGGCTTCCCGGAATCGACCCGGAAAATAAAAGTGGTTCCCGAACCGGTTCCGGTTCCTTTCCGAACCGACAGAAAATGTATATGATTCATTTTATGAAGTTAAAATTGTGTCGCCTTTTCAAATGATGGTTGACAAATGCTGGCCAAATGCAAGTTTCGCGTTTTCATAAACCGATGACCCGAAACCGAACCGAAATGTAACGGTTCTTTAAAACGTTGACCCGAAACCGTATCGGAACCTCGGGAATTCCCGATACCCAACAGAAACATTAAGCCAAATTGTCTTGGCGGCAGGTATTTTATTTTTTTATTTCGTGTAATATCTTTGGTATTCCTTTAAATTAGTACAATCAAAAATACCCGGGTAGGTTCAGGTACTTTTAAAATATACCCGGGTACAGGTACTTTTAAAATATACCCGGATACAGGTACTTTTAAAATATACCCGGGTACAGGTACTTTTAAAATATACCCGGGTACAGGTTCTTTTTTGGGTACTTTTTGGGACAGGTACTTTGCAGGTACAGGTACTTCTGATTGAATTCGAGTACAGGTTTAGGTTCAGGAAAATTGAACCCAGGTATTGAGGTACAGGTACGTGTATGGGTTCCCAAAATCCATTTACCCATGATTCAGGTACAGGTACAGGTCCAGGTACAACATTTTTGTACCCATGCGGAGCACTAGTACTGATCAATAAAATTGGCTAACCGCATGATTTAAATGTTGACCTGCATAAATCTAGTCTGAGTTCGCGGGTAGACAACAAAGACAAAAGACCTAGTCTAACAAACAAACTATGCGATTTGTAAATGTAGTCCACGCATAGGGGACATTTCTACATCGATGAAATAGGTGGTAAAAGCCAACGGCTGAGCCAATCGAAAATATAGATATACAGAGCCCACGCGTCTACTCTATCCATTCTAATTTTAAGCAATTGTAGTGAATATTGTTTATGAAATTATGTTGTTCTGGAAATTGCATTGTGGTTATTACAGGGATTATTCATAAATAGGTTGGTGCCACAGAATTGCACCCTTCAAAATTCGACCGTCAACAGATTCAATGCATCTCATATGGGAGATTAGTCAATGACTGGTTTTTTGATCTTTCATGTAAATTTTAAACAACTAAAGTTGCACAAATCAATTCCTACGTGCTCTTGAACTCAGATACAACTATCACTTTAGCAAATTTCTAGCGTCATCTAGAACCTTAGAACAATACAATACAGATTGTACAAAAACAATCTGATAGAAGTACAAAATAAAACAAAACTCGGAGTACAAAACAATATCTTAGTTGTACTACTTTTGTACTTTTCGCCAAAGTACAATACAATACTAAAAGGACAAATTACAGCACCATCTACAGCTAACTGCAATAATTTCTGCAGTGACAGATTCAAAGCTATGCTGTATTTATTAGCTCCAAAACAAAAGCAATTTATAATTTATTAATTGAAGTAAAATTTCCTGTGGTTTTGCCAATTAGTTTTTAATTTTGCATGTATACTCACTTGCATTATGCTTAAAAATATATTACATAAAGACGAAAAATTTGTTGCACTAATCTGCACATGGTGACTGCAACTTATTGACAACAACAATTTTCGCCGTGAGGATTATCTAATGTTAACCATCTTGTATTCATATCAGGTCCTCATAATATTAGGGGACAATTCCGTACGTAGTCCAGTACTGATAAATCACTGGTAAATGGTTCTCTTCAGGAAAGTATGATTATCAAATGTCTCAGCTTTTTAATTTTAAACTCGTTGAAATATATTTAGGCTAGCATTCTGTGTATGCAGTTTTATTTATGGTTACATCCGGTTTCTTAACATCGGAGTGGCTATTAATGACACATGAAGTGGCTTGATGGCCTTGAATTACCCAATTTTGTTAAAAAAGGATTCAGGGCCTCTGTTCCATTACCAACCCCAAATGATAAATGGTTTAACGGCCCTGGATATGCTAAGAGTATTTATTAAACTAACCGAAATATACACGGAAGATGTGAACCATGAAAATGACAAGCATGTTTGTAAACTAATTTTCATAGGTAATTTTCAAAGCTGTTGTTACTATTACTTTGCCGTAATCGTCCACCATAAGAACATAATTTCTAGGACAAACACAACAACTGCCAGTAAATTACAGAGGAGCAACACCCTACAAACAATCAAAATGTGAACTCCAGAACTTTCATGTGCCAAAAATCGATGCCAATAATTAACATTTTTGATTTTCAGCAGATTTCCTGACAAGGCTGTTGTAAACTGGTACATATTATTCCAGTAAACATTTAATCCGCTTGAGAGCAGCGTCCTCACTCTACTTTTGGGCACATGAAATTTCTCCTGAATAAAGTCATTCTCAAAAATTACGTACATCCTTTTCAGGAACGTCTCATCAAAAAATTTCCCATTGTGGGCGAATTTCAGCGACCTATTTTTCTGCATTCGTTCTTCAAAAATACTCCAATGATAGTTTAAATCAGTTGATGTAGTCAGCACAGCTGTTTTCGGTTCTGTGAGCCTTGTCTCGGCTAAATTTGTCAAATTTTCATTGCAGATGCAGCCCATCTGGCGAAATCCAGAACGTATGTTATCATCTCGGGTCACGTAATAAAGATCACCCTCTACGTACAAAACTGTGGATAATAACATTGAACAAGTGCGATTATTTTCATAGTAATAAATCGTCTCATTAAGAATCCATTCTTCAACTGTCCTCACACAAGCCCCTCCAGGAATAAATAGTGTAAAATTTTCAAGTTCCTCCAGATTGGTCCATGGCATTTGCATTGGGAATATCGTTGACATGTCAGTCTTGACCATTCCTTTGTATCCATTTGATATGACCAAGGCTAACAGAAACCAAACTGCTACTGGTTTAATTCTACTCTTCCGCAACTCGAATCCTATCGGCTGATCAACAAGTGATCCAAGAATGGAATACACTGCAGCAGTGATAGTTACTTCTGGGTCTGATTTGTGTAAAGAAATCACCATTGCCGTTGACAAAATTGCTGGTATCAGACAAATCCAAACGATTGGTTCAAATGGGGAGTAGTAAATATCCAATCCACTCCGGATTTGTTGAACACTGTCAGCAGTAATGAAATGAAGCATAGGCAGATGACCAAGGATGTAGATGGTTCCAGTTTCAACCATTTGATCAAATTTAAGTAACGGGCCCTTAATATAATACGACAAAACTGCAGTAGAATTAAAACCATTACACAGAAATATCATCGTGTTCAAGTACACCGACCAGGAATCTCGGCTAGTGATGTGTTTTTTGCAGCTTTTCCCATAATCCGAGTGTTCATGAAATTGAAAGTTAATATTCCGTCCCTGCTGTATTGTGTTTGCATAGACTGTCTCCATTTTATTGAAGCAATTGTTCTGAACTGTAGAGCTGTAGACGCAATCAGTACGGCAAAAGTTATTAAATGCACAAACAAGTGAATAATTAAAGTGGGTGCTGTTTTGCGGCTTCAAGCGGTATATTGGCATGAAATCTGTAAAGCGAGATTGAATAGCCCGTAGTATGACTTCGCCATCAGTTATAATTTCAGGGCGTTTTACGATTATGTAAAAGGCGTTATTGAATACCAGGATTTTTTCCACAATGATGTACTTTTCATCATCTTTATCCCAGGTTGCAAAGCTGTAAGAAGGGAAATTTACTATTTTTGTCACAATTGGGCTAGTACGACATTTATGATTAGTATAAACTATTTCCGAAATGACGGACAAAAAGCAGCGCATAAGGGATGCTTTGAAAACAAAGGGATGGGAATAGTTACTAATATTTCGTGGGACGACTTTTTTGTAGTCACACATATGACTGTGAATTACAAGCTCAAATGGGGTCACAATTGAAGAAATATCAATAGCCTTTGAAATATCTGTGATTCTTAGAAAACAGTGGGAATATAACCTTGTTACTCCTTCTAGATTCACCGAGTGTTCTTTAATTAAATGGGTTGGGCCAAAAAGTACGCACAAATTTAAAGAACATTTACTTGACAAGATGTGAAAAACAACGCCCAGAATGATACAAAGTATATTTTCCATTGTAAAGCACTAAAATTCTAAGAAATGTTAGCGATCGTTTCTAGTTTTAGAAAGAACCAGCTGAATTATGTTTGAAAATATATTTCAATAAAGAACACTAAACCAGTGAGAGAGAGAGGGATAACTATATTTTTACATGTTGATTTACTTACATGGAATTTTGAGTGTTTTGATATACGCTGACGGCATTTAAATATTTTCAAATATGACGAAACATCAACGGGTTGTAAACATACATTTAAGTCAATTGGAACTACTATTTACATGGTGTTTTAGGGATTGATATAATTATGAGCAAACAAAAAAACAATCGGAAAAGTTGAGCATTTAGAAAATGGAATTGAATTTTATAAAAATGTATTTCAGCATACATACAAGGAATAATTTCAAGTAGTCTGAATGGGGTGCGCATACATTAGTAATATGATATACTAATAACATTTTTCAAGTTTACTCAACCTTTCAAGCTAATGTGGTGAACGTTCGAGATACCAATTGCAACACTTGACTTTTTATGTCAATATTTAATATTGAGTCAAATATTTGGGTATAACCTTGTTTAGTTGTAAAAGCAAACTAGCTTAACAAGAAATTTGAGGTAAAGCAAGAAGAGGCCTCACAGATTTTTGGAACCTTACATCGTAGTTTAAAAAAGTGTTTGGGATCTTTTCGAACTGATCCCATACCACTCATACATAGTAAATTGTCAGAAAATTTTGTTAACCAAACCGTTAATTTTACTTATTCTGCGGATTTGAGTCAGCCTTGCGTTATAAGATGCGCACAGCTCTAGTACAGCCAAGCCATTCCTCTACCTTGGTATTTGAGCTCATTCAGTGCTAAACCAATCATACTGGCTAAAGTCTAAATCATGGTATCGGCCACCGTTCCATCAGGAAATCATATTTTCATTTAGATTTAAAATTACGAAGCTAATTTTGTGAGAAACGAAGCAACTTTAACTGTTTCCAATGAGAGTTTTCACTTTATCTAAAATGTTGAGTTGCTTTCCTTTCCGATATTGAGTATGTCGTTGATTTAATGGAATCCGACACGATCCCACCTCCGATAGCTCTTGATGGTGGAGAATCAACCCTAGCATTAGAATTTGATGTTGGTTTGGGATAATAATTTTAGGATGATAGGATCTTTAACGGATGTAATAATTATCCACTAGGTCACTTTATTACATAAAGAATATTTTGTGGAAAATCGCAACTAATTTGCTTTTAGAACTATAATATTTAATAATAATATTTAATCCTGGCAACCACTTTAGTCACCGATCGGAATAATAAAATAATTGATTTACAAATAAAAACTTAGAAGGAAATACAGTTAATCTCTATGATTTCACTTCAACAATTTCGTTTGGCTTCGGAGAAAGTATCGGGCACGTCTGTTCTCCTTCAGGTCTAGATCCAACTCTCTGACTCCCTTTCCAAATCGTTCCCGTCTCCTTGATTCCATTTCGGGCTCCTCTTCTTTGGTTGGCCATTTTCTTCCCTTTCGGCTACCTGCTCTGGGATTGGCTGTTCCTCCGCTTGACGTTCTTGCTCCATGTCGTCAGCCATCTTCACCCTAACGTTTCGATCGTGCTGGCATTTCCCAACTGCTTTGATCGTCCTGACTCCACATTCCTGAGTCACTTTGGGTAACGGTGGCAATTCAGGTATAACTTGTGACATTCCTGACTGCACCTGGCTTGTGACCTCCGGCAATAAATCTATTTTCGTCTCTGCTGGAACCCTATTGGTTGCTGGAACTCTATCTAATTCCTCTCTAACCACGACTCCATTTTTCCTCGACGACAGAGTACATACACGTTTACGTATGTCTACAAATATCTTCTAATGTATAAAATACAAAATGCGTTAAGCATCAATTTGCGTAAAATGGAAGAACATTTTATTCGTCACGACGAAGCGTTGAGTGCTCAATGCAGTTAGGTCGGTACCTGTATATAGGAAAAACGGCCAAAAGCCATGAAAATTATTTGATTGCTTGGAATTCCAACGTTTTTACAACACCTTCAGCTGCTGAAAATCAAAGGGAACTTATTGATTGTTTATCTGGATATTGGAAAATCGCGATGTATAAGAAGACAAAGCAGAAAAGCTACTATTTCAAATAATAGTGAGTAAATTCAGAATTGACCGGTTGCATGTGCCAAGTGATTTTTTTCAGGTTTTATGTTTGAATTATTGAGGAACTAGCAATGAAGCCACCCGCCGAGGCGGATGGGATGTCTGGTACCAATACATTTTTATTTTAAAAACAATTTGAATGGAACAATAATGTTTTATATACAGATACCCTAGAAGTTCTATTTTTCCGTAATTACACATTAGTATGTAAATTATTACATAAAATACCAAAACGCTACATAATCTTAACATGAAATGGGTTTTTTATACATGAAATTTGCCCCGTCTCTAGCCTGTTTAAGAAATTATCTAATATTCTATGATTACACTTTTTACAACCTGTTTTAAATACCTATTTGTAGTATCGTCACGATTTGATTACTGCAAAGCCAGCACTTGTTGGTTTAGCGAGGAAAATGTAAACAGGGAAGGCAGTAAATAGTTGTATGTAATAACTAGCTGCTCAGTGGTGGTAAAAGTGTAGGCTAACGTACCGTAAAATGATAAACCATAATAAAATATAATATTTCGGGGCACCTACAATTAACTGTATATATTGCATTCCCTTCACCCCGTATGTAGTTCTCCTTGATCCTCCTTTTTGTAAACAAATAATTTCACATGGTTTTGAGAAGTGGTTTTAGAAAATGCTACATATAATTACATACTTTAGCCATGAGTAAAAACAGGCTTTGATAACCAAATGCTTACTTTACTAAAACTTTGACTCTGTGACTTGTTTATGGTCATGAAGAAGCTTAATGTAAGAGGAAATGGTCTTCTTCGTAAGAAAAATGGATATTCTCCTTCATTTAAAGTTAGTGTAAGTAACTCGGGGAAGAAACATTGGTTCCTATTTCGCCCTACCTGTTCAAACCTTTGCGAATATAATTTTCTGCTCGAATTATGTAACAATCGGCCTTGTACAATTACTTAGACCCCTTTTAGTATTTAAATTTCTAAGTAGTATACAGTACCATGCCCCCATGTATTTAAAAATGCAGCTGGTTTCTTGACATCGCAGTGGCCAGTGTTGACATACACTAAAAGTGGTTTCATGCCATCGAATTGCCCACCTTTTCTAACGTTAGAAAAGGTTTCAGGGTCTCGGTTGATCAATACGAGTCAAAAATGGTTTAACGGGCTTGTATTAGCCAATGGTTGCAGTAAACCCCACGGGAACCTACTTGGTGGATCCAAATGACAAACGTTGTGAGCATGTTTTTAAACACAATTTTCCCGTTTAATGTTCAAAGCTGTTGCTACAGGACAATGGATTTTTCAAAATCGACCACCAAAAGAACATAATTTCCGAGAGAAACGCAACAACTGCCAGTAAATTGCAGAGTAGCAGCACTTTACAAACAATCAAAATGTGGACACCAGAACTTTCATGTGACAAAAATCGATGCCAATAGTATTTATTTCTAATTTTTAGCAGGTGTCCTAGCAAGGCTGATGTAAACCGGTACATATTGCTCCAGTAAACATTTAATCCACTGGATAGCAGCGTCCTCACTCTACTTTTGGGCACATTAAATTCCTCCTGAATAAAGTCATTCTCAAAAATTACATACATCCTTTTCAGGAACGTGGCATCAGCAAATTTTCCATTGTGGGCGAATTTAAGCGACCTATTTTTCTGCATTCGTTCCTCAAAAATACTCCAATGGTAGTTCAAATCAGTTGATGTGGTCAGCACAGCTGTTTTCGGTTCTGTGAGCATTGTCTCGGCTAAATTCGTCAAATTTTCATTGCAGATGCAGTTCATCTGGCGAAATCCAGAACGTGCGTTTTCATCTGAAGTCACGTAGTAAATATCACCCTCTGAGTAAGAAACTGTGGATGAAAATATTGAACAAGTGCGATTATTTTCGTAGTGGTAAATTATTTCATTAAGAAACCATTTTTCCTCTATCCTCACACAATCTCCTCCCGGAAGAAACAACGTAAAATTTTCGAGTTCCTCCAGCCTGGTCCATGGCATTTGCATTGGGAAAATAATTGACAGGTCAGTTTTCACCATTCCTTTGTATCCATTCGATATGGCCAATGCTATAAGAAACCAAACTGCTACTGGTTTTATTCTACTCCTCCGTAATGCGGGAACCATTGGCTGGTCAACAAGTGATCCAAGAATTGAATACACTGCTGTAGTGACAGTTACATTTGGGTCTGTATTCTGTAAAGAAATCACTATTGCAGATGATAAAATTGCTGATACCAGACAAATCCAAACGATTGGTTCAAATGGGGAGTAGTAAATATCCAATCCGCTCCGGATTTGTTGGACGCTGTCAGCAGTAATGAAATGGAACATGGGTAGATGACCAAGGATGTAGATAGTACCAACTTCAACCAATTGGTCAAATTTCAGTATCGGGTTCTTCGTTTCAGACGTCAAAGCTGCAGTAGAATTTAATCCATTACACAGAAATATCATCGTGTTCAAATACACCGACCAGGAATCTCGGCTAGTAATGTGTTTTTTGCAGCTTTTCCCGTAATTTGAGTGTGGGTGAAACCTAAAATTAATATTCCGTCCCTGTTGTATAGCGTTTGCGTAGGCATTCTCCATTTTCGTGAAGCAATTGTTCTCAAAAGAGTTATAGACGCAATCAGTGTAGCAAAAGTTATGAAATGCACAATCAAGTGAATAATTATTGTGGGTACTGTTGTGCGACTCCAAGCGGTAAATTGGCATAAATTGAGTAAAACGAGCTGTAATAGCGTATAGTATTTCACATGGGCTACTTAAAATTTCAGACCTCCGTACAATTACGTAAAAGGCATTGTTGAATTCCAGAATTGTTTCTACAATTTTGTACCTTTCAGAGTCTTCGTCCCATTTTGGAAAGCTGTAAGAGGGGAATTTTACTATAGTGTTCGTAATTTCCGCAGTAGCACATTGTTGGTTTTTAGTATAAGGTACTTCCGAAATGACGGATAAAAAGCAGCGCATAAGCGAAGATTTGAAAACAAGGGGATGGGAGTAGTTATTCACCTTTCGAGGGACGGCTTCTTCGTAGTCGCAAATGTATCTGTGAATTACAAGCTCAAAAGGGGTTACAATCGAAGAAATATCAATAGCTTTTGAACAATCTGTGATTTTTATAAAACAATACGAATAAAATCGTGTCAGTCCTTCTAGATTCACCGTGTGTTCTTTAATGGAATGGGTCGGACCAAAGTGTAAGCACAATATTAGTGAACATTTACATGACAAAATGTGAAAAACAACCCCCAGGATGATACTGAGTATTTTGTCCATTGTAGAAAAGTCATAAGGGGAATTTTATTGAAAGCGCTAAAGTTAAGAAATGCAGGCAAACGTTTCTAACTTTAGGCGGTACCGGCTGAAATGATTCTTTTAAATATATATAGTTGAATAACAAATACTAAAACAGAGAACGAGATAAATACGACTTAACACATTCATTTGCTTACACTGAATTTCGATATCCGTTGAAGGCGTTTACGAGTTTTCAACTGTAACGAAACATTGACGTGTTGGAAAAGAGCAAATTTAAGTCAGTTTGAGCTGCTATTTACATTGCTCTTATATGTTGATATAATTATGAGTAAATATAAAAATGTTTGAAAATGTTACCCTTTACGAAATGTATTTTAGTTCTATAGTAATTTCTCTGTGAATACATACAAGTAGTATTTTCAAATAGTCCTAAAGGCGTCTACGTCTACATTCAAAATAAATGTAATATATATACAAACAATATTTTTCAAGTCTATTTTACCTTAAAAGTCATTGTGTAAAACATACACGACAAAATTACAACACGTGTATGTGACTTTTCAAATCAAATATTTGGGTTTTAATATTAACTGGTTGTAGCAGTAAAAGCATACAATTATTACAAGCCTCTCTTACAAGAGTGTTCGAAATTTAAATCATTATATTTTGTTTTAGTTTCTAAGTTTTTATTGAGGATTTTTTCGGGCTAAGCTCATATCATTCAAACGTACATAGGTGTAGAACATTGCAATATTTATTTGTTAACCAACCAATTAGCTTAATTTTACTTACAATTAATCTATGAAGGTAAGAGATCAATGTAACAGACGTAACTGACGGAGAATAGTATTTCCTTGTATATCAAGTACAGATGCAATAAAGCCGATGAAACCGTAACTTCACTGATGCGCATACATTAGCATTAATGCGCTGTTACCAGCCGCACATCCACCATAATCCAATATGTATCCAACTCACCCACTATTTTCTAGGGCTTTGAAGCAATTCCTCCCATTCCCAATTTAAGCACATGCAGTGTTGGACTACACCAGGTCTCCAAATCATGGTATCGATCATCGGTCAAAGGGGTGTGCCACAAATGATGTCATGTTTTTCAGTCTTTTTGTCACCCATCCACTGCTTTGTCATTCCTTGTCATCATTTACGTATATGATGGACTCACCCTTGAGGGTGACGTCATGACCATGAGTATTTCATGTACAGGTTTAAGTAAAATAAAGTTGCGCATGTCAAAGACACGGCGCAAAAACTTTCAAAATAACATTTCACTACTTCATATTATTTCATTTTTCAACAAGTCTCAATTCAAGCTCGGCACGCAAATTTGACTGCAATTAAATTTTTTACTTATTGTAACAACTGGCATTATAGTATTTGCCTCATTGAACAAGATTCTTTGATAAATCATTTTCAAATAAAATTTTGTTTTGTTAATAATTATCTTAAATACTATTTACAATTTTGGGAACATGTGAAAACAAGATATTGAATTTTTTTAAGTATGTGTAATGTATATATGTATGTATATACAGTGAGTTTTCTATATAGCGGTTTCCTCTTGGACAGCTCTCCCTTTACATTGTGTTAAGCCATATTTGGACTTTAAGAAAATATATTACATTGTATGTAAAGAGTAGCAATGAAGCCTCTTACTGTTAACTGTAAAGAAAAGAGAATCTTATTGTCTATTGTATCATGCTCAACTATTGGTTAAAAAAGGATGCTTCATCTAAGAAGCTTGGACTCTGTAGTCTGATTGGTATTAACTCTGAACAAAAGTAACAATGTAAATGTAACGGAAACAAAACCAGTTTGAACTGGATAATTCCTGTTTTACAGCCAACCCTACAGTATATAAACCCAGCTCCTTCTCACAATCGGGGAGTCTGGCTCGGGTCTAACCCTTGGTAACTTTACTGTTACTCTGCTGGACTCCACTCCACTCCACTCCACTCTCCTTCTCTAGCTCTCACTCTTCCTCTCATTCTTTTTGTACACTGAATAAATATCTCTATAATTGGCAATACTATCTTAATATTCTCCCACTTTATTATTTAACTATTAGAGCTACACTCCTTTAAGGTATAAGTCCAATTATATCTTAACATGGCGGAGTTGCTACGTTTTCTATACTTTGAATTTGTTAATTCGAGTATAGACGATTCCCTTACCTCTCTGCGAGTTTGCTCCCCAGCAATCCCATACCAATAATATTTTTGTGGCGTAAGCCTCTGCCGAAGGCTCTGCCGAAATTGTTCACATAATTCTCATTTTAACCCAAAAAGTAAAGCTAGATCTCTGAAAATTTCATAGATTAGATAAAAATTTACGGGTAATTTAATTTTAAAATCAGCTCCTGAAAATTCGAAAAATTTTTGGTAAATTTTTTCCAAAATATTTTTTTCCCCTGTGCTTTTAACGTACGAATAAATTATTATGTACCTACACTTTTCCTTTGTTCTTACACTATACAACTATATAATATTCTACTCTAAATTTTTCGTGGCGTCAGCCTCTGCCGGAGGCCCTGTCAAAAATTTTCCCTACAAAATTTCCTTTTACCCCAAGGAGTAGAGCTAGATCGATAAAAATTTTACAGTATATGTAAAAAGTTACTAGGAATCATATTCTGAAATAGGCTCCTACAAAATCTAAAATTTTTTGGTCACACATTTTTCATTTAATTAAATCTTTATTTCGACCGACAATTTTTTCCTATCTTTCTTCCTTATTTCCTACTATCCAAACTACTTATACAAAATATTTTTTGTGGCGTAAGCCTCTGCCGGAGGCCCTGCTCAAAATTTTCAAGATATTCTCAAAATGCCCAGACGAGTCAACCAACAATTTTGCCGACACCCGGATTACCGTTTGAAATTACTGGGAGAATTGATCACTCTACCCGTGATTTCCCATCGCAAAACTTCTGCCCATTGCAGACGAAACTCCAATGATGACCCTAGCCAAGTCACCAGCCCAATATTGACCTGCTCAACGACAATTTACGGACTTCACTCACCGCGCCCCATGCACGCCCTGGTTTTCAAAATAGCGACAAGACACGCCTCATGCCTCTTCCATTTACGACGTTACTACAGAAAAGTTTCCAGTACAGAGAAACTACCCAATGAATTCTTCGCTTCACCCGGTTTGTCTAACTATTATTTTTGAACGTCACGGTTAATCTACATTTTATTTTGAAGTCTCCTTTACGAACTGCAGTGTCTCCATTTTCCAGCCATTTTTGCGACAAACATTTCCACGACAATGTTATCATATTTCCAGTGAGTTAGAAGGTCCTCACACTAGTGATATTGTGATTTTATTTTTCGAGGACGAAAAATCTTTATGTAAGGTGAAATATACGTAAAAAGTGTCATTTTTATGAGAAAAGTCATGTATTCTGTGTTCAAATATTTTATTCATCATTCTAAAGAATTTTATTGTGTTATTGAAATTTTAATTCGGACTCAAAATTTTTACTGTGTACTTAATTCCACATTTTATATTTTTCCAACGATGAGGTCATCGTTTCCTCTAATCCAATGAATGTTAAGCCATATTTGGACTTTAAGAAAATATATTACATTGTATGTAAAGAGTAGCAATGAAGCCTCTTACTGTTAACTGTAAAGAAAAGAGAATCTTATTGTCTATTGTATCATGCTCAACTATTGGTTAAAAAAGGATGCTTCATCTAAGAAGCTTGGACTCTGTAGTCTGATTGGTATTAACTCTGAACAAAAGTAACAATGTAAATGTAACGGAAACAAAACCAGTTTGAACTGGATAATTCCTGTTTTACAGCCAACCCTACAGTATATAAACCCAGCTCCTTCTCACAATCGGGGAGTCTGGCTCGGGTCTAACCCTTGGTAACTTTACTGTTACTCTGCTGGACTCCACTCCACTCCACTCCACTCTCCTTCTCTAGCTCTCACTCTTCCTCTCATTCTTTTTGTACACTGAATAAATATCTCTATAATTGGCAATACTATCTTAATATTCTCCCACTTTATTATTTAACTATTAGAGCTACACTCCTTTAAGGTATAAGTCCAATTATATCTTAACATGGCGGAGTTGCTACGTTTTCTATACTTTGAATTTGTTAATTCGAGTATAGACGATTCCCTTACCTCTCTGCGAGTTTGCTCCCCAGCAATCCCATACCAATAATATTTTTGTGGCGTAAGCCTCTGCCGAAGGCTCTGCCGAAATTGTTCACATAATTCTCATTTTAACCCAAAAAGTAAAGCTAGATCTCTGAAAATTTCATAGATTAGATAAAAATTTACGGGTAATTTAATTTTAAAATCAGCTCCTGAAAATTCGAAAAATTTTTGGTAAATTTTTTCCAAAATATTTTTTTCCCCTGTGCTTTTAACGTACGAATAAATTATTATGTACCTACACTTTTCCTTTGTTCTTACACTATACAACTATATAATATTCTACTCTAAATTTTTCGTGGCGTCAGCCTCTGCCGGAGGCCCTGTCAAAAATTTTCCCTACAAAATTTCCTTTTACCCCAAGGAGTAGAGCTAGATCGATAAAAATTTTACAGTATATGTAAAAAGTTACTAGGAATCATATTCTGAAATAGGCTCCTACAAAATCTAAAATTTTTTGGTCACACATTTTTCATTTAATTAAATCTTTATTTCGACCGACAATTTTTTCCTATCTTTCTTCCTTATTTCCTACTATCCAAACTACTTATACAAAATATTTTTTGTGGCGTAAGCCTCTGCCGGAGGCCCTGCTCAAAATTTTCAAGATATTCTCAAAATGCCCAGACGAGTCAACCAACAATTTTGCCGACACCCGGATTACCGTTTGAAATTACTGGGAGAATTGATCACTCTACCCGTGATTTCCCATCGCAAAACTTCTGCCCATTGCAGACGAAACTCCAATGATGACCCTAGCCAAGTCACCAGCCCAATATTGACCTGCTCAACGACAATTTACGGACTTCACTCACCGCGCCCCATGCACGCCCTGGTTTTCAAAATAGCGACAAGACACGCCTCATGCCTCTTCCATTTACGACGTTACTACAGAAAAGTTTCCAGTACAGAGAAACTACCCAATGAATTCTTCGCTTCACCCGGTTTGTCTAACTATTATTTTTGAACGTCACGGTTAATCTACATTTTATTTTGAAGTCTCCTTTACGAACTGCAGTGTCTCCATTTTCCAGCCATTTTTGCGACAAACATTTCCACGACAATGTTATCATATTTCCAGTGAGTTAGAAGGTCCTCACACTAGTGATATTGTGATTTTATTTTTCGAGGACGAAAAATCTTTATGTAAGGTGAAATATACGTAAAAAGTGTCATTTTTATGAGAAAAGTCATGTATTCTGTGTTCAAATATTTTATTCATCATTCTAAAGAATTTTATTGTGTTATTGAAATTTTAATTCGGACTCAAAATTTTTACTGTGTACTTAATTCCACATTTTATATTTTTCCAACGATGAGGTCATCGTTTCCTCTAATCCAATGAATGTTAAGCCATATTTGGACTTTAAGAAAATATATTACATTGTATGTAAAGAGTAGCAATGAAGCCTCTTACTGTTAACTGTAAAGAAAAGAGAATCTTATTGTCTATTGTATCATGCTCAACTATTGGTTAAAAAAGGATGCTTCATCTAAGAAGCTTGGACTCTGTAGTCTGATTGGTATTAACTCTGAACAAAAGTAACAATGTAAATGTAACGGAAACAAAACCAGTTTGAACTGGATAATTCCTGTTTTACAGCCAACCCTACAGTATATAAACCCAGCTCCTTCTCACAATCGGGGAGTCTGGCTCGGGTCTAACCCTTGGTAACTTTACTGTTACTCTGCTGGACTCCACTCCACTCCACTCCACTCTCCTTCTCTAGCTCTCACTCTTCCTCTCATTCTTTTTGTACACTGAATAAATATCTCTATAATTGGCAATACTATCTTAATATTCTCCCACTTTATTATTTAACTATTAGAGCTACACTCCTTTAAGGTATAAGTCCAATTATATCTTAACAATTGACATGCTTAAATTTTCCACTGTATTACATTTTCATTATGTACAGTAGTAACATACAGTTGTATGGCCCTATATGGGCAGGTCTTTTGTTATCCAGAGATGATCGCATGGTCAAGTACACCACGCGTATTTCGAGTCATGTTCATGTCCAGAATTTAAAGTACTCGAAGTTATCGGGTCATGGCCTGTGACATAATACATATTATTCCTTAATTTTAAAATACTTGAAGATTCCTGTTCAGGTTCATGGTCAAGTCAAGTTCATGTTCGGGTTAAAACTGTAATGAACGCGCGTAGTACACCAAGTTCAAGTTCTGGCAGAAAGTACTTGTGGCCATGAACTTGGTCCTGCAAGTATTTAATTGATCATAAAATACCAAGTTCGGGTTTGATTATTATTGGTACTTCATGATCTTGATTTTCATGTCCAAGTCATGTTCATGGCCGGATCCAGTAAAATACATCACCCGAAATCAACTCTGTTGTTATCCCCTGGGAACCACTATATACGAGGATATCCCCTGTACATGTGTGTATATGCATATGTATGTTCGGGTCAAGTCATGATCAAGTCATGGTCAAGTTACGTTCAAGTCATGGTCAAGTTATGTTCAAGTCATGGTCAAGTCATGATGAAGTCATGGTCAAGTCATGGTCAAGTTATGTTCAAGTCATCGTCAAGTTATGTTCAAGTCATGGCCAAGTTATGTTCAAGTCATCGTCAAGTTATGTTCAAGTCATGGTCAAGTTATGTTCAAGTCATGGTCAAGTTATGTTCAAGTCATGATCAAGTCACGGTAAAGTCATGGTCAAGTTATGTTCAAGTTATGTTCAAGTCATGGTCAAGTTATGGTCAAGTAATGGTCAAGTTATGTTCAAGTCATGGTCAAGTTATGTTCAAGTCATGGTCAAGTTATGTTCAAGTCATGGTCAAGTTATGTTCAAGTCATGGTCAAGTTATGTTCAAGTCATGGTCAAGTTATGTTCAAGTTATGTTCAAGTCATGGTCAAGTTATGTTCAAGTCATGGTCAAGTTATGTTCAAGTTATATTCATGTCAAGTGCAGTTTTTGTTGTACATGATCATGTTCAAGTGACGTAAAAAGAACTTGATTACTTGACCATGAAATTTCTAGAACATGAGTCGCCATGCTTCAAGATCGTATCCAAAAAATACTTCACTTTTATGGTCAAGTCAAGTTCATGGTCAAGTCTGGAATTTACTTCACTTGAGCGCAGCACTGGTTAGGGAGTGATACCAAGAAAAACGGCTTCACTTTTTCTCACAAAGGCTCAACATTTTATGGTACACAGCAAACTTCATGAACTCTGCAGAAAATGATTAAAAGATTTACTCTATTTGCTAGCTCCTAAACAAAAGTAATAAATTGAAGTACAAAATTTCTTCAGTTTTTGAAAACTTAGTTTTTAACATTACGTACATACTGATGTTTTACACCTAAAAAAATATTTGTATTACATAATTGCATCTTACTGACTACAACGCGTGTTACAACAAGTGTCAGCGTCATGATGATCTGAAAGAATCAATCTTGTTTTCTGATTTGGTCCTTATAATATTAGGAAACAATATCGGACCTCGTTCCGGCCGGATAATTCATAGCTAAATAGTCCTTTTCGGAAAGGATGATTATTAAGAGTCTAAGCTTACTAACTCGAATATATTTTAGCTAACATTCTGGCTGACATATATCTAATATAATTATGTATCGTATAATATGGTTGAAATATTAGTCATAAATGGCTCTCCGGCATGGATTATCTAAAATTGATAGTAAAACCCACAGGAATCCACATGGATTACACTTAACATGGAAAAGACAAACGTTTGTAACAATAATTATTTTAGATAACTTTCAAAGCAGTTGACACTATTGCCCTTGTCACAATCATGCACCCAAAGAACACAATTTCCATGAGAAACACAATAACTGCCAGTGAATTACATAGGACCAGCATCTTACAAACAATTAAAATGTGAAATCCAGAACTTTCGTGTGACAAAAATCTATGCCAATAATTTGCATTTTTGATTTTCAGCAGATGTCCTGACAAGGCTGTTGTAAAGTGGTACATATTGTTCCAGTACACATTTAATCCGCTTGAGAGCAGCGTCCTCACCCTACTTTTGGGCACGAAATTCCTCCTGAATAAAGTCATTCTCAAAAATTACGTACATTCTTTTCAGAAGCGTGTCATCAAAATTCTTCCCATTGTGGGAGAATTTAAGGGACCTATTTTTCTGCATTAGCTCCTCAAAAATACCCCAATGGTAGTTCAAATCTGTTGATGTGGTTAGCACAGCAGTTTTTGGTTCAGTGAGATTCGTCACCGCTAAATTCGTTAGATTTGCGTTGCAGATGCAGTTCATCTGGCGAATTCCATAACGTGTGTTGTCATTTCGGGTCAAGTAATGTAGATCAACCTCTGCGTAAGAGACTGTGGATGCAAGTACTGAACAAGTGCGATTATTTTTGTAGTAATAAATAGTCGCAGCAAGAAACCATTCTTCCTTTATACTCAAACAAGCCCCTCCGGGAAGAAACAACCTGAAGTTTTTCAGTTCATCCAGTTTGGTCCATGGCATTTGCACTGGGAATATAATTGACAGGTCAGTCTTGACCATTCCTTTGTATCCATTCGATATGACCAAGGCTAGCAGAAACCAAACTGCTGCTGGTTTTATTCTACTGTTCCGCAATGCAAGTCCTACCGGCTGGTCAATAAGTGATCTAAGAATTGAATACACTGCATCAGTGAGTTACTTTTGGGTGTAATTTGTGTATTGAAATCACTAAAGCCGTTGACAAAATTACTGAAACCAGGCAAATCCAAACGATTGGTTCAAATGGGAAGTAGTACATATCCAGTCCGCTCCGGATTTGCTACACACTGTCCGCAGTTATGAAATGGAGCCTGGGCAGATGACCAAGGATGTAGAAGGTACCAACTTCATCGATTTGATCAAATTTCAGTAACGGGCTTTCAATATCAGACGACAAAGCTGCAGTCGAATTTAAACCACTACATAGAAATATCATCGTGTTCAAATACACCGACCAGGAATCTCGGGCATTAATGTGATCTTTGCAGCTTGTCCCGTAATCTGAATTCTCTTGAAACTTAAAATTAATTTTGCGACCCAGCTGTATGGTGTTTTCGTAGTCAGTCTCAATTTTTCTGAAGCAATTGTTCTCAAGAGAGCTACAGACACAATCAATATAGGAACGGTCGTGAAATGCACCAACAAGTGAATAATTATTATGGGTGCTGTTGTGCGGTTCCAAACGGTACATTGACATGAATTGAGTAAAGCGAAGTTGAATAGCCTCTAGTATTTCTGTGTTAGAGGATCTTATATCAGGCCGTTTGACAATTATGTAAACGGTATTGTTGAATTTCAGAATTTTTTCCGCCATAATGTGCCTTTCAAACATTTCATCCCATTTTGGAAAACTGTATGAGATGGTATTTACTATGTTTTTCGCAATTACCCCAGTAAAGCATTGTTGGTTTCTAGTATGAGGTATTTCCGAAATGACGGACAAAAAGCAGCGTATAAGGGATGCTTTGAAAACGAATAGATGGGAGTAGTTACTCATGCTTCGTCGGACGCCTTTATTGTAATCGCAAATATTTCTAGGAATTACAAGCTCAAAAGGGGCCACAATCGAAGAAATATCAATAAACTTAGAAATATCTGTTATTTTTATAAAGCAATTCGAGTAAAACCCTGTTGCTCCTTCTAGTTTCACTGTGTGTTCTTTAATTGAATGGGTCGGATCAAAGCACGATACTGGCGAAAATTTACTTGTCAAGATGCGAAAAATAGCCCCCAGAATGATGCTGAATACTTATGCCATTGTCAATTACTAGAATTCAAGGAAAATTGAAATGATATTCAAGCATTGAGCACTTGCACTAAACCTTAATATAAATATAAAGGACGTTGAAATAATATACTACTGTTCGTAATGGTCTGATTGAAGCCTCCCAGTCCTTTCTCTACCCCTTTAAGTAATATCCCACAGTAGATACCGACTCAAGTGGCTGATGTACGAAGGTTTGTTGAAACAATTACTCACCGCTGATATAAATTGTTGAAGTAAAGGTTGAAATTATAAAGGGCGTGTAGTGTAATTACATGAATGGGAGTAATCGAAAAAAAATTATTCGTCCCATTGAACAAGCTTAGATACCACTAAGCATAGTGTGTTTATGGGCAACGTTACGATACGTTGAGAATGAATATGCGATATATTGGAAGAATTGTCGCGTATGTGAAATAGGTGTCAGACCTGCTGACCATTGTGTATGCTACAATGAAAAACTGCTTCACTTTTTCTCACATTGCGCGGTAGGTGTTTTTATTATAGCTTTGTGAAACCAGGTCATATAGAGTGGAGTAGAAGTATATAGAGCACCCTGTTCCAATTTAAATGCAATCAGCTATTCGCTTGCTGGAATCTTGTGATCATTTCCATGTAATGTCTTGGCTCGTGTAAACGGGAAGTATACAAAGGAAATTTGAGCGCTTATTTACCAATTAGACAATGGTCTTGGCACACACATGCTTCAAGAAAATGTGCTGATACTGTATTTGTTGTGGCAAACGTATATGTTTTTGGTGGCATTAAATTGATATATTTGAATTCCTGTACGGAAATTTAAAATTGGGAAGCGTATCGTCATGGATATCTTGTGTATTTTGTTTTTGAATGGACACGATTTTTGTGTTACCTTAGGAGATGATATTTGCAGAACATAAGATTGTTTTCAGATATTTGCATTAAGTATAAAATTGTACTTATAGAAACATTTAAAAACCGTAGGTTTTGTATTTAAGCGTAATTTGAACTATTTAATAAAATTAATCGCATTGTTTGTCATATGCACTGTACACCTGTTGTGTTTTACAATATTTGTTGACGACAATGTTATGAAAATCCCCTTAAAATTTCAGTCATGGTTACGCCAAGACTCAAGACGGCTGTACTTATCCACGTTAAATTGCGGAAAAAGTACTTTATTTAATGAATTTGGGATTTTCAAGTATTTTTCTGAGTATGAAATCAAATTGTGTATTCTGTTTATAAATATATAAGTAATTACTGTTAGTACAACTGATATTTTACCTTGCTTGGGGAGTACATGAGTACCCTGCATTGCAGTTTTTCATAGCCCTCCTTACAAACTTTACCAGAGATAACATGTTCATTTATAACATTTAAAATTTGGGGTAGTTACATGATCTAAGAAATCATTTAATATGCTGTGGTAATGGCATTATAATACTAAAAATGAAATCATTATTTAATATTTGAATTAGATTTATGGCTTAATAATTGTTGTATTTTCGGCAAGAATATTACAAATACCTTTGAACGGACCCAGAATGTTGTAGCACTATAGTGCACTATAGTAACATTCTGCTTGGATTTTGTTTAGCATTTAGATTTTATTCCCTCTGTTTCAATGGTAATTATAAATCCCACTTTCAAGTGTAGTGTTTTGTACTTCTTCAAGGTTTACTTCACGATTTATTTAAAATGAGGAGGTATGATTAAATAAAGAAAACAGATCATTCTGAAACAATCAACAGTTATCGTAAATTCGAAATGTTTTAGTTTCTTTCATACTAACCTTAATTTTAGCATCATTGCTGCTATTCAAGTTATGTTTAAAAAACTATTGTGCGGAGTAAAACACTACCCAGTCTGCAAGGTGTAGTTGGCCCAACGTTGGCTGTTACAGTTGGGCCAAAAACACTATTTGGCCGTTGGGTTCACGTTGGCCCAATGAACACAAGCCAACTTTTAACCAACCTGCAACCAACAATGCACCGATATTAAAATGCGTCCGTGTATAACACAGGTGATGAGCGTGGTGTTCTCTATTTACAAAGAAACCTGATGGTACAAAACGTTTAATTCTGTTTAAGACTAACAAAAATTATTTATTTAAAATTTTATCCGTGTTACAATTCGTATGTATGTATTAGGGGAATACACAGATATGATTGAATTCGGCCACTTGTAGATTTTAGATAAGGAAGTAGGACACATTTTTTACACACATCTTGTTTGCGGATCAACTGGGAACATGACAAATTACTAACAATACAAATACCAAGTAATGAAGATTTAAAAGGATAATCTGGACAATCCAGTTTACACATAAACTTTTTACAATTAAAGATTCCTGTCAAATCATTAGATATAATTATACATACATCCCCGGTAGTAGTAATAACGCAATTGTTCCCTTGCCTAGTTGTAATATTAACATTATTGTTTGATACATCATTACTCGAAACGCAAGAGTACATATATCCATTCAACAGAGCCTCCCGCTCTGAAATTCGATTTGAAATTTGTTCCAAAAAATAATTCTTTCCTCTTAAAAGTCTCTTGAGTACTTGCATATAATTTTCAAAGCAAAAAGCGTTACAATTTTCTAAGGTATTAAAAGTTTTTGAATCTTCTGACAAATGAATTACTGAATGTACATTGTAAACAACGAACTCTTGTCCATATAGGTCAGGCATTTGTTGGACAAAGGATTTTAGCAAAGCGTTGGCAAAAATTTTCCAATTTTCAGCAAGATCAGCATTGAGAAAGATGTACACACCTGCACTAAATAAAAGAAAATGCTGATGTTTAGATTTTGGTAAAAATTTGCGGAGGGATATTGGTCCCAAGTACAAAAGGAACATACGTAGTTCAGTCGCTTTAAATCTATCGATTTCACGAATGTCACGAGGTGTTCTGCAAAAATCGTTCGGCAGGTATGCTTTGAAACTTTGATACATAAATGAAATACCATTAACAGCGTTCCTACTCAATTTAAAAGGTAATTTTCCCTTGACCCAGGTCACAATTAGTTTTCTAGTTACACCTAGACAGCACAAATGCATATAGTCAAGGGGAATTTGACTTATCATACCAATACGTAGACCAATGAGTGGGCTGATACTAGTGTAGTGATGCTTGTCAGACTGTGTCAAAAATGAATGGTCAGTTCTGCAATCTGCTTCAGTAGACTTAAAGTAAACTCTACCAGACCATTCCCCACGTTCCGTGCACCTTTCACAACTGCTGTAACCGTTATGATTGGTTACACATTTAACAAAACTACGAGCAGAAGCGTCCATTACTATGCATCGTATGCGGAAATTATAAATTTTATTATTGCATGCAATACCCATATTCTCGAGAGTAGCACATTCTTCTACAAACATTTTAAGAAACTCCGAGCAATCGGGCTTTTCATTCCCGTAGTATATAGCTACAATAAATGGGGACGAATTTTTCGATTGATCTAGTTTCGCTAAAATTGGCCAGAATTGTTTTTTTGAAGATTTAGAAATAGGAAGCCCATCAATACCTATGGTTACGGCCAATGTTTCTGAAGGAATTAATGATTCAAATTCAGGAACTTTTGGGAGGGGAAATAAACTTAACCCACACAAAGTTCTTTTGATAATTTGATTTGTTAATCCAAAGTAGACAAATTCACCGACGCCCATTTTAAAGTACGTTAACTTATTACTGTAAGTCATAAGTAGGGTTCGTGGATCACTAGGAATTTGTTCCTCCGGAAGTGAAAGCTGCAATATACGAATTAATTTTCTCAAATGTAAATGAGTTACGTTACTTTGAATTGCCCATTTTGCAAGGGATAATTTAAAATTCTCTGCCTCATCTGGACAAGTTTCGTTGGTGAAGACCAGCGAAGATTCAGCCTCGCTTTCACTGGTAGTAACATAAATACTTTGATTATCATCACTGTCGCTATCACTAGAACACTTCGCAATGTCATATGATGTTACTGGTTTAGGGACTGTGGAGGAATGGATATTTGTACTCTGAACAGGCGAAATAATTCTACTCATAACTGATGTAACATAATTATGCTTACGCCTCCGTTTAGTTCTAAAAGAACTAGGCTCCATTTAATAAAATTAAAAACTCGTAGCTTAAATTAGATACAAAATCTCACTGTCAGACAAAACTAATCCATGGCTCGCCTCTTGCGTCCTCCATCGCGGTCCTTTGAATATTTGAACCAACCTCTTGCAATCTCCTCAACCTGAGAAGCAGTACAATCTTGTGAAGATGATACGGATGCTGAAATATTCATATGTACATAGGTTCGTATATACAAGGTTTTGCAAGCGCAACTAATTGTAAGGAAATTGGTCCATACCAATAATCTGTGTTGCAATCGGAAGGCCCGCAAATTTGACCTTTCCTCCTTTCCCAGAAAAATTGATTCTTGTGGCAAAATCGTTTGTAAAAACACGAGAGAGTACACGTCTTGTATGCCCTTTGAAATCAACGCCACCAATGCTGTTGCACCACTTCAGCTAGAACAATCAATTTAAAATAAATATTGAAATTCATTGTATTCTCCACAAACTAACTAACAATTATGCAAAAAACAAATACATAATAGCATCAACAACTAATCCCGAGTTCATAAAATTAGGCGTTTAAAGCACTTTCATCTATTAAACTAGAAGTTGAATAATAATTAGTAGAACATACAAATGTGTCACGAATCAATTTGTCCTTTAACTTTTCCACGGTTTGAAATAATTCCTCCTCTGATGAAATCGGAATTTTGACAGGACAAAAACTAGATTTTTTGTGGTTCTTGGATAACTGTGAGCGAATAATCTCGATGTCAGATTTAATTGCGTGCACTTCCCCAAAAATCTCCTTCTGGAATCCTGTACATAATAAAATTTACATTAACAATTTATGCCTCTGATTTTCTCTAATTAATAAAATAAATTCCCTCTTATAGCAGAAAATATAACGTGATTGCAATAAAGATTGATATGTAAGGTACTTCTAAATTCCTGCAAAAAAGGTTCCAGACAATTTTCTCCCTGCCTTGAGACTGCAACGGGAATAGGTACCTCGGGCGGTTGACTGACCGAAATGTCCACACTGCCTGTTGAATCACCTGTGCTCATAAACATGTCGCATAGAATACAATTATTATCCATATGTAAATTGTATTACCAATTGAATCAAATTTAGCAGCATTACTTTCAGGTTTTGTTAATTACGTTTGAGTTCAAATCATTACCTATACATTCGTTGCCAACGTTGCTAGAATTCAAATACACTGCGTTCAGCTCAACGAATTCATCATCAGATTTAGTTTCACAATTTTCTGAATCAGAAGATGATTGATTGTGATTGTCGTCTTCGTCTGAATCTTTGTGGACTTCCACAATCTCTTCAACCGCCTTTATGTTTTCCTTTTGATGTTTAGAAGAGCTGGAATTACATTGTGGGGCTAAAGACGAATAATTGGGCATGTCATATATTTAGAATTTTGCAAAAACTAACATGTATTTACACTTACACTTCTAAGAACACATTTACATCAGGATTTATATCAACTTACGTGTAAATAAAGACTTCAGAGCAACAGTATCAAAATGATTCTGAAATCCAGAATCGGTTTCGTCTGATTCTGAGGAAATATTTTTTTGAAGATATTTTTTGGTGGTTCTGGAGTGGATCGAAGGATCAAAAATATTTTTTTTCTTACGATTCTTCCTTTTCTTTACTGCGGGGGTCCCATCGTCCGTTTCTATTACACTTTCCGGGTTAGAGATGTACGGCACGATTAGGTTTGCTTTCTTCACGGCGTTAGTAAAATCATCTGAAAGAATCAGATAAAAAACAATCAGTGATACAGTTGTGTTAATACATATATCTACATAATCCCCCATCTGCACTGTTTAGTATGATTTAGAGAAAATTCTAAATTCAATAAAATATAATAAATTTTCTTACCACTAGATGAATGGACTATGATTTCTTGGGATGGCCAATCTGTTAATGGTTTGGATCCTGCTGTGACACGTAATTTTGAGCTATTTCCCCTAAATATGAGTGGAAATTTGCACGACTGGTTATCTTGGGAACCTCTTAACCAGCTTCTTGGAACAACTTCTATGGAGTTGTCTTTCCGAAATTCCACCACACAAAACTGCTTATGAATCAGTTCCATAGAAAACTGCCTGTAGAAGTAGCCTGTATTAGCAACTATTCTAATTTTAATCGTAATATTTTGCAAAAAATAAATTCGCTGCAATGTTCAGAGTCCGTGATCTCTCAGCAGGCATGCACGCTAATGCACGCTTTACGTTACTTCATATGCCTGCCGTAAAGTCGGTAGTGTTTTCAGAAATGCAATGCGCATGTGCCTGGACTTAGACATTTTTCATCTGTCATCAAGCGTTATGCATGGTTGGGCCAATAGCAATCCAACGATGCTGTAAGACATTTTGCCAACGCAAAGATTGGCCAACGGAAGCACCGTTGGCCCAACGTACAGCCAACAAACTTTGCAGACTGGGCAAAGGATAATCTTTTAATTTATTAAATACTAAGTATCCGAATCGTGTGAAGCTTTTATTGGGCAGGGATTTTTGAAATTGTTGAGGTGTTTGATGAAAATCATTCTTGGTCAGCAGGGAATTTAAAAATTGTTAACCTTTTTTGGGCAGGGATTTCTGAAATGGTTGAGTTGTTTGACGGAAATCATTTTTGGTCAGCAGGGATTTTTGCAGGGATTTCCGAAATTGTTAAGGTGATTTACGGAAATAATTTTAGACAGCAGGGAGTTTTACATTTGTTGACTTTTCTTCAGAAAAGCTTCCTAAAATCTAAAATTGTTGTGGCGTTTTGCGGGGGACAATTTTACCCTTCCGGATTCTTAAAATTGCTGTCGGCTTTTATTGCCACGTTCACTTGACGGAATGGAATTTTAAAGTCGATGCATTATGTTCAATTCGCGTTTTTATATTTTTGACGCATTTTTTAGCCTTGTAAATGGTTTGCAGGTAGGTGAGTGGCCAACATGAATTTTGATTTAAATTGATCTTATCGTCAGTATATAATCATTGTCGTTGTTTTGCAAGAATTTTTGTCAATTCTTATTATAGGAATATCGAGTAATTCTTACATATATAACCACAGGTGCATTTCTTAAATACAAGCGAATTCTTAGGAGTGTTACGGATGTACACCATGCAATAATGTACGAATATATTAATGTGAAGTGAGAGGTCATGATCAGCAGCCATTGTCATTCATGGCTAATATTCCTAAGTAAATTTCCTAGTAATACGGGATATTCGAGGTTAATTCATTCATTCATTACGAGTGAACCAGCTAATTCTTGCCAATGGATCTAATACGAATTTTTGTTCAAACCTGTAGTTACATAACCTTTCTGTATTTATTACGAGTTGAAGCAACCAAATAATGTAGTTAGCAACCAGGTTTCAGATAATCGTGTATCTAGTTAAATGGATTTATTGAAAATTGCGTACAAGGTGATGACTAACAGTTTTGGGGTATGAACCATTTTATTTTATATCTAGTTGTAACTATTTATAAATTTTGAAAATACGATAGTACAATTCTGAAATTAATAGCTGATGAAAATTTCTTTGAACAACCTGTGGTGTATAAATTGGTAAACAACGGAATCCAGCAATGCAAGTATCATTTAAGGAGTTAAGGATAAAATACAATCTTAAACTAAGTCCCACAAAGTTTTACATCTTTAACGTTTACAAAAATAATGTGAGATCAGTGAATACGCTTATTAAACAATCCGTGTGAACAAAGATGGACAATATTATTAAAACCTAGAAACACTAAGTTAACAATACATGTAAGGATACTTTTAGACATGCAATTTAAAAAAACAACCTCAAACCACTCAACAATAATCTTTGCGATTGAAATTCACGCAACGGTTTCTTTTAACTATCTCCATAATTAATTCGAGTGCGTTTTAGCAGATTGATTTACCCTGGCAATCACTTGGGAAACAAAATATAGTTTTAGTCTGGAAAAATTCGAAATCCGATGCAAATTCCATTCACTACTTCGATGTTCCGCAAAGCATAGGGTAAGGGCATCACGGATTAAATTACTGGCAATTTCGGGCTCAGGTCCGTTCTAGTCGATAAAGCTCTCGTTTCTTAAGTTTTGAGGACACTAGTTAAGCTCTACCCTGAGAATGACGGCCAATAACACTCAATATTTTCCACTGAGGACTCGCAATGAGTTCTCAACCTTGCAGTCAAAAGTAAATGTGAGGGTGCATAAGTTTAAACAAAGGGTTATTGAGAATGGATACGTCTAATTTAATTTAATTGATCTAAATAAATTCAAAATTATTTAATTAATTAATTGAAAATAAATTGACACTTATTTAATTTAATTAGATGGAGTGGTAGAGCAAGGGGTCTAATGAGTTAATTATGACAAAATGGGTCTCAAAATTATCGGAAATAGGTAGAGCAAAATTCAAAACTGGCATAGTAACAGGTTGGGGAATTTAGGAAATAATCCAGCGCTCCGCGCGAAAATATATGCAATGCCCGGAAAATAATTTATTTATTTCGTAGATTTTTTTTATTCCAGAGCTAATGCTCGGAAAAACCACTCGTTTTATAAAATTTACCAGAACAGATGCACATACAATATTTTTAGGGAAGGGTAGGCAAAAATAAATAAGGGCAGGGTAAATGCCCACACCTGCCAGACCTGGCTTTTTACTAACACAAATTTAAAAACCCAAAATAAAAATTAAAACTTACTTGAAAGGGTCTAAATTTACCTTAGGTAGCACGGGAAGGGCCTAATTAAATTTATCCCAAAACAACCCAAAATTTCAAAAACGTATTCTAAAAAAATTTAATTTTAATTTTTAAGAAAAAATTACACGTACTGATACTTTTTAATGCCAAGAACCAAGCTGCCAAGATTTCAAACTTGGCGCTGGAATGGTCTGGGTAGGCAGGGATTGATGGTTAGGTATGGGTAAAGGTCTGGTGAGGCGCGAAAAGGTATAAATTACCTAAGTAAAACCGTCTGAAATGTTGAGACTACCGGGAACCTTAAGCTGCAAGATGCCGAAGGGTTTATGGTTTACAAGTCACGAGGAAATAAAGCAGGCAGGATACCAGTTGTGTAAAGCGAAACAACTTATCCTAATGTTTAATCACAATTGAAACTGGTTGACAGAGTTGAGAAAATGGGCTAGTAAAAATAGAGCAAATGATAAGTGCATCTATTTCTTCCGGTGGTTGGATGGCAACTCTCGCATAAGTCCAATATTGTAACTATGCTGTAATTACTTAATCATTAACAACATTCTGATTGGAAGTAGTAATAATGAAAACCATAAAATGTTAGATATTATATAAACAACAATGAAGCTCCATTACTGCTTCATTGTATTGTGTCCAGCACTATAGTAACCCATACGGCATTACTTTACATGGAAATACATATATAGCCTTAGTCCATAAGAGCCTCATAGAGGGCGTCCATGCATTATCCTATACCCAATACCCGAACACTATAACATCCGATTCCCGGGTAGTAGTACCTAATGTCCACATATGCCACTACCACCAAAAGTCCCTCCAATATATAATACTTGAGTTTAGTGTGCTTAAATGAAAATGTTGGTGATCATTTTCCCGATAAATTAGCATTAAGACAAACCGAACATAAAATGAGTAACTACTACTATGGAACAGTCTCCAACGCCGTCCTTTCGGTCGGAAAATCCAGGAGAGTTCTCCGGAATCAGGAGCCAGAGGTAAAGACCTCGGAACCAACCGATAAGGCAGTGGATTACAGAATGCCCTTCTGTGGAAATGCTTCGCCTTTTTATACCTTTTGAGGGGTCCAGGATTTCCATAGAAGGTACATACGGTAAGGTTCTTTTTTTATTTCTTTGCATTTTTATTTTTAGGTTTTTAAGTAGGTTAAGAATTAGGATAGGTTAAAGGCTGAGAAAATGTAAACAATATGTTGACATTTTCTCACTAATTCCTTTTATTTTAATTTCAGGCCTGGGGAAAGCAGTGGAGGCCTTTATTATTGTCGGGGGAAAAGTGTTTGTGTGTGTGTGTGTGTGCGTGTAATGACAGTGAAAGTTTTTGTCAGTGTCAACACTGACAATATTTGCCTCACCAAAATAACTGTTTGAAGACGGGATTCTAGAGGTTCTCAGAAACAAAGATCATTTCCTTTTTTATTTCAGAATATCCAAACTCTGCTTTCGAAAAACGATTATTTTGAAATTTCAGTCTTTATATTGTTTGTACTTTCTGGTGAAAAGTATGTCGATAATTTCTGGAACATAATATTTGAACACAATTAAATATATTTTATATATTGACAAGAAATATATAGCAGTCTTTTAAATTATAGGAACATGAGTAAAAATATTTGAAATTTATATGTTAGAGATTTAATGAGAAGATATCAGAAGATCATTTTCCAGTTGGTCGATTCCATTTAGGAGGGCACTGCTCGGTCTTGTGCCCAACTTTCTTGCAGTAGAAGCAAATTGGCTGTCCTTGAGGATCCGTATAGATGTGTGCCTTTGTCATCTGCATTTGGTTGTTACACTTCTTGATGGGATGTCTTTGATGGCAATAGATGCACTTGACATCTCTTCGCTTTATCTTCTTTCCACGTCTGTTACCCGGACTATCCCTACGGAAACCGGATCCATCAACTCTTGGGAAGAACGGTAGAGTCGGATTGCAAAGAAACTTGTCTGGCGCGAATTTCTTCATTCCCGGAGTAACATCAGGAGGAATCAAGTTGACCTGGGCTTCTTCGGTGGAAAATTTTGCTCTTGGACGCTTGGCTCTAGGAATAGGGTGAATATGTTTCGTTGACGTCGGATTATAGGTCGACGTCGGTTTTATAGGACGACGAGATATAGTAGGAGTGTTTAAATGAGGTTAGGTTGTAACTTTGGGTGATGGAATAGGTGGAGGTTTTACAGGAAGAGGTTTCTTAAAACTCGGGATAAGAATGCTGTAGGATGAAGGAGGAGGAACTTTATGAGTATCGTATTTAAGGAATAATAGAAACGGTAGATATTTTCAAAGGAGAAGGTTTGGGAGTATTGAAACCTGTAGGATTTTGATCAGGAAGTCGGAGATAGACAGTTCCAGAAGAAGTTGGGATGGACATCGTTGCTGGAGGAATCTCCTTCGGTGTTGCCACACGAAATGGTCTAGTAGCATTGCGCATGAAACCGACGCCTTCTGGAATCCCTGGTGGCGGCGATGGAGAGCGGATGCGAAGGTTCTGCATTTGAATCGCTGGATTCAAACTAAGATCTTTATAAAAATCCTTTGAGGCAGCCAATTCCTCCAGAGTCCGAATATTTGGAGCATATGGTTGTCTGTAGAAGACTATAGTCTTCTCATGAATCCAAGGAACAATATCCGTAATGTTATTGAAACCGTGGGAGTCTCCTGGGCAAGACATCTCTATTATTGTGGTTAAAGACTGGATCTCTTCAATTTCTTCCGTTTGATAATTTTGGGAAGGTGGAAATACCAATTTAGGACTGGGAATAGGGGAAAGAAGTTTAGGAGGAAGTCTTGCAGGAGATCGTAGCAATAACTCTTCGACGTCATCCGGAATTGGAAAGTTGATAGGAGATCCGATGTCCAGAAGTTCTACGATTTCTTCTATAAGCTCGTTATTAATGATATCAGCCATATCTGAGAAGTAGTGTAATGATTTTAAAATCATACTAAATAAATTAGACGATTTCAACTGTGTCGAGTCTCTTCATGGTATGAGTCTCAGTATTACTAGTATCATATCTGATGGGGTTTCTAGTAACCCGAGAAGAAGAACGGGAAACAGTTGATAACTTTGAAGAAGTGCTATCTGCACTTGAATCATGAGAGCTAGTTTGTACAGGAATTGTAACTGGAGGGACACTTTGAGGTTGCGTGATTCTACTAGTGCCAGTGATAGGAGGAGAATTATTAGTAATTACAGTATTACTATTTTCAGGAATAGTATCAGGAGTTATATTACATGGAGGAATTTGTATTTGAGGAGTATCATTATTGGGTGTATCTGCATTTACTTCAACTATCGTATCATCAGAGGATGACTGAGAAGAATCGGATAAGAATTCTTGTTAGTCCGTTGTGTATTAAACTGTATTAAACCAGTCTTTATTTAAGTGAGTGTCTGAATCAATTTTAGGAGACGTGTAATTGGGATCTTTCTCAATAGGATTTTGTGAGATGGGAGGTGTACTTTCATGAGCGTCAGAGGAACGATTCTGAACAGGATTAATAGGCGGGATATCAGCATTAAGTACTTCAATCTCTGGGGATAACTCTAATTCTGGATCTATATACATCTCATTGACTGTGTCTACTTGTCGACCAATAATTTCGGGGTGGTATTTAGACAAGTGATAAACATGAAAAACTCTGCCTATCGTATTGGCAAGGCTGTTCTTCAAGTCAATGAGATAAGTTAGAGGTCCCAGTTTATTCATAATTCTGTAAGGGCCATCCCACTTGAGTTTGAAACCAGCTTTTGCTCCAACTAGTCGTTCTCGGCTTTTTACAAGGGCTAGTTTGCCTATATTAAACTCTAAGTATCGATGGCTGTTGTCGTACTCTAACTTATTGCTAAGTTGGTAACGACAAGTATTCTCATTAGCTTGTACCCTATCTTTAAGTAATTGAAACCGTGTATCCATTGCGAAAAGATGTTCATTATTGACTGGGTACTTGGATGTTGTAGCTAATGAGGGATCCATACCATACAAAAGACGGAAAGGGGAAAATCCTGTCGTGGAGTGTTTGGAAATATTGTAGCTTTTGGCTACAATAGGAACATGTATGTACCAATCCATACCAGACTTCTGTGTTGACTTGAAAAACATGTTCTTAAAAACATCCTTAGGACGTTCAGCATAAGTATTTGATGCGGGGTGATAGGGAGCTGTATGTTTAAGTTTTATTCCTTTATCTGAACAGAAATTTAGGAAATCTGTTAAAGTAAAAGAACCAGCATTATCGCATATAATCTTCTTACAGTGATCGTATCGGGAGAAATACTTGCCTAAGTTAGTAATGACTGTATCTGAAGTCATTTCCGAAGTAGGGATGGCTTCAACCCATCTAGTAGCGAGATACACAATAGTTAATAACCATCTATTGTGTCTTCGTGTGATGGGGAGTTTAACAATAAAGTCTATAGCTATGGTATGGAATGGTTCGAGTGGAGTTAAATTCGTCTGTAACGGCCCAGCCTTTGCGACATGTGGTACGTTCTGGAATTGACATGTCTGGCAGGCTTGACAGAAACGACGAACATCTTTATACATTCCATACCAATATAGTCGAGAGCGTATAGCAAAGTATGTCTTATGAAAAGATAAATGAGATAAATCATTTTCATGAAAATCAGTAAAAATCTTATGTCTAAGACACTCAGGAATTACTAGTAACCAAAGAGGACCAGTTTCATTATAGTTAGCGTAATAGAGAATATTATTAACAATGACATAATCCTTGGCAGAAAACGTATGAGGAACATCAGAACTTTCAGTTTCATTATATTTAATGGAATCAATAATAGACTTTAACTTATCGTCCTGACTCTGAATTTGTTCAAAAGTTTGCTTCTTAGCATTAACCACATATAAAAATAAAGGTTCATGGGACTCTATTTCTTTGGTATCTTGTAGTTCAGGGTCTGACATAGGATTAATATTGACAGCTTGTATTTGCTCTCGATGCTCAGCTTGTTCTAGTATGTATGTATGTATGTATGTATAGTTTTTATTGCGTTTTTCGTGACCGTAGTCTACAACACAACATTTTTACAGAATTCATAATTAAATTTCATTCATTCATTTCGAGCCCAGGCTCTTTCGAGGAGGGCAGACCGTAGGTAGTTCGCAATCTTTTCACAGGAGCCTAAATTGAATTTTAAGAAAGATAACCAGTTATGAGGATTGATAGCCTCTAAATTGAAGTCACCAAGGTAGTGCTTTCGTAATGGTGTGAACACAGAACATTTGAACATAAAGTGGAAAATATCATCGAATTCAAACTTATTACAGATAGAGCACAATTCGCTCGGGAAGAATTTATATATCATTGAAGCAAATTTGAAGCGTTGAGGGAGGTTTGATTGATTTGAGGAAAGCCTTAATTGAGCTATCAGTCCTTTTGTGTACAATGGGGACGCGTAACGAATGTAATGTTCAGCATGGCTTTCGGTTTTGTATTTATGGTAGATGTTATTGTAAGAAGATGCACTCGCACGCGTTATGTCAGTTTGTAAGAGAGTGTCTTTCAATGTACTCATTACAATGGGTATTGCTGCATAAGCCACTTCCGGACATTGTAGATCCCAGATAAAAGAGTAACCTAGTGATTCAAGGGCAGATTTCACTGAGCTTGACCAACTATGATCCCGGAGCAGGGACTTCTGATAACAGATTTTTGCAAAGCCTTTTTTCACCCATTTCCAGCAGCCTGCACCACCATTGAAGAACTATCTTAGTTATATTATAGGACAGGTGTACTTGTCCAGTCTCAAGGCGAGTGAGATATCCAGGTGTACAGTTTGGCAGGCTCAACAGATTTTTGAGGAAGAACTGGTGTAATGTTTCGAGGACTTCAGCACACTGCAAGCCCCAGAGGGAAACCCCATAGAGGGAAACAGATTTTACGAGGGATCCAAATAGTTTGCATCTCGCCTTCATCGAGTCCGTGTTCTTTCCATAGATTAGACTCCATGCTGCTCGGAGCGCAGCTTTGCCTTTATTGACCGCTTGCAGCGCTGTTTCACGAAATGACCCGTTAGATCTGAGATTTACCCCCAAGTGTGTGAATTCTTTCACATTCTCAATGGTCACTTTGCCGTATTTCCACACCTTGGTGTAGCCTATTCTGCCAGATTTGGAGAAGATCATGATCTTCGTTTTTTCAACATTGACACGTAGTTTGTTTACTTCGCAAAAATTTCGCAGGGCTTCTAATTTATTTTTTAGACTCCCTGGGTCATGCGCCAGTATTGCAGTGTCGTCTGCGTATCTCAGCGAATGGATGAAGCACGTTGACGAGAGTTTCATCGTAATGCAGTTGCGAGGTGAAAATGCAGCTTCGAAATCATTTGTGAACAGGTTAAACATTAGAGGAGAAAGCAGCTCTCCTTGGAGAACTCCACAGTTTATGTTTATTTTCTTAGAAAATCCCTTTCCAACCGAATTATAGCCCCTGCATGCTCGTATTGATTTTTTGACCATTTAACCACTGATTCCTAAGTTGAAAAGTTTAGACCATAGGATATCATGTTCTACTGAATCGAAAGCTTTTTCATAGTCCACGTATGCGACGTATAGCGCCGCTTTTCTGTACAGAAAATCGTTCACTATGGAATTGCGGGTAAAAAGAAGATCTTCGCAACCCCTCGTTTTTTGAAACCGGCTTGTGTTTCGCACATGATGCCACTTTCCTCACACCACTTGTTCAATCTGTCCAGTAGGATTTGAGTAAACCATTTGCAGCCATGGCTAATTAAGGAGATGCCACGGTAATTTCCCGGGTCGTTCAGATCGCCCTTTTTATAGAGCATTACCAATTCAATGTCCCCCCATGCTCTTGGGGGAGTTTTACAATCTATTATTTGGTTAAACACTTGAAGAAATAGTCGCATAAAATTTTCGGGTTGTGATTTCAAAAATTCCCCACTAATTCCGTCAGGCCCTGGACATTTACCATTTTTTAATTTACTTCTAGCAGTCCTTCACTTTGTGGGGGTAATGCCTTTGTCCAGCTCAGGGTGACGGGCATCGTAAAAAGAAACTCCTTTCTTCTGTCTTACGGGCCCCATTAGTTTTCGGAAGTGATCTTCCCACATAACACTTGTGATATTATTTTTTGTTTTTGGCTTTCTCTTGCTCAGGCGTGCTATTGTCCTCCAGAATTTGCTGGTATCTTTTACGTTTCTTAAGTCAGCCTTTACAGTTTCTATGTGCTCGTTTTTGGCATTTTTAACAATTGCGCGATAGCTTTGGCGGAAATTAATAAATACTTTCCGAAGTTTCTATTGGAAACCAGACCTTAGGAATATCTTGTGTGCATCTTTGACTCGTGTTTTTGCATCTCTGCAGGCGTCATTAAACCAGGGTTTATCCGGTTTATTTTGTGACTTAAAAGATTTTAGCATACCCAGTTTCTCTCCTACTGCATGTATAGTTGTGTTTATGAAAGAGATTACTTCATCTGGAGAGCTATGCTCTATATCTGCTAAGCTCACAGAGCTTAACACTTGCTGGTATTCATTCAGTAGGTTTGGATTCCATATGAGTTTTGTCGTATTTGAGTTACAGCATTCCTTTGTGACTGCTGAGCTGTTCAAGGAAATTGGTTGGTGATCGTGATTTGGGAAATCCAGGACTCTAAATGAACTTGTTGTGGCTATAGAATGCACATTACACCATAGATAGTCAATAGTACTTGCACCATTTGAGTTATGAAATGTAAATTTTCCAGGCACATCACCCTCACATCTACCATTCATTAGGACGAGGCCAGCACTTTCAAACAAATTAGCTACATAGTGGGCTAGCCTGGATTCTACAGTATCCACACTATTTCTTCGCTCAAAGATAAGCTCCTTCTCGTGATTGTCAGTGCATAGCCTACCTATGGAAGCGAGTCGCACATTGAAATCACCTCCTACATAAACAGGAAGAGAGCCATACTCCAAGGAGCTTGTTCTAGTATGGGACGGGAGAGGGCATCAGTGAGTAAATTCTTATGTCCCGGAATATGAGCAATGGTAAAATTGTAAGGGTAGATACTAGTAGCCCATCTGGCGAGTTTTCCCTTTGGGTCTCGTACCTTTAGCAACCACTGAAGGGAAGCGTGGTCAGTTAGGACACGGAATTGCTTTCCATGCAGGTAATGATGGAAGTGTTCAATACTTTTTACAATCGACCATGCTTCCTTATGAGTAATCGACCACCGACTTTGGGTTTTGTCAAAAGATTTGAGTATTAGCTATGATTCCTACTTCATTGTTTATAGTTTAAAGTAATGCAGAACCTATAGCTTCTTGACTACTATCGACGTATAAATCTAACTGACCATCGGGATGAGGGAACATAAGAATAGGAGCTGATGTAATAGCTAATTTTAGGTTCTCAAAGGATTCTTGTTCGTCGTGAGTCCAAACAAATTTAGTTCCATTTTCAGTTCGACGGAATAAGGGTTTTGCTAAAAATGACATATCTTTAATATGTCGACGGAAGAATCCAATGATACCCAAAATACGGCGAATTTGTTTAACATTCTTAGGCGGTTTTAAATCCAGATAGCCTGAATAACGTCTTGTTTTATACGTATGCCATCTTTGGACATAACATGACCTAACAAGTCTAGCTCCTCATAACCATATGAACATTTCCTTGGTTGTAGTTTGTAGTTTCTCTGGGCGCACCTAGCTAGGAAATTATCAAGTCTATCTAGCATCTCTTCAAATGTGCGACCAAAGAATCCTGCATCATCAACATAACTAGCTAACCAAGGATAATGAACCTTTGGAAAGATCTGTCTAAATGCGTGCTGAAAGCAAAGACCTGAGTTTTTCCAGCCAAATGGAGCTCTCGTAGGCCTTAACAATTCGTCGTTAGTGACGATAGCCAATACATCGCGAGCGTCTTCCTCAATCTCTATTTGACGAAAAGCGTCCTTACCATCAGCAGTACAGAATAATGAAGCGTCAGCAAAGGAATCTAGTTGTTCTTGTAGATTATCGGCAGGGAAATTAAAGAATTGACATTTTCAATTGACCTTTCGTAGGTCATATACAACTCTATGGGGTCCGTTTTTACTGGGAACAACTAACACAGGGGAACCATATGGTCCAGTGCAAGGTTCTTACCAGCCTAACTTTTGCTCTCTCTCAACATGGTCTCGAAAAACCTGTTTGTTGGGTGGAGAATTTCAGGAAAGGGTAGAATGTACTGGACTATCATCGATTAATTCTACTTTACAGGAGATATTACGACCAATGACATCTGTAATTATACCTATGTCCTCATCTTTCCAAGCAAACGCAGTGGGATGTTTTATAATTATGCGTATAATACTATCCCTCTGTTGCTGGGATAGAGAAGGACCTAGATTAAATTGTGCCATTTGATCGTCTGTTAAAAGGGGTACATCTACTCTATTAATGTTACGAAGGTTCACATTATTTTGCTCGAGGGGTTCACATTCAGATATGTGACTACAAGGTTTCAGTGTTATGGGCTCATCAGTCAGATTTGAAACATATATAAATCCTTGACCATGAATAGCATTAACAATACTCGAAGTTTGAAATAACCGGTCTGTATAGAATAAGTATTTATTAGCCCATACTACTGTGTCTCCAGTATACCGTGTATTAAAGAAAATCTTAATACGTTGAGCCCCTTGTGGTGGAATTGGATAGGGTCCATTGGTTTTACAGCATGTGGGGACACGAGGAAGAGGGGTTGAACCAGGCTTTTAAAGTTTTAAACACATGCATAGTGTTTGTACTCATAGATTGTAAGGATACATGCGATTTTATAGTACAGGAAGGTTGTGTACTAGATGGAGCTTTAACAAAGAATTTAGGCTGTTATTTATAAGTAGGACTTGTAGCATGCGAAATAGATTTTAGACATTGAAAAATATTCTTAGGTGAATACACAGTGTCAATCAATGTGAGCCTTAATGCTTCGTAGAATATCTAGACCTATAACCATTTCAGAGGAAAGGTTATCAAGTATATAAAATATCCATTCATAATGTCCGGCGCTCCGCGCGGAAACTCGTTTTGATGTAATGATAAATGATTATACTTGAATGAGGTTTATCTACGGAGAGGGTAACATAGATAGGTTTAGAACAATCATGTAGAGTATAAGAGGAAGGAATCTTCTCTAATAAGGAGGTGTGAATACAGGAAATGGGTGCGCCTTTATCACCAAGCGCAGTACGTTTGTAGGAGTTTTTCCCTAAAATAGAAATATCCCATAACAAATCTGTTTTATTATATAGTGCTCTAAGTGGACCAATACAGTAATTAGGTAATAACTCTGATTTAAGAGTTGACATGAGTTGAGTCTTAGCGCTAGAAGGAGTGCATGAAACTGAGGAAGTGTTATTAATTGACAATATAGAGAACCTATTAGAGGTAGAAATGTTTGAAATTTTAGATTCATTATCTATAGCAATAGTAGGTTTACAAAACTTAGTAGATTTGTGTTCAGGTGTCACCTCCCGCAAGGGACACCTTAACAGTTTTCCGGAGGAGTAATAGAGATTTTTGGGGCAGGTCTTTCCGGTAAAGGGATCCCTTGAGCCTTCATTAATTTCCAACATCTGTGGACAGTGTGATTTTTACGTTTGCATTCGTAGCATAGAGGTTTACCGTTAGAGGAAACACACGCAGCCTTGTGTTCAGCGGAGTAATTGGGAATAAATAATTTCTTAGTTGGTCCCATAGCTCGAACCAAAGACTGAGTGTGGTTATTCATAGAAGATGACATGAAAGGGATTTGTGTAAATGGGGATTAACGTGCACATGACGAATAAGATTAGAAAAGAAACCGTATATAGTTGTGCACCCTGATTTTACGTGTGCCCGAAGATTTTCAGGGAGCCCACGTAACAAATTCATGACCTTGTCATTAGGGTATGTCGATTTAAAATGCCCTGGCATTTTGGGCACGCTGCCCGCCCAAAATGCCCTGGCATTCTGGGCATTTTCATTCGTGGGCAAATTGGGCATTTTTGGGCATGCTGGGGATATTTGGCACGGGCATATTCGTTAAGGGCAAATTGGGTAAATAAGAATCATGATTTTATACACACATTATGACAAATCGAAATTATCATGAACTTGGCAATATCAATCCATGCTATCTTGGTTTACTGAAAGCTCGGACGATTGTTGATCGTTTTGCTTGCGTTTATTGTAAAGTATATGTGCTGCAGTTTATGGTCTACATAAATTGCGCTACTATTCAATGTCTACAGAGTCATCGCCAGGTATCTTCAGAATTAGTCAAGTCATCAATTTAAACTCATTAGAAAACGTTTATAAATGTCTCGTGGGAATCAAAAAATATGGTTTGGCATTCCAAATACGTTAAACAAAGTAAAACGTAATTATAACTGTGCAAATACACAGCAGAGGCACACAGTCAAATGTAAAAAGCATATTTCGAAGTAAACGAAGGCAAGTTTAAGCGTTCAACGGGTATTTGCTTCTTCTAACAAACAGTTAGCAGTAATAGTTAATGTGGAAGAATTTGATAGTAGTGATAGTAGCAACGAAACTCCAATGGTTTCGTCAACATCCTCCGCAACCTCGTGGAAAATCGAACAACCCTCGCAGCGACCAAATGTAAAATAATTAAAAATGGATGTTTGAAAAAGACCCCATTTCTTACTCGAGAAACATGTCTACATTCAGTCAAGCAGACCTGTTTTCAAAATTTGCCCTGAGGCTGTTTTCTATCCCGATAAGTTCCGCGGCTGTGGAAAGAAGCTTTTCCATACAGTTCGCCCTTCTTACAAAAAATCGAAATGGAATTGCTGCAATAAAGGTAGACAAATTTTCGAAGATCAAGTGGGCGCTTAAAAACTCAGAATCGTTAGCAAAAAGAATCAACGTCTGCAATTCATTAACTTCCGCTCATACATTTTTGAAGATATTGACAGGTTTGAAAATCAAGTTTCTGAAATCGTGTCTGACGATGAAGACCTTGAAGAAAACGCCATTTTGTCTATGCAGGGGAACTTGAAATATTAGAAGTCTATTTTATTGCATTCAATTAAGCTGAGTGTTGTAAATAAAAACTGCTGGGACTCACTCAAATAGCTACCCTAAAGCAGATGCAGACTGTTGATGGCGGATAATACAGAAAATATGTAGTTTATATTTTAAGTCTTTATTAAGTGTGCAAAATACAAATAATACTGCAAGCTGTAAGCACAAAGTTGTCACACAAAATTCTCCAAAACTTCCAGTAGATTCGGAATTGGACATCTCCTCATACATGTACTTAATTATTATATACAAGTACAGAGGAGTAACAACCGGAGTGCGGACCTAGGAGAGGCGCGCCATTTCATTCATACTGGTCATTCATTTCCTTAGCACTAACAAGAACAATAGGATTACATAATGGCTGCATTCCTCAGCCGAGTAGATTATGTGAACCGGAGTAACCGCGACAGACACCAGAGTAAGAGAATACAACTTACAATAAGTCAACCTACCTATGTACATACGATTCGCAACACTGAGCGTCTCTCGTTATTTACGAATGATTAAAACTTTCATTAACTGAATGCTATAACTACGTGTTTGATGAATAAAATGTTGTCTAAAAATTATACTATAATTGATCTGCGGTCTTTTAGAATAAAGTAATTAGTTATAGTAATTAATTAATAATTAATATTATACGCTTACATATAATATATGTATATAACAGTATAACAGATACTTGCCCAATTTGCCTTGCCCAAAATGCCCAAAACTGGGCATTTTGAAAAGTTGCCTACTTGCCCAAAATCTAGGCATGTGGGCATGCCTGCTGGGCATCTTCAGCTGGGCGGGCAAATAGTACAGGGCATTTTCAATCGACATACCCTACTTGTCATACTCGGTCATGTGTGAGTTAATTCGAGACATACAATCGACTACGTTAGCTACGTATGCCATCGGATCATCACCAAAGTTGTACTTTAAACTTTTGAGCTCTGCGGCTGCTCGCTCTTTAGTATTGTCAGCAGAGAAAAAATTAGAAATAGCCGTGATGAGTAACTGCCATGCGTACTCCCGTAATTAGGGATGTCTTGAGTTGGGGCCCGTGCAGCAAGATTTATGTACTGGATTTTGTGGGACTTCCACCAATTTGCAGGGGTACCTGATAAAAAACAGTCTAAATTGTTGACCTCCCATTGGTCATCGAGGCCGTAATTTGAGCATTCAGCATTGAATTGCACGAGCCAATCCCTGACATTACTACTACCATCATACTTCCTAAATGTTTGAAGCATGTGATACATGCGAGAGGGATCATTAACGGGGGCGGGGTTATTGGGAATGGGATTTGCCGTAAAATACTGCGCTATGGCAGCGACGATCTGATTGATCTGATCCTGATCCATCTCGAAGGACCAAAAATAATTTAATTCCTTAAGCGTTACATACAGGGAAAATGATGCTCTAAACAATTACGGGTAACGTAGGTAATAAAGTTGGGGAGATTCTGGTAAAGAAAATAGGTGTGAAAAATTACGGCATCAATGGATGCTTTGTAATGAAAAAAGAATGTCGAATTATTATTTAATCGACCTGAGATTATTGATCGGGAAGTGGAGCGGAAGTTGCAACAGTGGCGGTAGTTTCGGATAACGGTATCAAAATCAAGAAACATGAGGTGCTCGGTGTCAGAGGGGTTAATAATAAATTCAAATACGAGATATACACTAATGAAATCAAATTGCCGGAAAATATCGGCGCCTTATATGTGCGGGTGCATAATTTTAAACAAAGGGTAATCCAAAATTCATACGCTTAATTTAATTTAATTGATCAAAAATAAACTTGAATTTAATTAATTAATTTAATCGAAAATAACCTGAAATTTATTTAATTTAATCGGAGTGGTAGACCAAGGGTGTTGCAATTTAAATTTCACAAAAGGGGGTTTTCAAAATTATTGAGAGTTAGTAGAGTAAAAATTCAAACTGTCAGAGTAACATGTTGAGGACTTAGGAATTAATCCAGCGCTCCGCGCGGAAATACGTGCATTGCCCGGAAAACACTTATTTTTATTAGTAGAATTTTTGTCCGGAGCTAATGCTAAATCCACTCTTTTTATTGAAATTTTACCAGGGCAGATGCATGTTTATTATTTTTTTAAGGAGGGTAGGCAAAAACAAAATAGGGTAGGGTAGATGTCTACACCTGCCAGACCCGGCTTTTTATAAAGTAAAAAATAAAATCCCCAAAAATATCAAAAAACTTACTTTAAAGGGTCCAAATTTACCTTATTTAGCACAGGAAAGGCCTAATACAATTAATTCCCAAAAACAAAACAAAACTTCAAAAATATTTCAAAAAAATTAACTTTTTAAGAAAAAAAATCACAACTGCAATAATATAATGCCAATAACCAAGCTGCCAAGATTTTTAAACTTTCAGCTGGAATGGTCTGGGTAGGCAGGGATTGGTGGTTAGGTTTGTGATCAGGTCTGGTGGTTTAGGAGCGGGAGCAGATATGAATTACCTAAGTAAAACCGTCCATTCTGTCGGAAAATCCAGGAGAGTTCTCCGGAATCAGGAGCCAGATGTAAATACCTCGGAATCAACCGCTAAGGCAGTGGATTACAGAATGTCCTTCTGTGGAAATCCTTCGCCTTTTTATACCTTTTCAGGGGTCCAGGATTTCCACAGAAGGTACATGCGGTAAGGTTCTTTTTTAAATTCTTTGTATTTGTATTTTTAGCTTTTTAAGTAGGTTAAGAATTAGGATAGGGTAAAGGCTGAGAAAATGTAAACAATATGTTGACATTTTCTCACTAATTCCTTTTATTTTAATTTCAGGCCTGGGGAAAGCAGTGGAGGCCTTTATTATTGTCGGGGGAAAAGTGTGTGTGTGTGTGTGCGTGTAGTGACAGTGAAAGTTTTTGTCAGTGTCAACACTGACAGTAAATGTGACACGTCTTCAATATTACATGTATTAGTACTACCTACTAGGAAGCAATACACAAAGCTTTCAAGCTCCCATGGTTTATCCCTTTCAAATTTGTTTTAGCATTTATCGCATATATCGAATAGCAATGTGGCCATCACTTGGTACTAACGTTTAATTTCAGTCTCGCTAACATGAGGATAATCACGACCAAATTTTCTTGCTAGCTGTTCATATTTCAAAACGTCTGAAGGAACAACATTGCTAGAATGGTAGTCAGTGATTTTATCCAATCGAAAAGATTCCAGAATAATAATCATCAGACTAGGTTTTATTTTACTGATTCTAGCCTTTAAATTTAAAATAAAAGAATCGGCGAAAGTCTTTACACAATGAAGTACATACCTCGAGAAGTTTTTAATAGAATCTCCAGGCAGGTATTCGGTAACATCTTGTCGAGTAGTGGTGGCCTGCCGTTTTAAAAGTAATAGGTTTTCACGGAAGCGCAGATTGTTCACATAAAAGTCATTAAATGTTTCTTTGAGTGAAATCAAGAGTTCACAGCTTGAAATGTCGCTAATATTTTATCAGACTTCGAAATACAATAATCAATATAACTATAGCGTCACCAAGGAAAACTATTGACCGTTTAACAATTTAGTGGCATGTTGCCAATAGTTCGAAATACATCAATAAGAGCTTGCAATGACAAAATGAATACAACGTTATTGATTTGACCTGAATGATCTTGACTATAAGCTTCAAGACTTTCATGAAAATATTCGTAGTTATGTCTAAAATTCAGAAGCATCGTAAGCTGCAAACCGCGTAGTTGAGCATTTACCGATAATATGATTCCAAACATATAACTGATGTCATTTGCATTATTCGGTCTGACGGTCCTTCTGGGAAGTTTTTGCGTGGAATCAAACAATGAAGTGCCTACGCACAATTCAATTTGATTTGCTGGATCCCATTGACAAGTAACACAATTACAATCTTCTGCAGCATATCGCAAACCAATAGTCTCAAGCAACTGAATGTGGACTGTTTTGTGAAACCATTCTATGTCCAAAGCAAATCCAAGCACTCTGTAAAAAATAATTAATACTGATATTATATTACTAACTGCATAGCACAATTCCTGATAACGAAAGCACATATTGTAGCAAAAATGTTTTTCATGCAACAGATCTTCAGGGACAAATGTTTCGTACCCATCGAATTTGTCTATGAGTTTGCACTTTGCAGGTTTTGTTTTGAGGATATAAATGTTTAAAGCATATTCTGCTACGTCTACAAGTATCATACACGCAAATGATAGTCAAAAATTTAGACATTTGAGGTCGTATTTTACGAATACACGTATGCAAATTTAGTGCAAGTCCGTCAACATATTCGGACACCTCTAGCATTTAGGTGGACCCCAAACGCTACGATGCCATAGAAGCAATAATTTATTTAAATAGTTTTGTTCGATTCCAAGAAATAACAAGTGATTTCAAAAATGAAACATTAATTCATAATTCAAAACAAATTTATCGACAAAATTCTGCTTTTTATGCATAGGTTTAGAATCCGTTGTATCTGAGTATCCAATGACGTGCTGATGTAAGATGTATGAGAACAATTCTGAATGTGATTACTGCCTTTTTTGAATATGAGGTCGTGATTAATTTTCAGTTTTGTCATCTATGAACTCAAAATTTCGGCCAGGATGTTTTTGTACATATTTTCAGTCAGTAGTGTGCTGTGCAGCACCACTAAATTCCCTACACAACGAGATGAAAAACAACCACAAAACACTACGGAACCTAAAAGCACAGATAGGTATGATAGGTTGAATTATTTCTAACAGGAACCCCCTTACTTACTACCGCCGTGATTAACGACGGAATGGTCCAAACCGGACCAAAGAAGCACAAACGATGTGGGGACGACCAGGAGAGTAATTTGTGACCGAATCTGTCAAATCCACCGTCAAGCACGGCGGCAATAAATAAGGGTTTCTTTTAGATATAATCGTCGTAAATTCAAACTACAACCTGTTAGATTATCACTAGCACTCAAGAGGAAATTTTGTATGCAAAGACTATAAGGTAAGTGCACGGCATTGCCTCATAATTACCGAGTGCATCCAAATATGGATTCAGCTGCTGGAGCATGTGAGACATAGTGATTTGAGATTGAGACATTTAAGAGAGATCCTCTGTCTCACTGATACTATTGCTAATGAAGGGAAGTAAAATAGGTTACTAACGTTCCGCATTGCAATTAAAGGGAAAGGAAGATATCTGGACTTAAGGAGAACCGAAACTAACGGATTAAATTGTGTGACGTTAAATTGTTAAGATACAATTACATATTCATTTGTCTTTTTGTATTGGAGCAAAAATAGTAAAACTATTTTTTGACACCAAATGTAGGTTACATTTATTTGTAGAAGTAATTTATATAAAAGCTATATGTAAATTAATAAATGTGATTCTAACTGTACATAATTGGTAAACAGCCAAAGTATTTTGTGCCAGATCATCAAATGTCATGCAATTAACCTGAGCTTACTCAACTTATGACAGGAATGAGTACCATCATTATGGGAGGTGATTGATGTTCAATTTGATCATTTGATCTGAACGAGGGGTTATAAGATTATTCAAACAAACAGTAACAATCAACCTTAAATACAATAAGTTTTAAACTGACCAGAGGATTTTTGGAAATTAACGTTGTGAACCATTGGCTGGCTTGATATTATGGAGTTGATGGTGCAATTAAGGTACGTAATGATTTATTAGGAAAATCAATAAATGAGAAACAAATGTAAATAATTTTACCTATATGTTCAGCAAATAGGAATTCCCTAGCAACAAGTTGCCTTTTACTTGTGACCATTGGACAAGTAACAAGTAATTTATTAAACATTCATTTAACATACCCAAGAAGAAAAATGTCATTTTAAAACTAAATTGACATTGATTGATTTGGCATCCTCATCAATCATGCCAATAACCTGGCTTGAATCAAGGGATCTGTAAGACGAAACCTCCAGTCATTCCTCCGTTTTCCCAGAAACAGGCAATCAATCATATCTTACTCGCAACACGTTTTTAAATTATTGGATAAATGGGATATGTGTTGCTTTGGGATGCATGTATGTTATGCTATTTGATTTTTAGCTATTTTACTTGCTGTTGCTTTTATTGCATTAATTGGGTACAAGCTTCTCGGGTACTGGTTCTGTCGATTTATATCACGTAAGTGGTTATGGGTTAGGGATTAAACATATCTCAGAACCTAAATCCTTTTTGACATTTTTAGAATCGTCAAAGAACTCAACCATCCGTCGCATTACCCTTGGAGAATCCCAATTATCAGGGAGCTGAAGACAATATTTATGGTACAAAACCATTTTACCGTTTACTTTGAATTAAGACTGGCAATTTTATATTTTTCTTAGAACGATTTCCAAGTTTTGTGGAAATGGGACCAATGGAAACAAACATCCCGTTAACTCCTGTAGGTTCCCGACGTCGTCCTTCATCACCTCCAGGAAGCATCTCCTCTGTATACAGTATGTATTTTGATGTTGTTCATAGCATTATATTTGATGCATGTTTTTCTTCTTTCAGGTTCCCCTTCTCACTCGCAGTAGACATCCGCAACTCTTTTTTATTTGCACTTTGTACATTCTAATGTCTATCGAAAAACAAAAGCAAAAGTAGTGGACGCACGAATTCCCCCATTTAAACACACTATGATACATATGATACAAAGTAGTGGATATTCTGCTTCTACTGAATGTATGACTAGTGATTCAAAAATTACGCCAGAAAAATGTTTGGATGTTCCTAAAAGACGTGGTCGTTTTTCCGGCACGTGGTTTCCGAAATTGATTCCTTATGTTTCATCAAGATTTTCGAAAAACAATGAAATGTTTGACTCGCCTTTTAGCAAAACCCATTTTTCCTGGTAAACGTTTCTAATATGTGATGGCCAATATACTTATTAAACAGAATACCACATTATCCGCATCGTAATATTTTCCTGTCACTTCATTTTTTTATATTGAGACATATCAATGCAGTAACCATTCGGTCAAATCAACTTGCGATTTAATATAACAAATACACCATTACAGTGAATTTCCTATATAGTGGTTTCCAAGGGAGTGACAAATTCCTGCCACTATATAGGGGTGCCACTGCATGTTACTTATGATTAACTATATACTATTAATGTTTTTAGACAATAACTATAACTAAATACATTTATAAATTATTTTGATTCCTTTTGTTATGTACTTCGTCAAAATTTGAGGCCAAATTTTCTATTTATGGCCCGGGATGTTAGGTTATGATGAATTAAGTATGTTTTTCCATACAATAATTTAAGGATCATTTTAAAGTACATTTTAGCCTGCGAGCTAAATCATTAAAAATTTATTATTTGCTGACTGTATCCAGTCAGCGGCCTTGGTAACTTCCGTTACCCATTTCTTATGTATGTATTAATTTTAGAAATCAGCGATCATTAGGACTAGTGTATCTAGTCCAGAAGATTTGTAAGCATATATTTTTAGTCTTGTTCTGGTCTTCGGATCAACCCAATCAATCTTTTAATCTTTCTTTAATTTCCTTTCAGTTTCTTTTGATTTCATAAATAAATCACTTTTATTTTAATCTTCTCATTATTCACAGATCAACTTCAATGGTTTAATTTATTCGTTGGCTTATCATTTTGATTCTCATAAATAATTAATAGACTTTCATATTTATTCAATATTCATACATTTTGACATCCGTACTTGTCTCATATTGATTTATTTTTACAGAATACTCAAAATTATAAGGTATGCTAAGCTTCATTGAGTTGAAGATGTTCAGTAACTTTAGGTTTCCTCATACTATTAATAATATTAGTCGTAACAAACTTTTAGACTGCAAGGTCACCATTCCAGAAACCAAAATCCTGGAATTATGGCAATAAAATTGATTTCCACCGAGTACTCTGCGGTTTTTTCACAACGCGGTTTTCCTTGACTGTCTGTTTAATAACATTTTAAATCTTCAATGTAATAACTCAATTTATTTTAAAAAACCACCACGAACTGAAACTTATTAGAACTGAGCCAAGGCAAAAATGGCAATGATTTGTGTTATACCTGTTCGTTTTAACTTAATTCACCGATCATATGCCGTAAATCCAGCTAATCATACCAGGGCGGCACTAAACCGCATTAATAATCAAACTGTATTAACATTTGAAATTAAAATTGAACCAACCGACATGAGCATTTTTAACCGCCCGCACGTTTTATAACATCATGTTATATTTTTGTAAACAATATATAGCTAATTTATGCCAACTGCCATTATAATTTTACATTATCTGAGCCAGCGTAACACATAATAGTGACATTATAGAGGGAATACCATTATAGCGGGTGCCACTTTGCCGTCATAGTCAACTTGTAATTTAACTGTTAAAAATGATTGGATGGCTGGAAGTGTTACAGTTTCATATCCGGCAGATGGAACAACGGGCGAAAGTACAACAATGTTCTTAAACATGCTGTAATGCAAGATGAATCAAAATTTGGGTTAGCGGTGTTCATTACAGAAATTAATGCAAGTGACTAGATAAAGAATAGCGTCATCAACACTTACCCAAGCAATTGTTATTTCTGTGTTAGTCTCTTGTGAAAAGATTCAAATAGAGCGTTGCTGGAAATAATTTTCAATCTACTCATCTTGGTTATAACTATATTTGTTTCTTTACATATGTGGGAATTTTCCTATATAGTGGTTTCCTCTTAACACATTCCCTTTATATTGGCATGTTTACATTTTCCCTAGGGTTACAATTACATTATATAGTAATAAGATATAGTGGCAACCCCATATGTTGGCAGGTATTTTGTCATCCCTTAGGAACCACTATATAGGAAATACACTGCAAATTGATTCTAATAATATAAGGAAAATAACGATTTAATTAGTTGCTGATTTTATCATATAATTTTTTTAGAATTTATAAAACTTGCGAATAGTTATTTATAAATACAATATTTTCTTATAAGTTTTTGTTGTTTAAGTTATTATTAATATTGTTTACCATGTGAATCTTTTTGCTTGGTAAAAGCTAGCTAAGCAGTATAATAAATGTAGTATTTTAAAGTACGAAAATTGGCACCCCAATGTATTTGTTATCTAATACCTACAACCTTAAAAGTACGAAAGTATTTCGTACTTCGTAATCCATCACTCTAAAAGTAAAGTCCAGAAAGTATTTCATCAAAATATTTATAACTATGAAAGTACAATCAGTCATTACAAAAACTCATTAACACAGATTCAAGCAGAAGTATTTTGTATTTGAAACACTGTTTGGAATGTAAATTAATGTACTGTATAGTTGCATTTTCGTATTTTGAATGGTTCAAAATATAAATAATAATATTCGCCCACAGGGGCACATTTTATTCTTGCATTTAACCATTAGTCATCATGCCATACACAGTTTTGAGAACTTCTGAAGTTACAAGTGAGAAGCTTATACCGGCTCTCTTCGGTTGAAAGTTGGGTGGAAACCTTGCGAACTGGGTATCGTACGCAAGGTACCCGCACTAAGTATGAGCTTAGAGCTAGACGAGTGGGACAAATACCCATCAGTCCATTCCTCTCACAGAGAGTATATCACAAGTCTTTGCTCCAGCTAGGAAATGCAAAGTAGGAGGTAATTGGGAGGGAGAGGAGATATGGGTTAGGAAGAGGCTTATCGGAAGCTCATTAGACTGGAATGTATAGCAAACCATGATGATTGGCAAATTCTCCTAGTTTCCTTCCATCTAAGGAATGTCCACTGATAGTCCCCTGTGCATCCAGACCATGGTTCCAGTCTTCAGAGTGCAAGCCCCTTTTACGCCCTCCTCATCACCTCACACAACGCTATTGTAGAAGATAGAAAGAGCAGTGGAAAATATTAGTGTCAGAGCTTTACTGGAATCAAAATCGACTCCAGCCGCAACGAACAGGACGCTCTGACCACTCAGCCACCACTGCGTGGCTGAATGGTTCAACATGTATTGTTTTAAATTTTATTTTGACACAATTCTCTAACATATTACTTGGTAATTTGTATTGTCGCCGTATTCCAATTAGTATTTAAATTTTTGGAGAAATGTATTTTTGATGATAATCGGTAATTTGACTGTTTTGGATTGTTTACTGTTTTATCTCCATGTAACGGCTCTAACGTATTTTTACTCCTACAGAGGATCATTGAGGACACCAATGATTTAATATGAATTATAAAAGCCGGTAAAACAACATTCATTACAAATGTTTACACTAGCGCTCAGCCATAAAATGTTCGATTGTTTTTAAATATAGATGAGCAATTATGAAACATACTTCAGTGTTACGTATAGCCTGGCACGGGGTTAAATACTTTCCTTTTGACTTCGTTTAACTAGCCTTTCTTTTACTAATAACAACATCTCGTCGATTTATTGGTTAGTAAATCGTGTTTTTCTGTGATAACGGTCTGAATATTTGTTATCCTTTATTTCAAGTTTAACTTGATCGCCCAATCTTGACCGGAGTTTATTCGTGGGGTGAACCCAATATTTCCGCTTCGTTTCCACTTCGAATCCAATATCGAACTCTCTCACTACAGTCTAAGGCTTTAAAGTAATTCGTCCCATAAATACATATATTTGTATAAGTTTGATAGAAATATATTTGTATTTGAATTCATAATTGGCATTTTAAGGTTTTGTTTGTGGTATTAAGTTATAATTGTAATTGGGATTACTTAACTTGTAAAAATGAGCAGGTTCGTGTACGTAACGAAAAGAGTAAAATAAAGTATAATAAATAGGGGGAAATGTAGCAGGTAGAGAATACACTCCCTTGCTGTGAGGGATTTCGGGAGTTTAGTCTCTTGTAATATAATGTAAAGTAAAATATTAACTGCGTATTGCCAATTATAGTAATATTTATTCAGTGTACAAAAAGAATGAGAGGAAGAGTGAGAGCTAGAGAAGGAGAGTGGAGTGGAGTCCGGCAGAGTAACAGTAAGTTACAATGGAGAAGATCCGAGCCAGACTCCCCGAGTGTGTGAAGGAGCTGGGTTTATATACTGTAGGGTTAGCTGTAAAACAGGAATTATCCAGTTCAAACTGGTTTCGTTTCCGTTACATTTACATTGTTACTCTTATTCAGAGCTAATACCAATGCGACTACAGAGTCCAAGCTTCTTAGATGAAACATCCTTTTTTTAACCAATAGTTGAGCACGATACAATAGACAATAAGATTCTCTTTTCTTTACAAATGTAAGTGATATTCCTTACGTGTTACAGTTAACAGTAAGAGGCTTCATTGCTACTCTTTACATACAATGTAATATTTTTCTTAAAATACAAGTATGGCTTAACATTCATTGGATTAGAGAAAACGATGACCTCATCGTTGGAAAAATATAAAATGTGGAATTAAGTACACTGTAAAAATTTTGAGTCCGAATTAAAATTTTCAATTACACAATAAAATTCTTTAGAATGACAAAATATTGGAACACAGAATACATGACTTTCTCATAAAAATGACACTTTTTACGTATATTTCACCTTACATAAAGATTTTTCGTCCTCGAAAAATAAAATCACAATTACGCTAGTGTGAGGTACACAACTCAATGGAAATATGATAACATTGTCGTGGAAATGTTTGTCGCAAAAATTGGTGGAGAATGGAGACACTGCATTTCGTAGAGTAGACTTCAAAATAAAATGTAGATTAACCGTGACACTCAAAAGTAATAATTAGACATACCGTGGAAGTGAAGGTTTATTGAAAGGTTTCTCTGTACTGGGAACTTTCTGTAAGTATTTGGAATACGTGCATGAGTCGCAATCCGTGTGCTGGCACTCAGAGTATTCTTTGATTCTGTAGTAACGTCGTAAATTGATGAGGCATGAGGTGTGTCTTGTCGCTATTTTGAAAACCAGGGCGTGCATGGGCCGCGGTGAGTGAAGTCCGTAAATTGTAGTTGAGCAGGTCAATATTGGGCTGGTGACTTGGCTAGGGTCATCATTGGAGTTTCGTCTGCAATGGGCAGAAGTTTTGCGATGGGAAATCACGGGTAGAGTGATCAATTCTCTCAGTAATTTCAAACGGTAATCCGGGTGTCGGCAAAATTGTTGGTTGACTGGTCTGGGCATTTTGAGAATGTCTTGAAAATTTTGAGCAGGGCCTTCGGCAGAGGCTGACGCCACAAAAATATTTTGTATAAGTAGTTTGGATAGTAGGAAATAAGGAAGAAAGATAGGAACAAATTGTCGGTCGAAATAAAGATTTAATTAAATGAAAAACTGTGTGACCAAAACATTTTAGATTTTGTAGGAGCTTATTTCAGAATATGATTCCTAGTAAATTTTTACATATACTGTAAATTATTTTTTATCGATCTAGCTCTACTCCTTGGGGTAAAATGAAATTTTTTAGGGAAATTTTTGACAGGGCCTCCGGCAGAGGCTGACGCCACGAAAAATTATTATAGTAGAAGATTGTATAGTGGAATAACAAAGGAAAAGTGTAGGTACATAATAATTTATTCGTTCGTTAAAAGTTCAGGAAAAAAAAGTTTTGGAAAAAATTTACCAAAAAATTTTCGAATTTTCAGGAGCTGATTTTAAAATTAAATTACCCGTAAATTTTTATCTAATCTATGAAATTTTCAGAGATCTAGCTTTATTTGTTGGGGTAAAATGAGAATTGTGTAAAAAATTTGGGCAGAGCCTCCGGCAGAGGCTTACGCCACGAAGATATTTGTGACTGAATTTTGTTTTAAAAATAGGAAAAAAGTGGGAAGATTTTTGATACGAACCTGGTGTGAGACTTTGTCGTCCCCGCACCGTGCACCATATTAAGTTATAATTGTAATTGGGATTACTTAACTTGTAAAAATGAGCAGGTTCGTGTACGTAACGAAAAGAGTAAAATAAAGTATAATAAATAGGGGGAAATGTAGCAGGTAGAGAATACACTCCCTTGCTGTGAGGGATTTCGGGAGTTTAGTCTCTTGTAATATAATGTAAAGTAAAATATTAACTGCGTATTTCCAATTATAGTAATATTTATTCAGTGTACAAAAAGAATGAGAGGAAGAGTGAGAGCTAGAGAAGGAGAGTGGAGTGGAGTCCGGCAGAGTAACAGTAAGTTACAATGGAGAAGATCCGAGCCAGACTCCCCGAGTGTGTGAAGGAGCTGGGTTTATATACTGTAGGGTTAGCTGTAAAACAGGAATTATCCAGTTCAAACTGGTTTCGTTTCCGTTACATTTACATTGTTACTCTTATTCAGAGCTAATACCAATGCGACTACAGAGTCCAAGCTTCTTAGATGAAACATCCTTTTTTTAACCAATAGTTGAGCACGATACAATAGACAATAAGATTCTCTTTTCTTTACAAATGTAAGTGATATTCCTTACGTGTTACAGTTAACAGTAAGAGGCTTCATTGCTACTCTTTACATACAATGTAATATTTTTCTTAAAATACAAGTATGGCTTAACAGTGGATATAAATCTGTAGATCTATATAGATCTGCCACCACATGAACGATATTTAGAGAAAACAGGTTTGTAGTAACTTTTGTAAACCGGAGGTAAGTTATTTAATTGTGTTTTGAACTCTTTAATAAAATTCATCGCAATGTCATGAGTGCTTTGCACTTCTTGTTTTTAAAGATTATTTGATGTTTCCATTATGGAAACATCAAACAACATCTCAAAATTCAGTCATGATTAAAGCCACGCAGCTTTACTTGGCAAGGTTAAACTGCGGAACAGTTACTTGAAAAATTGAGCTTGCATTTCCAAATACATGCATATTAATGTGCACGCAATCAGAACTCTATTTATTTTGCTTATAATATAATCTGTAATATAAAATTCTATTTACAAAAACATAAGCAACTAGTAGAAGTGTTGTTTTAGGCTGTTTGGGGAGTTCCTGGAATCCGTATATTGCAGTTTTCTTAAGCCATCTTATAAACTTTATTGCCAATAAAAGGTTCATTTGCAACCTTCATGATTTTGGTAACTTAGCTGGAAAACCATTTTATGACCTTTCAGTATTTTAATTACATATGAGTAAATATTTGTTGTGTTCTCAGAAAGACTGACGAATACCACTTGTACAGGACCCGAATTTAATACATACATATAATGGAAATATTTGCACAAAGGTTTTTAATATTTCTTCATGGAGCTTCAATTTAATATGTGCAGGGCTTTAAGACATATTCCAAAATAGTTACTGACTTCTATGGTTGAGTTACGAAGGTTGTTAAAATAAGGATGTATATGTTCAAAAAAAAGGTTGAAATTATAAAGTGCGAATATTAATTTATATATTACGTAAACTGGAGCGAACGAGAAAATATGATTCACTACATAAAACAAGAATACATATCACACAAAATTATAGGATTAACCATGAAAGATAATTATGACATAAACGTAATGTGGGAGTAACTATTCATCCCGATAAATTGATTGAAGTAATACTAGAGTAAATGTATGTACTAATTACTTCTAGACTACGTGTTTTTGACTACTTGTTTTTCTTGACATCGTGTTTTCTGATTTGGTCCTTATAATATTAGGGAACAATATCGGAACTCGTTCCGACCGGATAGTTCGTAGTTAAATGGTCCTTTTCGGAAAAGGATGATTACCCCATTTTGATCTTACCATTTTGAATGTTCTAGAAAATGGTCGACAAATATTAGTCACAAATAATTCTCGGACATGGATTATCTACAACTGTTAGTAAAACCCACGGAAATCTACACAGAGTATGCGAAACATGGAACAGACGAACGTTATAAGCACGTTTGTAAAAATGATTTTCAGGTAACTTTCAAAGCAGTTCTTAAAATTGCCCTTGTCACAATCATACACCAAACGAACACAATTTCCATGAGAAACACAATAACTGCCAGTGAATTACAGAGGACCAGAACCTTACAAACAATTAAAATGTGAAATCCAGAACTTTCATGTGACAAAAATCTATGCCAATAATTTGCATTTTTGATTTTCAGCAGGCGTCCTGACAAGGCTCCTGTAAAGTGGTACATATTGTTCCAGTAAACATTTAATCCACTTGAGAGCAGCGTCCTCACCCTACTTTTGGGCACATGAAATTCCTCCTGAATAAAGTCATTCTCAAAAATTACGTACATTCTTTTGAGGAACGTGTCATCAATAATTTTCCCATTGTGGGAGAATTTAAGAGACCTGTTTTTCTGCATTAGCCCCTCAAAAATACTCCAATGGTAATTCAAATCAGTTGATGTGGTTAGTACAGCCGTTTTTGGTTCAGTGAGATTCGTCACAGCTAAATCCGTCAGATTTTCGTTGCAGATGCAGTTCATTTGGCGAATTCCAGAACGTGTGTTGTCATCTCGAGTCAAGTAATGTAGATCACCCTCTGCGTAAGAAACTGCGGATACAAGTACTGAACAGGTGCGATTATTTTTATAGTAATAAATAGTCTCATCAAGAAGGTATTCTTCATTTATGCTCACACAAGCCCCTCCGGGAAGAAACAACGTGAAGTTTTTCAGTTCATCCAGTTTGGTCCATGGCATTTGTACTGGGAATATAATTGACAGGTCAGTCTTGACCATTCCTTTGTATCCATTCGATATGACCAAGGCCATCAGAAGCCAAACTGCTACTAGTTTTATTCTACTGTTCCGCAATGCAAGTCCTATCGGTTGGTCAACAAGTGATCTAAGAATTGAATACACTGCATCAGTGGTAGTTATTTCTTGGTCTGATTTGTGTAAAGAAATCACTATAGCCGTTGAAAAAATTACTGAAACCAAGCAAATCCAAATGATTGGTTCAAATGGGGAGTAGTAAATATCCAAACCGCTCCGGATTTGTTGCACACTGTGCGCAGTTATGAAATGGAGCCTGGGCAGATGACCAAGGATGTAGAATGTACTAGCTTCAACGATTTGGTCAAATTTTAGTAACGGACTTTTAATAGCCGACGTTAAAGCTGCAGTCGAATTTAAACCACTACATAGAAATATCATCGTGTTCAAGTACACCGACCAGGAATCACGGCTATTAATGTGATTTTTGCAGCTTTTCCCGTAATCTGAGTGTGGGTGAAACATAAAATTAATATTCCGTCCCTGTTGTATAGCATTTGCATAGATATTCTCCATTTCAGTGAAGCAATTGTTCTCAAAAGAGTTATAGACGCAATCTGTATAGCGAAGGTTATGAAATTCACAATCAAGTGTATAATTATTGTGGGTACTGTTTTGTGGATGTAAGCGGTAAATTGGCGTGAATTTAGTAAAGCGAAATTGAATAGCCAGTATTATTTCTGCGTAAAAATTTCTAATATCAGGTCTTTTGACAATTACGTAAACGGCATGGTTGAATTTCAGAATTTTTTCCGCCATAATATACGTTTCATATATTTCATTCCATTTCGGAAAACTGTGAGAGATGGTTTTTACTATATTTTTCGTAATTACCCCAGTAGTGCAATGTTGTTTTCTAGTAAAGGGTATATCCGAAATGACGGACAAAAAGCAGCGTATAAAGGATGCTTTGAAAACAAAGGGATGGGAATAGTTACTCATCCTTCGTGAAACGATTTCTTTGTAATCACAAATATTTCTGTGAACTACAAGCTCAAAAGGGGCTACAATCGAAGAAATATCAATAACCTTAGAAATATCTGTGATTTTTATAAAACAATGCGAGTAAAACCTTGTTACTCCTTCCAAATTCACTGTGTGCTCTTTAATTGAATCTGTCGGGTCAAAGCTTACGCACGATATCAGCGAACATTTACTTGTCAAGATATGAAATACAACCCCCAGAATTATGCTAAATATTCTGGCCATTGTAAGGCACTAGAATTCATGTGAATTTAAAATTATGTGTAAGCATTGAGCATTTACACTAAAGCTTTATATAAATAAATAACGTTGAAACAATGTTCTACGATTCGAAGTGGTCTGATGGAAGCCTCTTCGCCCTGTCTCTAGCGCTAATATCCCGCATTACAGTACCCACTTCTGTAGGATACTGTAGGAAGGTTTGATAAATTGAAAACTCACTGCTGATATAAAGTGTTGAAATAAAGGTTGAAATTACAAAGGACGTGTACTATAAATTACATAAATGGGAGTGATCGAGAAAACAGTATTCATTATATAGAACTTGCTTATATATTACACAAAACTACAGGACTAACCTTCAAAGATTATTATGTGACATGAACATAATTTCAGAGGACTTTTATAAAAAGCATAATAATTGCATGGGCAACGTTACGATACATTGAAAATGATTATTTGACGTAATGGAAGAATTGTCGTGTATGTGAAATAGGCGTCAGACTTGCTGACTATAGTCTATGCTACAATAAAAAACTGCCCCTTTTTCTTACATTATGTGGTCGGAATTTTGTTATAGTTTTGTGAATCGAGGTTATACTGAAGTATGTAGAGTACCCTATTCAACTTTAAATGTAATCAGCTATTAGCTGCGATCTTGAGTCATTTCCATATAATTTGAAAACGTTTTATATACTCCTAAATGACCTTGCATCTTGACTCGTGTCAGTAGGAAGTACGTAATGGAAATTTGTGTGTTCATTTATCGAAACTACGATATTTGCTCACATATACTTCAAGCAAATGTGCTAATATTGTTTTTGTTGTGGCAAATTTGTATAATTTCCACAGCATTGAATTGCTATACTTGAATTCCTAAATGGAAATTTAAAATGTGCGAGCGTAACGTCAGGGATATCTTCGGTTTTTGTTTTTTGGATAGAAATGTTTTTGGGTTACCTAGGGGGTTGATTTTTAGAGAAATTTAGATTCAGATGTATACGTGTATCTATATGTATACTGTGTATTCAGATATTTACGGTAAATATAAAATTTTGTTTATAAAAATATTTAAAAAGCTTTGTATTTAAGGGTAATTTGAACTATTTAACAAAATTCATCGCACTGTCATGGGTACTGGTAACTTGTATTTTATAAAACTTGTTGACGACACTGTTATGAAAATCCGCTTGAATTTTTGTCATGGTTACGATAATACTCAAGACGGCTATACTTAGGCACCTTAAATTGCGGAAAAAGTAGTTTCTGTAATGAATTTTGGATTTTCAAGTATTTTTCTGAGCATAAAATCAAATTGCATATTCTATATACTAATTTGAAAGTGATTGTCAAGATGGTGATAATAATTATGACGACAATCGTCACTTATGTACATGACATGTTGCGCAAGGTTATGTAGTTCATTTTGTTATATTTTATTCATGAAAAAATTCTCTAATATTTTTATTTCAAAACAATTTTTCCATGAATGAAAGAAAAGAATCAATCACTATTCTTTTTTAACATTTCTTTTGTATAGTTGGACAGGCTTAAGTTATTGTAACCAAGTGTTACAATAACTCAATCCTGTCCAAGTCAACAAAAAATAATGTCATTTAAGATTACAAACACTAAAATAGAGTAAAATAAAATAGAGTAAAATAAAATAGAGCAAAATAAAAAAGAGCAAAATAAAATAGAGTAAAATAAAATAGAGCAAAATAAAATAGAGCAAAATAAAATAGAGTAAAATAAAATAGAGCAAAATAAAATAGAGCAAAATAAAATAGAGTAAAATAAAATAGAGCAAAATAAAATAGAGCAAAATAAAATAGAGTAAAATAAAATAGAGCAAAATAAAATAAAATAAAAAACAGAAAAGAAATACCGCAATGATAAACAAGTAGTTACCAACAAGTTACTATCTTGCATTTTGAAGTTTGTATTCATTCAATTAATACCAACTATAGTCTCTTCGGAACGGGATCAGTAAAAAGCAAAGTTGTTTCATAATGTTTCGAACAATGCATTTTTGTGGCATTTTGGTCATAAACAGTAGTAATAAAGTGAGTATTTAACCACACTTGGACACCAATCCACTCTTGGACACACTTGGATACTTATCACCAATACTTGGACAGTTTTGGTCTATTATGTTTGCATTTTCTATAATTAACCGTTGCGTTTCAAATTGAAATGAATATCGTTATAGCGTCCTTTGATATCGTTATCGTCATTTTTAGGATGAACGATAACGCTATTAACGATATCTAAGAAATGACCGATATGACAATGCCTAGTATCAAATACAGGTGCAATAAAGTCGGTTCAACCATAACTTCACTCACGCTCATGTGTGAGCATAAATGAGCTGTTTCCAGCCGCACATCCACCAGAATTCAATATCCATCTCTCTCACTACACTTTGGGGCTTTGAAGCAATTCCTCCCATCCCCAATTTAAGCACATGCAGCGTTGGACTACACCACGTCTCCAATTCATGGTATCGATCATCGGTGCAACAAGAAATCATAGTTTTAATGAAAATCTAATATTATATTTACGTTGTGATAACGTGCACTAAAGCCTCTATATTAATAAATGGCGGATGAATATTAGTCTACTTTTCATAGTTGTCGGATCCAGGCCTTCCCGTCTTATTTACAACCAGTGCATCGCATGGGTACAAAAATGCTGTACCTGAACCTGAACCTGGACCCAAATAGTGGGTACCGGGAAAAACCGTACCCAAAACCCGTACCTGAATAAAAGTACCCATTAAATAAATGTTGGTACCTGGACCTGATTATTTTGAAAGTAGTGCGTACCTGTACCTGAATTTTACCCGTACCCAAAATATACCCAATATATGGACCTGTACCTGAAAATTTTTCCTACGAACCTGTACCCAACCAGGAACTTTAAAAATCATTGATGTAAAAGATTCAACTTGATGCTATTTGATGATTTACATCACAGCAATTACAAGCTAGACAAAAGTCTGCCTCATCATAATTTTGCAATACTAGACATCTTAATAGAACTATAACTTCTAAACCATCTGAGGTATTGCCATCTCAAATTAAATCTTCCACTTCTAGGACATCCTTCATAACCACAGTATCGTTTAACGCCATTTTTAATGAATCACAAGTGGAATTTGTAATTATACGTACTTATTGCTGGCACGTCGTGATAAGCCAACCATCTCTATTGCATAACTGTGTACTTTTGTAATTACGATGCACTCCTGAAAACACGCTTAATATCAAAATAAACCTATAGGTCGGCGAGAGAGCCACATACTACACTAGATTCCAAGTAAGATGGATTTCTGTTTGTAAAAGTACCCACATTTTCGAATATTAATTTGTCAGGTCCAGGTATATCGGAAGCTTGTACCTGTTCCTGTCAGGTACAACCCACAAAATTCAAAGTTTGTACCTGTACGCAACACCTGGTTTTGTACCCACAATTTGGGTACGTATAGCTACTACCCATAAAGTACCCATTCAGTTTGGGTACTTAAACAGAGTACTCATTTCGGACCTGGACCTCTACCCAGATATTCAGGTACTACCCGTACCCATGCGATGCACTATTTACAACCTCGGCCACAAGGTCGATATTTAGAGAAAAGAGATTTGCAGTGACTTTTGAATACCGGAGGTACGGTATTTAAGCGTATTTTGAACTGTTTAATAAAATTTATCGCACTGTCATGAGTACTTTGCTCTTGTTGTTTTTTGAATGTCAATTGATGGTAACACTATGAGGCCTATTTCAAAATGCCGTCATGATTAAAGCCAGGCTAATTTATTAAAAATGTCTTGGTTGCAGATATTTTGATTTTTTATTTCGTGTAATATCTTTTCTAATAAATTAAAATCAGATTTAAATTAGTACAATCGAAAATACCCTGGTAGGTATAGGTACTTTTAAAATATACCCATGTACAGATACTTTTTTGGGTACTTTTCAGGTACTGATATTCCTGATTTACTTTGAGTACAGGTACACGTTCAGGAAAATTGTACCCATGATTCAGGTACAGGCACAGGTCCAGGTACAACATTTGTGTACCCATACGGGGCATTAGGCCAGAGCTATGCAAAATATTTGGTTTTCGATGACAAAATACAAAATAAATACCTGAAGGACAATATGGTAAATACAAAGTAAAATACCTACTATTCTATAACTAAAATAAAAATAAAAACACAATACATGGTAAATTATTAATATTATTCTTGGTCTTTATTATAAGTGTCAAAAAGAATCAATATACAAATATAGGTTTTCATCCCCGACACTGGATTATCATGACAATATTACAAACGATCAAAGCACAGGCCAGGTTATCTACAATAAATTCAATATTACATCATTATATCATTGCGCTTAGTTAAGATAAGATGAGTTAACATTCGCTGAAAAATACTGAAAAGACATGTGAGCGCAGCATACAAGAAAGAGAGTTCCACAGATTTGCACATGCATACAGAACATTTTTTTGGATTATGCTACATTTAGCAACAGATTGCCAAATCACAATGCTAGCAGAAAAGCGAAGGCTTGAGAAACCTTACCTAGCAACAAACACCATTAATGTAGTCAACACAATGTCCATAGTGAGCAAGTAGAAACATAAACATATTACTGTAAATATATACGTTCAGACACATTAAGTAGATTATATTTCTCATAGATAGACGCGAGTGGAAATGAAGATTTTGATTTTACACTGTTCAAATGCAGGAGCAGTAGGAACTTCTCAAGTTTGTACTGTAGTAAATTAAGCTTAGAGTTACACACTGATGACCAAATTAAAATTGGTAGATGATTTAAAATATTCTATTAGATACTAACTACTGTATTTTAAATACAATACTGTTCTTACAAAACTCAAATCTAGATAATTGCTCACTCTTTTGGGTTTCTATATTTGGGTTTGGTGGGAACAAAATATTTAACAAGCAACCTATTAAAACATAATCAGATAGCTAATCATTTTGATACCTGGAGTAGTTAAGGTGCTAGTAAGGCTGTAATAAGCTGTGGTAATGGTATTATATATTGATGTTAAAACATTATATATCATTTAAATTATTACAAAGATGGCAAATATTTTGTCAGCACGACTACAATAAATACTTTTGAACAGACGCAGAATTTTTTCGAATATATTTTAGCTAGCACTCTGGTTGATAAATATTAGTCACAAATGGCTCTCGGACAAGGATTATCTAAAAGTGGTAGTAAAACCCACAGGACTCCACATGGGTTTTACTTAACACGGTAAACCAAACGTTATAAGCACGTTTGTAAAAGTAATTATTTTACGTAACTTTCAAAGCAGTTGTTACAATTGCCCTTGTCACAATCATACACCAAAATAGAACAATTTCCAAGACAAACACAATAACTGCCAGTAAATTGGTGAGGAGCATCACCTTACAAACAATTAAAATTTGAAATCCAGAACTCTCCTGTGACAAAAATCCATGCCAATATTTAGCATTTTTGATTTTCAGGAGGTGTCCTGACAAGGCTGTTGTTAAGTGGTACATGTTGTTCCAATACACATTTAAACCGCTTGAGAGAAGCGTCCCAATTCTCCTTTTGGGCACATGAAATTCCTCCTGAATAAAGTCATTCTCAAAAATTACGTACATCCCTTATCCTGTCATCATTATTCCTCCCATTGTGGGCAAATTTAAGAGATCTATTTTTCTGCATTCGTTCTTCAAAAATACTCCAATGGTAACTTAAATCAGTTGATGTGGTCATTACAGCTGTTTTCGGTTCTTTAAACCTTGTCTCTGCTAAATCCGACAGATTTTCATTGCAGATGCAGTCCATCTGGAGAAATCTAGAGCGTGTGTTGTCATCTCGGTTCACATAGTAAATATCACCCTCAGCGTAAAATACAGTGGATGATAATTTTGAACAAATTCGGTTATTTTCATAGTAGTGAACCACCTCATTTAAAAACCAGTATTCCTCTATCCTCACACAAGCACCTCCGGGAAGAAGTAATGTAAAATTTTCCAGTTCTTCCAGCTTGGTCCATGGCATTTGCACTGGGAATATGATTGACAGGTCAGTCTTGACCATTCCTTTGTATCCATTTGAAATGACCAAGGCTAGCAGAAACCAAATTGCTGCTGGTATTATTCTGCTGTTCCGCAATGCAAGTCCCACAGGCTGGTCCACAAGTGATCCAAGAATTGAGTACATTGCAGCAGTGGTAGTTACTTCTGGGTGTGATTTGTGCAAAGACATCAGTAATGTCGTTGATAACATTGCTGAAACGATGCAAATCCAAACGATTGGCTCAAATGGGGCATATTAAATATCCAATCCGCTTCGGATTTGTTGCACACTGTCCGCAGTAATGAAATGGAACATGGGTAGATGACCTAGGATGTAGATGGTACCAGCTTCAACAATTTGATCAAACTTCATTAAAGGGCCCTTACCACCAGACGACAAAGCTCCAGTGGTAATTAAACGGTTACAGAGAAATAGCATCGTGTTCAAGTAGACTGACCAGGAATCTCGGCTATTAATCTGATTTTTGCAGCTTTTCCCGTAGTCTGAGTGTTCATGAAACTGAAAATTAATATTCCGGCCCTGCTCTGTTGCGTTTGCATAGATAGCCTCCACTTTAGTGAAGCAATTATTATTCTCAAAAGCGTTATAGATGCAATAAGTACAGCAAAAGTTATGAAATGTAGAATCAAGTGAATAATTATTGTGGGTACTATTGTGCGGCTGCAAGTGGTATATTAACGCGAATTCAGTAAAGCGATGTTGAATAGCCCGTATTATGTCATTGTGAAATGTTAAAATTTCAGGGCGTTTTATAATTATGTAAAAGGCGTTGTTGAACACCAGAATTCTTTCTACAGTGATGTACCTTTCATCATCGTCATCCCAGTTTTGAATGCTGTAAGAGGGGACATTTACTATAGTTTGCGCAATTGCGTTAGTAGTGCAATTTTTGTATTTAGTAAGAGCTATCTCCGAAATGACGGACAAAAAGCAGCGTATAAAGGATGCTTTGAAAACAAAGGGATGGGAATAGCTACTGATCCCTCGTGGAACGGCTTCTTTGAAACCGCAAATATTTCTGTGAATTACAAGTTCAAAAGGGGCCACAATCAAAGAAATATCAATAGCCTTTGAAAGATCTGTGATTTTTATAAAACAATGTAAGTAAAACCGTGTTACTCCTTCTAGATTCACGGTGTTCTTTAATTGAATGGGTCGGATCATAGCGTAAGCACGATACTAGCAAAAATTTACTTTTCAAGATGTGAGAAACAACCGCCAGAATAATGCTGAATATTTTTGCCATTGTAAATCACTAGAATTCAAGGAAATTTAAAATGATATCCAAGCATTGAACACTTGCACTAAACCTTTATGTAAATATAAATGACGTTGAAATAATAATCTACGAGTTTATACCGGTCTGATTGAAGCCTCCGAGTCCAGTCTCTATCTCTTTAAGTAATATTCCACAATAGATACCGACTCCAATGGTTAAGGTACGAAGGTTTTTAACACAATTTCTCACCACTGATATACAGTGTTGAAATAAAGGTTGAAATTATAAAGGGCGTGTAGTATAATTACATAAATGGGAATGGGAGTGACCGAAGAAAAACATCATTACATTATAGAACATGCTTATATATCCCACAAACTTACAGAACTAACCTTTAAAGATGTGACATGAACATAATTTCAAAGTACTTTTATAAAAAAACATTATAAGTGAATGTGCAACGTTACAATTCGTTGAGAATGATTATATGACGTGGAAGAATTGTCGTGTATGTTAAATAGGCGTCAGATCTGCTTACTTTAGTCTATGCTACAATAAACAACTGTCACTTTTTCTTTTCGGTAGGAGTTTTTATTAAAGCTTTAGGAATTGAGGTTTTAGTAAAGTATATACAGTACCCTATATTCATCTTTAAATGTAATAAGCTTTTAGATTGCTGGGATCTTTAAATCCTTTCTATATAATTCTAAAACGTTTCATATAATTACTCCTAAACGACCTCTATCTTGGCTCGTGTGAATGGGCAATAAGTAAAGTAATTTTGTGAGTTCATTTAGCGAAACCACAATGGTCTTGGCACACATGCTTGAAAAAAACGTGGTAATACTGTATTTGTTGTGTCAAATTTATATAATTCACATAGTATTAAATTGCTTTATTTGAATTACTAAATGGACATTTATAACGTGCAATCGTAATGCCGGCGAAATCTGGGGGTTTGTGTTTTTGTATAGAAATGTTTTCTGAGTTACCTTGGGGGTTGATATTTCGAGAAATCGAGTTGATAATCAGATATTTGAATTAAATATAAAATTATATTTACAGAAACATTTCAAAACCGTAGGATTTGTATTTAGGCGTAATTTTAACTATTTAATAAAATACAGCGCATTGTCACGAGCACTGCGCACCTGCTGTGTTTTATAGTATTTGTTGACGACGCTGTCATGAAAATCCACTTAAAATTTCAGTCATGGTTATGCCAAGACTCAAGTCGGCTATACTTGACCACGTTATACTGAGGAAAAAGTACTTTATTTAATGAATTTTGGATTTTCAAGAATTTTTCGGAGTATGAAATAAAATGGTATATTCTATTTATAAACATATGAGTACTACTAGTACAACTGAAATTTTAACTTGCTCGGGGAGTATCTGGACACCCTCCATTTCAGTTTTTCATAAGCCTCCTTACAAACTTTAATAAAATGTTCATTTATAACATTTAAAATTTGGGGTAGTTACAGGATCTATAAAATCATTTAATATGCTGTGGTAATGGCATTATATATTAAAAATGAAAACATTATTTATTATTTGAATTAGATGTGTTGTTTAATAATTGATGTACATATTGTCAGCAAGACTACAACAAATACCTTTGAAAAGACCCAGAATGTTATAGCACTATAGTAACTTGCTACTGCTTGGATTTTTTTAGCATTTAGATTTTACTCCCTCTATTTCAATTGTCATAATAAATCTCACTTTCAAGTTTATTGTTTTGTACTTCTTCAAGCTTCCACGATTTATTTAAAATGCAGAGGTATGATTAAATAAAGAAAACAAATCATTCTGGGACAAGTTCTCGTAACTTCGGAATTTTCTAGTTTCTTTCATACTATCTGTAATTGTAAGGTTATTTTTACGTCATTGCTGCTATTCAAGCTATGTTTGAAAACCATTGTGCGGAGTAAAACATTAAAGGGGAATCTTTTAATTTATTAAATACTGAGTATCCGGATCATGTGAAGTTAGTTGTATCAATGCAAAATTTCATCTGCGCAAGCACAAACTGTTTCAGACAATTTCGCCTTAGAATGACGTATGCACATGTATGTACATAATATGAATCTAACAACCTTTGAAAATATTGTGTCATGAGGTTTATATAGAAATTTCTTTTTACATAATCATGGATTATAAACCATACGATAATCTCAAATTAAAATTCGAAGAAATATTTAATGCAGTTCATTCGTAATATTTTTCAAAACTAATTTTTCGCAGCAATCACTTGGACCTAATCAAATGTATTGTTAGTGTTTGAGAGATCTTTGAAATACCTTGCGAATGGTTGTGTGACGTCATTGAAGACTTTACGTGTACATAAAACAGGCACCAGACCAGCCGGAGAGGGAATGATATAATGAAAAACGGCTTCAATTTTTTAGAACGATTATAAAGAATCCTTATAAATTACCCGCCTATGCATGTAGTTTGTGGCTATTAAAATTTTGCGCTCTACTCTTAAGATCAGCGCGCAAGATTTAGGCGTACAGTAAGTCTCCACGACCGGGCTTGATTCGTAAGCCGTTTAACCTCTACACTTTCTGCTATTAAATATATAGCTTCGGCTTGCTGTACTTATATACCACCGCTGGGGGGTTATTAAATTTAAGCCTTCTCGACATACCATGTTACGGGATCTATACCAATTTACGGTTTTGTGTATACTCAAAATTCTAAAGTAATCGCCCCTGTGCGAAGCACAGGGCTTTGACTAGTCTCTACATTACTGGCCGTATCCCGCTGTTATCTGTTAATTAAAAGCTTGGCGCGCTCATTTCACTATATTTCATATTTCACCGCTATGAATTATATTATTTCGCTATATAGTTAAGCAAGCCGGTGGTATATACAGCAAGCAATCCGAGAAGCACAGCGAGCTGAAACCCTGTCGCAGAAAAGAGCTGTTTCAGCTCGCTCAGCTAGCTGTGCTTCTCGGATATATACCACCTGATTCCAGTCTACTGGATGCTCAATAGAGCGCACAATATTAAGAAATTTTAGATTACCGCTTTAATATATGACGATAATTTAAAATTTCTTAATATTGTACGCTCTATTGAGCATCCAGTAGACTTCCCAAATCCAAAGCGCAATTTCCTCTATTAAATCCAGAACGCCTTGTCTTTCAGTCTGTGTGTCGATATTCAAGCCTACAGCGAATACTCTACTCATATGTACCATGGTTATGGAACTCAATTCTATCTCCATGCATTACGATTATTTTATCTTTCATCTGATTATTTTGTCAAATCGATGCCGAAATGTAACTATGCTCTATCGTTTAAAGTGAATGTACTTTCTAATTTTTAGGACCTTAAGAATTTGAGAGGACAATTTTAGTGACTGAACTAAGTACGCATAAGTGTGGGATTCCTATTAGGGAGAATCAAATGGAATTGAAAGTACATATTTAACACTTTTTATATTTACGTCCATTAAATTCTCAAATACTGCATTACCGAATTTATTTGCTCATTATTTTTTAATTACAAGCCTTAACATATACATTTGATTTTTATATCCTAAACTTTGTGACTATAGCACGTGAAACGTGCTGCGCTATTACGAATTTCTTTCATTTTTCCTATTTTAAATAATCAGTGCATCCAGTGTCGGAGACTTCAGTTACATTATTACTGTACAACTGAGTGAGCTACACATAAATTATAATAAAATTATAAAAACTCATGGGCGAAGCACCATCAGGGATGGGAAATTTACACATACGACCTGCTGGATTGGATTAAGGGATTGAGAGAAAAAATTCCGATTACTTGGATTGGATTAACGGATTAAATGACAAAATTTCGATTACTTGGATTGGATTAACGGATTAAATGACAAAATTCGGATCACTTGGATTGGATTAACGGATTAAAGTAAGACACTCCGATCACTTGGATTGGATTAAGGGATTGAGGGAAAAAAATGCGATCACTTGGATTGGATTAAGGGATTGAGGAAACAAAATGCGATCACTTGGATTGGATTAACGGATTAAAGTAAAAACTTCCGATCACTTGGATTGGATTAAGGGATTGTCGGGAAAAATTCCGATAACTTGAATTGGATTAATGGATTGACGGGGAAATGGTTGATGAATAAAAATTCGTATTTCCAATAAAAATGTAGATATTAAGGAATGATGAAGAAAATTAAAAATCAAATGAAATAGCACATAGACCAATTTAATTCTTATATAAGTTCAATTAACGGGTCAACATTTGTTAATACATACTTAGATGGTTTGTGCTATTGGCCACCATAAATTCAGTAATTCAGATTGGGATAATGCGATGACGTGAATATCCTAATAGTTGGTTAAAATTACAAAGGTCGGTAATATTTATTCAAACAAATTAGTATGCAGTAATTTATTGTGGATGGAGTGAAACTAGAAATAGTCTGCTTAAAGTAGAGACATAGTTCAAATCACAATTCCAGCCTACGTATTTATGATACACACTTCAATTATTATTTTAAACTCACTCATGAAAACGCTTCACATTTTTGCTTGGGATTTGTTTAGCCCAACTGTGCTGCTAATTTCCATGCGGGCTAAAATACTAGTAATCAAAATATGCACATATTTGAGGCAAGCGTAAAGAGAATTTGTTACTCCCTAACAAGTAAAAAAGCTTGAGGCTTCTACTGCTTTCCCACGTTGTTTGCTAAGATTTATATTTCGACAAACCATAACGACATGATTCCTGTTTGAAGACATCCTTGGAATTGTGACACGTGAACACAGGCTACAAGTTCATTACAAAGCCGCTAGATGCTGAAAAATGTAGCTATGATATAGCAGTAATTAGATATAATCCAATCTACACTACTGACAGCAGTGGATTTTGGGATTAGGATTGACCAAATAATTCATTAAGTATTGGATTAGGATTGGGGATTAAATCGTTGCCATAAAAATAATTGGATTTAACTAGTGGATTAAAATGAAAGCATTGAGCCGGGATTGAGGATTAAGGATTAGATCCAAGTTTCCCCAACACTTGGATTGGGATTGGGATTAATTATTTCTTATAAATTTTGTAATCCGGGATTAAATTAATCCCGGATTAATAATCCATTCCCATCCCTGAGCACCATACAGTGATGCAACAGCAGGATTTAATAGAAATACAATGTTGGTATTAAATTAATCAAACGATTAGTTAAATTCCTCGTGTATAGCCAAATATTGAGTTTGGGAGAGAACCTTGGTGCGCCGTAGCATTGTACCACAATTTTTTGATTATATATTGTCAGCTAGCTATATGAAACGAATTGTTCTTCTTCTTATAATTAATAGTCTACAATTATGTCTTAAATGAGATTAATTTTCCCGGCGAAGCGGTCTATTAACATTAAGCTTCTCGACAGACCTTAATACGGATTCCATAGCCATTTATGGTAGGTCTTAAGCTTGTGTATACTCACACAATTCTCAAATACTTAACCGTGTGAAGCACAGGGCTTTTACTAGTTCATAAGTAAATGGGAAATAATGATTAGGGAGTTTGTACAACAATTACCGCGCAAATACTTATAGAACTTATGGAACTTATAACATCAAAATGACGTAAATTTCGCTCGTCACGTGACAGCTATGTCAATTTGCCTTACGTATACAACTTATAAGCTTGCTCTATAATTTTCAGAAATTTCGTGCGGAGTGAGTTCCTCCAACGTTTAACGTTTGCCTGGACTTATATTTGGCGCTAACTCTTAAACGCATCTAATAGAACTTATGGAGTTAAACTTATAAATGTGCTTATAAGTTTTATAAGTTTGGAGTGCAGAAGTTTGTACAAACTCCCTATTATCAAATGTCTTGAAATTTCTAATAAACTACTTCAAATATATTTTGGCTAGCATTTTTTCCATGTCACCATGTATTATTCATCGCAGCTGGTTTTTTTTTGACAACAGCATTCTGACCATTATTGACACAAGATTGGTTATACCGATTCAAATTACAAACTTCTCTTGGAAAACGTTTCAGAGCCTCGGTTGACCAATACGAGTCCAAAAGGGCTTAACGACCTTGGATTAGACATTATTAGTAGTAAAACAAACATAAATACATATACGGATGATGCTAACCGTGTAACTGACAACCGTTTAAGCACGTTTGTAAAAATAATTATTCTAGCTGTTGTTAGTACTGCCTTGTCAACAACATCCACCAAAAGAACACAATTTCCATGAGAAACAAAACAACTGATATTAAATTGCAGAGGAGCAGCACCTTACAAACAATTACAATGTGAACTCCAGAACTTTCATGTGACAAAAAACGATGCCAATAATTTGCATTTTTGATTTTCAGCAGGTGTCCTGACATGGCTGTTATAAACTGATACATGTTGTTCCAGTAAACATTTAATCCGCTGGAGAGCAGCATCCTCACTCTACTTTTGGGCACATGAAATTCGTCCTGAATAAAGTCATTCTCAAAAATTATGTACATCTTCTTCAGGAAGGTGTCATCAATAATTTTCCCATTGTGGGCAAATTTAAGAGATCTATTTTTCTGCATTCGTTCTTCAAAAATACTCCAATGGTAGTTTAAATCAGTTGATGTGCTCAGCACAGCTGTTTTCGGTTCTGTGAGTCTTGTCTCGGCTAAACTGGTCAGATTTTCATTGCAAATGCAGTCCATCTGGCGAAATCCAAAACGTGTATTATCATCTCTGGTGACATAGTAACTATCACCCTCAGCGTAAGAAACAGTGGTTGATAATTCTGAACACATCCGGTTATTTCCATAGTAGTGAACCACCTCATTTAAAAACCAGTATTCCTTGATCCTCACACAAGCACCTCCGGGAATAAATAAAGTAAAATTTTCCAGTTCTTCCAGTTTGGTCCATGGCATTTGCATTGGGAAAATAATTGACAGGTCAGTCTTGATCATACCTTTGTAGCCATTCGAAATAACCAAGGCTATTAGAAACCAAATTGCCACTGGTTTTATTTTGCTGTTCCGCAATGCAAGTCACACAGGCTGGTCCACAAGTGATCCAAGAATTGAGTGCATTGCAGCAGTGGTAGTTACTTCTGGGTGTGATTTGTGCAAAGAAATCAGTAATGTCGTTGATAACATTGCTGAAACGATGCAAATCCAAACGATTGGCTCAAATGGGGAGTAGTAAATATCTAATCCGCTCCGGATTTGTTGGACACTGTCCGCAGTAATGAAATGGAACCTGGGTAGATGACCTAGGATGTAGATGGTACCAGCTTCAACAATTTGATCAAATTTCATTAAAGGGCCCTTACCACTAGACGACAAAGCTGCAGTGGTATTTAAACCGTTACACAGAAATATCATCGTGTTCAAGTAGACTGACCAGGAATCTCGGCTATTTATGTGATTTTTACAGCTTTTCCCGTAGTCTGAGTGCTCGTGAAACTGAAAAATAATATTCCGGCCGTGCTCTATTGCGTTTGCATAGATAGTCTCCACTTTTGTGAAACAATTATTGTTCTCAAAAGCGTTATAGATACAATAAGTACAGCAAAAGTTATGAAATGTACAATCAAGTGAATAAATATTGTGGGTGCTGTTGAGCGGATGCAAGTGGTATATTAACGCGAATTCAGTAAAGCGATGTTGAATAGCCCGTATTATGTCCTTGTGAAATGTTAAAATTTCAGGGCGTTTTACAATTATGTAAAAGGCGTTGTTGAACACCAGAATTCTTTCTACAGTGATGTACCTTTCATCATCTTCATCCCAGTTTTGAATGCTGTAAGAGGGGACATTTACTATAGTTTGCGCAATTGCGGTAGTAGTGCAATTTTTGTATTTAGTAAGAGCTATCTCCGAAATGACGGACAAAAAGCAGCGCATAAGGGATGCTTTGAAAACAAAGGGATGGGAATAGCTACTGATCCTTCGTGGGACGGCTTCTTTGAAACCACAAATATTTTGGTGAATTACAAGCTCAAAAGGTGTCACAATCGAAGAAATATCAATAACCTTAGAAATATCTGTAATTTTTATAAAACAATGTGAGTAAAACCTTGTTACTGCTTCTAGATTCACCTTGTGTTCTTTAGTTAAATGGGTTGGGCCAAATTGCAAGCAAGATATTAAGGAGTATTTACTTGACAAGATGTGAAAACAGCCCCCAGAATGAAACTGAGTACGTTTTCCATTTTATAAAATTCCTAAAGGGAATTTTATTGTAAGCCCAAAAATTCTAAGAAATGGCAGCAAAGGTCTAAATGTTGATGTAATGCTAGGAAATATAGTTAAATAAAGAATACTAAACCAGAGAACAAGATTACTAGATCTCCTTACGCTCATTTACTTACATGGCGTTTCGATTACATTTTTATAACCGTTAAGGGTCTGGAAATATATTGAAATGTGACGAAACATTGTCGGGTTGGAAGTGAAGATTTAAGTAAATTCGAGCAGCTATTTACAAGTTGTTATACATTGATGTAATTATAAGTAAATAAAAAGTTTAGAAAATTTTCCCTTTTGAAAATGTAAAGGAATTCTGAAGTATTGTTCTTGTGCATACCTACAAGTAGTATTTTCAAAAAGTCCTAAAGGGGTAAACATGCATTGTAAATACTATATACAAACAATATTTTTCAAGATTATTCTACATTTGAGGGTGTTGTGTATAACACAGGACATAATTACAACACTTATGTATGTGACTTTTCTTAAATCGAATTTTTGGATATTAACTGGTTTTAGTAAGAGCATACAAGAATTTACAAGAAATTCAAGGTACATAGAATATGCCTCTTATATTTTTGGAATCTTAAATCATTAAATTTTAGCAGTTTTTTATTTGGGATTCTTTTCTTGTTAAGCTCATATCAAACCCAGGCAGCCATAACTCGACTCACACGCATGTGAGAGCGTATGTGCGCTATTTACAGACGCACATCCACCCGAACCCAACATCAATTTCTTTATTTCTCTCTACTCCCCGACAAGACCTGTTTTCGAATACGAAGATTCGCCGAATTTTGGAATCGAAATTGAATCAAACCAAATACAATTGCCAAGTTTAAATAAATTGAATTTTAAAAACAAATTCGAAAACCTAACTTGTATTTCAAACCGAATACAATTCAATTTCGAATACGTAAAGGTACTTGAAATCCGAATAAATTCCAAATACGAATGAACACGCCAGGCCGATCGTATTCTAATTGGCTTCAAATTTTGTTTTTCGAATTGTATCTATGATGAATCCAAAAAGTTGATTGGTCAAAGCATGATTCACAAAATGGCGGTTTCAAAAATGAAATATGGTGTTTTAGAGGGATGGAAGGTTTGTTTTACTTATTTTTTTTCTACTTACTTTATCTGATATCGGAAGGATTTTAAAAAACTGCTGAAATTCTGCATTTTACAAATTATTATTTCTAAAAACGGACGGGGGATTTTTGGAAGTCTCTGGGCGTTTCTGGTGTTCTGGTCGAAATCGTATTCTCCACAGGGGCTGACTTGTTTACCTCAAACAGATTTGCATGTTCCTGAAAGCTTGTTTGAAGAAATCAGATTTACAGCAATACAAAATTAATGATAATATCAGTAAAATGTTGGGTGAATTAGATCATTAGCATGCTTAAGTAAGACATAGTGAATATGCAGTTCTATTGTTATTTTAAGTTTACTTTGGTTTGTTTGTTTACTAAAATTAGGTAAAAATTAACACAAGCTCACTAAGCTCTTTCTGATCATATTATGGGTACAAACATGCAAGCTCTTATTATCTAAAAAATATTAAGAAAGGTAAATCATATTAAATCAACGGTTATAGATGTGTATAATTTGGAATATAGCTTAAATCGAAAACTCAACTTCGAATCCAAACTGAATTCGAACCGAATCCGGAATTTTATACGAAAATTAAATCAAATTCAAACTTAATCTCAAAATCTAACTCAAATTTATATGACTTACATGTTCCTTGATGACTTTCGGCTTCAGTTAAATCTCAATTGATGGAATTAAAAATAGTCCAATTAATTTATCCACTATTTTCTCTGTCATTTCACACATAACAGATTCCTCTATCATTTTCGGATGCTTACCATTTCTTTTTGTTACTAATAGAAAATGACTTAATTGTACAATTTAAATACTCAATTCAGCAACCAATTCAGTATAAGAATAATAGTATAAGAATAAAGCATCCAACTATATTTTGGCTTTAACAATCCTCATCGGAATGAATGTTATCAAATGTCTGAGGTTAATACTTTAAATATAATTTACTCGCATTGTGGTTGCCAAATATTAGTCGCAAATGATTTTCGGAAATGGACACGGAAATACTGGTAGCAAAACCAACGAACATATACACGAAGGATGCTAAAAATGGAACTGACAATCGTGTAAGCACGTTTGTACACATATTTTTTTCAGGTAACTTTCCAAGCTGTAGTTACCATTGCCTTCTCACAATTGTACACCAAAAGAGCACAACATCCACGAGAAATGCAACAACTGCCAGAAATTTGCAGAGGAGCAGCACCACACAAACCTTTAAAATGTGAACTCCGGAATTTTCAAGTGACAAAAATCGATGCTAATAATTAGTTTTTTTGTCTTTTAGCATGTGCCCTGACAAGGCTGCTGTAAATTTGTAAATGCTGTTCCAGTAAACATTTCATCGCTTGATAGCAGCGTCTCCATTCGACGTTTGGGCACATGAAATTTCTCCTCAATAAAATCATTCTCAAAAATTGCATACATCCTTTTCAGGAACGTCTCATCAACAAATTCCCCACTTAAGAGACCTATTATTTTGCTCCAATTTAAAATACTCCAATGGTAGTTTAAATCAGTTGATGTGGTCAGCACAGCTGTTTTCGGTTCTGTGAGCTTTGTCTTGGCTAAATTTGTCAACTTGTCATTGCAGATGCAGCAGTGTATGCAAATATTGAGCAAGTGCGATTATTTTCATAGTTACATTCAGTAGTAAATCATTTCAACACGAATAATGTATTCCTCCATCCTCGCGCAAGCCCCTCCAGGAAGAAAAAACGTAACGTTTTCGAGTTCCTCCAGCTTTTTCCATGGCATTTTCATTGGGAATATAATTGACAGGTCAGTCTTGACCATTCCTTTGTATCCATTCGATATGACCAAGGATATCAGATAATAAACTGTTACTGGTTTTGTTCTGCTGTTCCGCAATGCAATTCCCACAGGTTGGTCAACAAGTGATCTAAGAACTGAATACACTGCAGCATTGACAGTTACTTTTGGGTCGGATTTGCAACTGGCAATAACTCTAGCAGTTAACAAAATTACTGAAACCAAACAAATCCAAACGATTGGTTCAAATGGTGAGTAGTAAATATCCAATCCGCTCTGGATTTGTTGAACATTGTCAGCAGTAATGAAATGGAGCATGGGCAGATGACCAGGGATGTAGATGGTTCCAGTTTCAACCATTTGATCAAATCAAAGTAACGGGCTCTTTATGTAAGATGACAAAACAGCAGTAGAATTTAAACCATACTTGCAGCCATTCAGTTCCTAAAGTGGTGAACTGAACTAACTAGCCCTTAAAGTCATTGGTTTTGAATGAACTTGAACGAACTAGTTAAATGCAAAATTATGATTGAATGAATTTGAATTGAGCTCAGCAGAACTTATGAATGTGAACGAACGTTCATCGTACGTTCAAGTAACACAAACTGAACTGAATTGAGCTTAACAGTCCAGGTTAAAAACTTTTATATTCGTAAACGCAACACGAATGTCAACTATGTATCTATAAACTGCACGACCAAATATGTATTTTATAGCTATAATCTCAAAAGCCAGCACGCTGGCTTTTGACTATTAATTTGAATTACATTAAATAACAAATGAAAAAAATATTTATTTACAAGCGAGCTGGTTTCTTATATGCATATTAAATAACGCATTTATTTGGTACATTTTTGGCGAAATCGTATGAATTAAAACGCCCAATAATTCTAACCATATTTACATGATTTATTAACTTGTTTACCAGAAAGTTCAAAATCAATACTGCTTTCAAAACACCGGTGTTTTGAAAGCAGTTATGTTTTTGCATGTCATGCAAATCTTTCAGTTTTGCGAAACGTTTCTGAAAAGATTAGGAAGTACGCACTCTGTTGCATACTTGTTCAATTTAAATTCATCACGTGTAATGAGGTTGCCCAAATATGAATTATATAGAGTAGAGTACTATAATGTAAGAATTTTAAAGCAAACATTTTTAATGAGCAGATAAATTATTTACACTACTAATTACAATAACAAATATTTTTCTTCATTGAGTATTTGAAGTAGGTTAACCAGAATGAACTTGGTTTAGAACACCTTAGCACTTAGCATCCAGCATTGGCCTGCAAAACAGTATAAAACAATAATGATAATAAAAATGCATTACTGCTAACCGAATGAAGTTAACTGTAGTAAGTGCGATCTCATTCAGAAAATTAGTTAGCAGTGGGCCACACAGCTCGAACCGAATCTGAAAAATTGATTTATTGAAAGCAATAATAATTAGACAAATATGCGTGTTGGGTTCTAAATTATTATATATTGTTGAAGACTATTTATTTTAGGTTACCATGCTTTACAACTATAACTAACGTTTGCTTGTCATAATTCTGTTTTAGTATTACAACTTATTATACCTTTAGAAATAATCACAATTCCATAAATCTGAAAAGGCAGTACTAATAGTAGAAAATGGTAGCGTCATCTTTGATTAACATTAATTCTACTAACAACTGAGAGTCTGTCCAGAGCCACCTATGAAAGAACACGCATAATAAATTGCTATTCTTTTTCTTGTTCTCTATTTTATAGTAATTCCCGTGTCCAATTACTTATTTCACTTTGTCTTTATCACAATCCCCAAGTCTTTCACTCAAAATTTACGTTCCTTTACATTTGCTCTGAGAGCTAATGACAGCTATTTAAATGATTGTGAGTATCAATTTACCGACAATAAGTTCGCATGTCCCCACCTTTACAAAACACATTATTCACAGTATCATAAAGCGCCACCTTGGAACAAACATCGTCCGATAGTAATTTCCAGAACCCGTTGTTGGTAACTCCAGTAAATTCTGAACCTCCAGCTCGAGATAAAGTGGCTTTCTATGGAATTTACGTTGGAACGTAAATGGTATACTATCATAATTCAAACCACTACTTATTAAACAGTCCTAATATTACAAATTAGAAAATTACTGATATTACGGCTTGATTCCGCAACACTGAATCTTCTCGAATTTCGTTGTCACATTCTGTGAATTCCAACAGACTTTTGAATAAAAATCCAAATTTAACTTCCTGAATATCATCCTTCGGCACTTCAGAATTCAACTTCGCAGGTTTTCGACTCCAGGTATTAGATTGGCGTGCTAGAGTTTTTTTGGAGCAAACTTGGGAAAGCAAATGTTTTTCAGATCTAAAAAACAAAATATGGAGTAAAAAACATGTGTGCAAGAGTGATAAAATCATTTATCATCTGTTGGTCTATCACAGAAAATTACATATAAATTTCTCAAAATAGTTTAAAAACCATGAAAGAAGTCTTTGAAATTTCTGAAAATCTTTACGTATGTGGTGCAAAATATAGAACCGGGGAATACGGAGCCGGGTCGGAGAAACCTATTGAGGTAACCAAAGGAAAGGGAAAGTTATCATTTGGTATAAGCTCGAGCAGTGATAAAAAATCCTTTCAGGGGTTGCACACAATTGCATTGGAATTCATTTTCATTGCAATGCATGTTTGGTCTTTTACTATATGACAACGCACTTGTAAATTAGAATATTCGGCCACCTACTTTTTAAATTTAAATCTTGTTGTTGCTCAGATTTTAAGGTTGTTTTTAAGAACTCCAAATTCCCAATTTCGACACAAATAACAATATACAAAACCATGGTCTGCATACCTGTTTCGACTTAAATTTAATATGGCGCGCTGTCTACATACGTCTTTCCATTTATACATTTTCTCATACAAACGACTGTTAACAAAAGCATTATCTCAGATGAATTCTGTATCATTTGCGAACCACTTCAGTATATCGAAAAGTATTGAGGCACTTCGCATAGCCTTCTTTTGTATGATTTCGCTGAGCGTTCATAATGTAATCATAGTTATAAACCTCCAAAAATTGTTGGGTTTATGTTGCTTTTCTGACTAAATGTAACTTAAACATTTGATAAATGACTTGAACTAATTGGCTTGCTAATGAAATAAAAAGAACTAAACATAACCGAAACGTAGATAGAGAATTGAATTGAAGTTTTAAAAAATACTGCAAGGGTGAACTGAACTGAACGTAACGACTGGAAAGTACGCCGTGAAATGAACTGAACTACGACAGGCTTTGGACAATGGGAATTGAACTGAACGGAACGAGAAATTTGGGAATGTGAATGGAACCGAAATTGAACTTTAGAAGAAAACTGCAGGTATGATTTAAACCGTTGCATAGAAATGTCATCGTGTTCAAATACACTGACCAGGAGTCTCGGTTACTAATTTGTGTGTTCTTTAAATAAATGCGTCGGGTCCAAGCGTAAGCACGATATTAGCGAGAATGTACTTGTCAATACTTTAAAAACAAGCCCAAGAATGATGCTGAATATTTTACCCAATGCAAAGCACCAGCATTTATGCAAATTTAAAATTATATGCAAGCCGCCTTTGAATAAATATATGACGGTGAAATAATAATCTACAGCTTATAGTGGTCTGATTGAACACAATAGATGCCCACTTCTGTGGTTAAGGTATGAAGATTTCTTAAAACAATAACTCAGCGCTGATAAAATGTTGAAATAAATGTTGGAACTATAAATGGCGTGTACTATAATTTACATAAGAGTAATTGAGACAAAGTAATTGAGACAAGAATTTTTGCAGTAGAAGATTAAAATTGATGCTGTATTTACTAGTTCCAAAACAAAAGCACTAATTTATAAATAAAAGCACGACATTTCCTAAGGTTTATTCAACTTAGTTTCTCACTTTACGTGCGTACATGCATGCAGTACACTTAAAATTATATCTGTATTAGAAACAGCAAATCCGTATGATAAAGACAACAAATTTGTTGCACTTATCTGAATATGGTGACTGCAATAACTTATTGACTAAAAGTCGAATCAAAACAGGTGTCTCTGCCAGGATTATCTCAAGGGGTCAATTTTGTTTTCCAATCTGATCCTGATAATATCAGGGGACAATTTCGGACCTAGTCCCGGCCTGATAATGCATAAGTAAATAGGAAAGAATGATTATCAAATGTCTGTGATTTCTAATAAACTTCTTCAAATATATTTTTTCTAGCATCTGTTCCATGTCACCATAGATTAATCAATGTATGTAACTTTGGGGGAAAGTTCAATTTAAATTCAGTTCATTTTATTTTATTTTGCACAGCGTTCATTCACAATCAATTCATTTTTATTGGATATATCATTCACACTCAGTTAAATACGTCTTTTTGCGTTCAGTCACGTACAATCAAATTGAACATTACATTAAAAAAATCTATTCAAGTTCATATTATCCGTCCCGTGAATCCATTCAGTTCAATCATGAATTTTTAATTTAAAGTTCCTATTTAAATCTTAAATCTTATTTTTAGTTGAAAACTAGAAATTTTTAGTTATATCTGCCGAATTTATTTAGTTCTTTAATGATTCGAATCAGTTTAAGCATTAGTAACATATATGTTAAATCAGAGTTCCGTAATACGTATTCTCACATTCAGTTCAATTCAGATCTCTTAATCGTACCTAGACATTCACGTTCATTCACGTTCGTTTCATTTGCCAAACAGTTCGATTCAAACTCATTCGTTACATAAATTGATAAGTTTTGAGTTACTCAAAATCACTCACATCTTGCAATATTTCAGAAAAGTATAATTAACGAACTAGTTCATTGAATGAATTGTTGCATAGATGCATGAATCAGCGCAGCTGGTTTTTTGACATCATAGCGACCATTATTAACACAAGATTGGCTTCACCGCCTGAAGTTACACACTTCTGTTAGAATAGGTTTTAGAGCCTCGGTTGACCAATACGAGTCCAAAAGGGAATAACGACCTTGAATTAGACAAAATTAGTAGTAAAGCCAACATAAATATATACGGATGATGATAACCGTGCAACCCACAACCGTTTAAGCACGTTTGTAAAACTAATTATTCTAAGTAATTCTCAAAGCTGTTGTTTGTATTGCCTTATCAAAAACATCCACCAAAAGAACACAACTTCCATGAGAAACAAAACAACTGATAGTAAATTGCAGAGGAGCAGTACCTTACAAACAATTACAATGTGAACTCCAGAACTTTCATGTGACAAAAATCGATGCCAATAATTTGCATTTTTGATTTTCAGGAGGTGTCCTGACATGGCTGTTATAAACTGATACATGTTGTTCCAGTAAACATTTAATCCACTGGAGAGCAGCGTCCTCACTCTACGTTTGGGCACATGAAATTCCTCTTGAATAAAGTCATTCTCAAAAATTACGTATCTCCTTTTAAGGAACGTGTCATCACTAATCTTCCCATTGTGGGCAAATTTAAGAGATCTATTTTTCTGCATTCGTTCTTCAAAAATACTCCAATGGTAGTTTAAATCAGTTGATGTGGTCAGCACAGCTGTTTTCGGTTCTGTGAGCCTTGTATTGGCTAAATCCGACAGATTTTCATTGCAGATGCATTCCATCTGACGAAATCCAGAACGTGTCTTGTCATCTCGGTTCACATAGTAAATATCACCCTCAGCGTACGAAACAGTGGATGATAATTTTGAACAAATTCGGTTATTTTCATAGTAGTGAATCACCTCATTTAAAATCCAGTATTCCTCTATCCTCACACAAGCACCTCCGGGAAGAAACAACGTAAAGTTTTCGAGTTCTTCCAGCTTGGTCCATGGCATTTGCACTGGGAATATGATTGACAGGTCAGTCTTGACCATTCCTTTGTATCCATTCGATATGACCAAGGCTAGCAGAAACCAAACTGCTGCTGGTATTATCCTGCTGTTCCCAAATGCAAGTCCCACAGGCTGGTCCACAAGTGATCCAAGAATTGAGGACATTGCAGCAGTGGTAGTTACTTCTGGGTGTGATTTGTGCAAAGAAATCACTAATGTCGTTGATAAAATTGCTGAAACGATGTAAATCCAAACGTATGGCTCAAATGGGGAGTAGTAAATATCCAATCCGCTCCGGATTTGTTGCACACTGTCCGCAGTAATGAAATGGAACATGGGTAGATGGCCAAGGATGTAGATGTTACCAGCTTCAACCATTTGGTCAAATTTCAGTAAAGGGCTGTAAGGGTGAGACTTCAAGGCTGCAGTCGTATTTAAACCGTTACAGAAAAACGTCATCGTGTTCAAGTACACCGACCAGGAATCACGGCTATTAATGTGATTTTTGCAGCTTTGTCCGTAATTTGAGCGTTCGTGAAACTCGAAATTGATATTCCGGCCCTGCGCTATTGCATTTGCGTAGATAGTCTTCATTTTAGTGAAGCAATTGTTCTCAAAAGCGCTATAGGCGCAATCCGTTTAGCAAAAGTTAAAAAATGTACAATCAAGTGAATAGCTATTGTGGGTACTGTTGTGTGGTTCCAAGCGGTATATTAACACAAATTGAGTAAAGCGATGTACAATAGCACGTATTATGTCTGCGCCATCAGTTCTAATTTCAGGCCGTTTAACAATTATGTAAAATGCATTATTGAATTCCAGATTTTTTTCCGTAAAGATGTACTTTTCATAATATTCGTCCCAGGTTGCAAAGCTGTAAGAGGGGAATTTAACTATAGTTTGCGCAATTTTGTTATAAGTGCATATTCTATATTTAGTATAAACTATCTACGAAATGATGGACAAAAAGCAGCCCATAAGGGATGCTTTGAAAATAAATGGATGGGAATAGTTACTAATCCTTCGTGGGACGCCTTCTTTGTATATGTTCTTGAATTACAAGCTCAAAAGGGGTCACAATCGAGAATTTTATTGTAAGCACAAAAGTTGTGATTGCTGAAATAATGCTTAGAAATAAGGTTGAATAAAGAATACTAAACCAGAGAACGAGATTACTAGATCTTCATACGTTCATTTACTTATACGCAGTTTCGATAAAGGTCTCAGTTTCAGATGTGACGAAGCATTTACGGGTTGGAAGTTAGCATTTAAGTCAATTGGAGCTGCTAACTACATTGCTCTTATATGTTGGTAATATAAGTAAATAAAAAAATTGTGAAAGTTTTGCACTTGAGGAAATGCATTTGAATTCTGTAATATCGTTTTCGTGCACACATACAGGTAGTTTTTTCAAATAGTTCTATGGGGTATACATACAATGTAAATATTGTATGCAAACAATATTTTTCAAGTTTATTCTAGCTTTAAGGGTACTTTGTAGAACATACACGACATAATTACAACACCAAACAGTCAGAATCTGTGGAAACCGTTTGCAAGACCTGAAGTTGACAAGTTTAGTGCAGTGCCACTGTGGGTCTAACCATACTTTAGACATTTTAATGTTCGATGTGGACACAATTACAAATATATAAATAAAAGCTATTCAGTTCTAAAGCCACATGCACTCTATAAACAAAATCAATAATCACTTAAATACCCCTTAAATATGGTATCTAAAAGCATAAAAAATATACAATGTTGAAATATATAATTTACCCTCCGATGAAAATCGGATAAACAAGATTTTCATAAGCTAGCATGTAATATTAGTTTAATATATAATAATCTATAATAAATATAATAAAATATAATAGCTAGTAATAAAAAACTAGATAATACAATAATAAAATATAATAGCTAGTAATAAAAAACTAGATAATACAATAATAAAATATAATAGTTAGTAATAAAAAACTAGATAATACAATAATAAAATATAATAGCTAGTAAAAAAACTAGATAATACAATAATAAAATATAATAGCTAGTAAAAAAACGAGATAATACAATAATAAAATATAATAGCTAGTAAAAAAACTAGATAATACAATAATACAAACAATAGCTGCGGTTACATAAAGCATTTTAGGTTACGGCAGGTATTACAAGTCAATGTACAACTGGCTCTATATTTACCTGCAGAATTTTATATAACAACATTCAGGCAATGAACAACAAATTCTAAGGGATTGACACGTCCTATTTTATCACGCTCGTCGGCCAAAAGAGCATAATTTCCCCGAGAAACGTAACAATTGCCAATAAATTGCAGAGGAGCAACACCTCCCAAACAATAAAAATGTGAACTCCAGAACTTTCGTGTGACAAAAATCGATGCCAATAATTTGCATTTTTGATTTTTAGTAGGTGTCCTGACAAAGCTGTCGTAAACTGGTACATATTGCTCCAGTAAACATTTAATCCACTTGAGAGCAACTTTCCTACTCTATTTTTGAGCACATGAAATTCCTCCTGAATAAAGTCATTCTCAAAAATTACATACATCCTTTTAAGGAACGTCTCATCAATAAATTTCCCATTGTGGGCGAATTTAAGGGACCTATTTTTCTGCATTTGTTCCTCAAAAATACTCCAAAGATAGTTCAAATCAGTTGATGTGGTCAGCACAGCTGTTTTCGGTTCAGTGAGATTCGTCACAACTAAATCCGTCAGATTTTCATTGCAGATGCAGTCAAATTTGCGAAACCCAAACCGTGCGTTGTCATCTCGGGTCACGTACCGAAGATCACCCTCTATGTAAGAAACTGTGGATGATAATGTTGAACAAATCCGGTTATTTTCATAGTAGTGAATCACCTCATTTAAAAACCAGTATTCCTTTATCCTCACACAAGCCCCTCCGGGAAGAAACAACGTAAAATTTTTTAGTTCTTCCAGCTTGGTCCATGGCATTTGCATTGGGAAAATAATTGACAGGTCAGTCTTGACCATTCCTTTGTATCCATTCGATATGACCAAGACCATGAGGAACCAAATTGCTATTGATATTATTCTGCTCTTCCGCAGTGCAGAATCCATAGGCTGGTCAAATAGTGACCCCAGAATTGAATACGCTGCTCCAACTGTAGTTATGTTCCGGTCTGTTCTGATCATGGAAATCATTATGGCCGTGGACATAAATGCTGAAATCAGGCAAACCCAAACTACAGGCTCAAATGGGGAGTAGTAAATCTCCAATCCGCTCCTAACTTGTTGAACACTGTCAGAAGTAATGAAATGTAACCTGGGTAGATGGCCTAGGATGTAGATGCTACCAGCTTCGACTGTCTGATCAAATTTTAACAGCGGGTTGTTAACACATGACGACGAAGTGGCATTAGGACTCAATCCATTACAGAGCCAAATCATCGTGTTCAAATAAACCGACCAGGAATCTCTGCTAGTAGTGTGATTTCTGCAATTATGTCCGTGCTCGGAAAGTTCGTGAAACAGAAAATTAATATTCTGTCCTTGTTGTATAGCGTTTGCATAGGAATTCTCCATTGTACTAAAGCAATTGTCTTCAAAATAGCTATAGAGGCAGCTGGTATGGCAAAAGCTATGATAGTCACAATCAAGTGAATAATTGTTGTGGGTACTGTTGTGCGGCTCCAAGCGGTAAATTGGCATGAATTCAGTGAATCGACTTTGAATGGCCCGTTTAATTTCCCAACCATACGATTTAGTTTCAGGTCGCCTTACAATGATGTAAAAAGCATGGTTAAATTCTAGATATTTTTCTTTAGTATTGTACCTTTCATAATCTTCATCCCATTTTGAATATAGGTAATAGGGGAATTTTGCAATATTCCCCGCAACGACGTCATGAAAATGTTGATTATAATGAGTATAAAATATTTCCGAAATGATGGACAAAAAACAGCGCATCAGGGATGCTTTGAAAACATGGGGATGGGAATAGTTGCTTATGTTTCGGGGGACGACTCCTTGGTAATCATAAATGCTTTTGAGAATTACAAGCTCAAAAGGGGCCACAATAGATGAAACATCTATTGCCTTTGAAAGATCTGTGATTATTATGAAGCAATGGGAATAAAACCGTGTTAATTCTTCTAGGTTCACTGTGTGTTCTTTAATTGAAAGAAATGGGTCCACGTGTAAGCTGGATATAGGTGAGAATTTGCTTGACAAGTTGCAAAAAACAACTCCGAAGATGATGCTGAATGTTGCTTCCATTATAAAATCCTTGACGGCACTTTAATTTAAGCACGAAAACTCTAAGCAATGGTAGTAATATTTTGACTGTTACCTGTCCCGGCTAAATTAATGCGTGGAAATTTAGTAGAATATAGGACACTAAAACTGGTGTCTGGCTCTTTATTTACTTATGTGCCTCGATTTTTTTAAGGCATTTTAATAATGTCTATTGTAACTAAATAACGAGTAAATAAACTATTATTGTGTGCGATTTCGTCATCAGGTAATTTATTTGACTTACGTAATGGTGTCTTTGTGCATACACTATCAAAATTTGAAGTAATCTTCAAGAGGTTATACATACAATCAAAGATACTATACAAGCAATATTTTTCCTCATAAGGTAGACAATTATGGAATAGAGTTGGCTGATATTGCTGAATTGTATTTTGTTTTCAAAGCTTTTATTTGGAACATAAACAACACTGAATAACAACACTAATTTGTGGCTTTGCTGAATGCAAATATTTGGCTGTTAAATGGTTTTAGATGTAATATATGTATATATAGATAAGGTCTCCAGCAATTTTACAACCTGAAATCAGCAACACTTGCTTAAGCTTGAAATATGAATGTAAGAATTTTCTTTTTTTTTTGCAGCTTTCTCACTTTTACCCGTGATGAACTTCCTCAACCTTACACTTTCTGCTCTTACCCGCCATGATTGTCAACTTACAATTAAAGACCTGGTACGTGCTTAGCTCACTGGGAAAACCAAACATTTTCTATAAAGTAACCACCAAGGATTTTTCAGAATTATTCCTAAATTTGACGTTTATTCCAATTATTTGTTTTCAAAGCAGAACTTGAAAAATGACGAATTTGACGCCAGATGTCACAATTATATGAACCTTATTACTTGATTTCTTACAAAATTGGGAGAAGGGAATCAAAACGAGCACCCATATTGCTGTTGTTCGAACCCCTTCCAGGTTTCTCGAAATTCCATCAACGCAAGGTTTTTAATGTTAGAGATAACATAACTGACATAACAATATTTGGGATGGCACATAACCATTTGGTGTAACGTAAGTTTGCTGAACCAAAATATCAGCAAATAAACGGTAAATTGCAAACGGAACCAAAAATTTCAAACTTTCGATTTTTAAATTACTTGGCCGAAACCCTGGGTCAAAGTTGCCTTTCTTGCTCCAATAGCTTTATACAACATCCTCAATTTTGGGTGCATCTGTTTCCTTAAACACATCGAGCAAAAGAGTATTATTTCCATACCAAATGAAACAACTATCAATAAATGGCAGAGAAGCAGTACTTTACACAACACGAAAATGTAAGTTCCGGAGCTTTCATTGTACAACAATGTCTGTCTATAATTCGCATGTTTAGTTTTTAACAACTGTCCCGCCAGGGCCGTTGTAAACCTGTGCATATTATCCCAGTAGAAATTTAAGCCACTGGATAAAAGGCTTCCTAGTCGTTTTCCCACGACATTATACTTTTCCCTGATCCAGACACTCTCAAAAACTATATACATTGTTTTCCGAAACATATCTTCGGAAACCATTCCATTATGCGTAAATTTAAGCGACCTATTTGTTTGCATTAGCTCCTCTAAAATATTCCAATGGAACTTCAAATCCGTTGATGTGGTCAGTACAGCTGTTTTGGGCTCTGTGAGATTTGTCACAGCTAAATCCGTCAGATTTTCATTGCAGATGCAGTAAAACTGGCGAGATCCAAAATAATAAAAGTCACTCCTGCTCAAATATTCAAGATCACCTTCTGAATATGAAATCGTCGAAAATAGCATTGAACAAGTGCGGTTATTTTTGTAATGGTACTTTAGCTCATTGAATATAAGTATTTCATCGTCTATTCCTTTGCAAGCACCCCCAGGAATGAACAACGTAAAGTTTTCCAGTTCTTTCAGCTCGGTCCACGGCATTTGCATCGGGAACAGAATTGAAAAATCGGACTTTATCATGCCTTTGTAACCATTTGATACTACGACGGCCATCAAAATCCAAACTGCAAGGACAGGTTTTATTTTACAATTTTCCATGACCGGACTAATGGACTGATCGATAAGAGATCCGAGAAGATAATACGCCGCAGCTGATGGGTGTGTTTTTGGTGTCTGCGCCGAAACGAAAATGGCCGTCCCAAGGATTGCTAAAGCCAAGCATATCCACACCATAGGTTCAAATGGGGCGTAGTAAACATCCAATCCGCTCCTGATTTGTTGTACACTGTCAGCCGTAATGAAATGAAACGTAGGCAAATGACCCAGAATGTGCATGCTACCATATTCAACTTTCTGATCAAATTTCATTAACGGATTCATAAGATGGCCAATCGATACATTAGTTGTCAAACCGTTACAAAGAAATATCAATGTGTTCAAATACACTGACCAGGAATCATTCCCAGCGAGATGATTTTGGCAACTTTTCCCGTACCTAGAATATTCAAGTAAATTAAAATATGTTAGTCGTCCCTGTTGTATTGAGTTTGCATAGTCAGCCTCAATTCTACTGAAACATTTCTCTTTGCAAGAATCATAGAAGAAATTTGTGTTGCAAAAGCTGCCAAAGGCAGAAACAAGGGAATACTTGTTGTGGGTATTGTTGTGCGTTTCCAGGCTGTATATTGGCATTATGGAATGGTATAGTTTCTGGATGGGCCTACGAATGTCATAGCGTTGGCCAATATTCCTAGCTCGCTGTACAATTATGTAAAATGAATCCCCGAATTTCAGATATTTCCTTAAAGGAATGTATTTCTCATATTCCTCATCCCATTTTTCAAAGGCGTAAAAAGGAAATTGTATCATACTTCGTATCATTCCGTTAAAATTACAATTTTTGTTCGCAGCTTTTACTACTTCCGAAATTATTGACACAGAGCAGCGAGTGTATGAGGCTTTGAATATGAAGGGGTGGGAATAGTCACTAATATTTCTGGCTGTATCAGTTTTAAAATCACAAATGTTTTTGTGAAAGACAAGCTCAAAAGGCGAGACAATTGATGACATGTCAATGACATGGGAGGTATCTGTGATTCTAATAAAACAATCGGAGTAAGAATTTGTTATTTCCCTCAAGTTTACCAAATCTTCTACGTTCTTAAAAACTTTTTCAAAAGTATTGCAGGCTATGTGAGAAAAGCTGATAAACAAAAACAGGAGAATTGGTAGTATATGAACCCGTATCGACACCACAGTTTTACAGTTTCAGATGCAAACTATTTCAAATATTTTATAAAACTGAAGCTGGACGGAAGTTTTTTGCGACCTTGTTCTAATTCATCGTTATTATGATTATTGAGAAATGAGACCTTTCTTGTTAATAAAGAGGAAAACATTCTTGGCTGCCCTTGGTGACTTCTTGAGACTCAATGGAGTTTGGTTATTATTTTGAATTTTCAATTGATTTGAAGGCATATGAATTGTTAAGCTAGATCTCACCCACTCTCGCTCATAATAGGATACACTTTTCATTCATTCAAGTTTGAATTTGTACGTTTGGACATTGTCAGACGGTACAAGGCAGTTTCAAATTGTACTACACTATTGACACATATTACCGACACTTATAATTTCTCGTCAAGTGAACTTTGTCAGCAATTTGAATGTTTATTGACACAATTTTTGGGGTTTCATTTATTCATTATGTCCTTATTACTGTTTTCTAAGTTCATAGGAGCAATTAATAACTGAATGTGAGTCAAAGGATGTGCCTTTATTACAGCGTCCTTAAATGGAGCAAAATATTTACCAATAAACGTATATAAATATATATTCATATATACTCATAAATGTGTAGATCTTTGGAACACACTGTAAATCAAGTATAACTAAATGTGTAGGTGTGCAACGATATCTGTCCATTATTTCGAAACGAGTTCTGCAACAGCAGTCTACCGTTTCAATAAATTCTTATTCATAGCTGTATTCGATTTGTCGTTGAGGGTAAAGTGGGCAACTACAAGCAGGGCATGAAAACGTATAAGCAATATGGCGGTTTGATTTTTGTCTCTACTACTTTGGAAAACAAACTTGGTGTTTTCTCCCGTTGTTGGCGTGAATTCATAATAATAATAATTGAACATGTGTTACAGGGACGTTTGAAGAAAATCAAGAGTGTTTGCAATTTTTAATTCCTTCTTATGTACATTTCTTTTTCATATTTTTCTGTGTCAAATTGAATCTGAATAGCTTTAATAATACAGTCATGTTTGAAACCACAGCCGCATATACGGAGAAGAGGCGGAACTGCCCTAACTTCAGTAAGTTAATTTTCGTGTAAAAAGATATTAGATATGCGTAATTTGGTTGATTCCCCGGGACTCAATGATCAAGACTGCATGTAGGTAGTGCTGTAATTTGTCCTTTTAGTATTGAATTGTACTTTGACGAAAAGTACAAAAGTAGTACAACTAAGATTTTGTTTTGTACTCCGAGTTTTGTTTTTGTTTTGTACTTCTATCAGATTGTTTTTGTTTTTGTACAATCTGTATTGTATTGTTCTAAGGTTCTAGAAGACGCTAGAAATTTGCTAAAGTGATAGTTGTATCTGAGTTCAAGAGCACGTAGGAATTGATTTGTGCAACTTTAGTTGTTTAAAAATTACGTGAAAGAACAAAAAACCAGTCATTGACTAATCTCCCATAAGAGATGCATTGAATCTGTTGACGGTCGAATTTTGAAGGGTGCAATTCTGTGGCACGAACCCATTTGTGAATAATCCCTGTAATAACCACATCGTAATTTCCAGAACAACATAATTTCATAAACAATATTCACTACCATTGCTTAAAATTAGGATGGATAGAGTAGACGCTTGGGCTCTGATATCTATATTTTCAATTTGCTCAGCCGTTGGCTTTTACCACCTATTTCATCGATGTAGAAATGTCCCCTATGCGTGGACTACATTTACAAATCGCATAGTTCGTTTGTTAGACTAGGTCTTTTGTCTTTGTTAGACACAGACTAGATTTATCCAGGTCAACATTTAAACCATACGGTTAGCCAATTTTATTGATCAGTACCGATTCATTGGTATCATATCTGATGCCATTGAATTGTCATTAGCCAGTGTTGATTTAATTCGTGACCTTTTTCATGACGTCTTACTAATCCACATTAAATGTAACCTACAACTAGTACATCTTATCGGTGGCGTCTAATAATCAATATAATAATAATAATAATAGGGTTTTATTGGTTGATATAGTGGCCTCAGCCGTTACAACCTTTAATAATCAATATGGTAACAGTCAAAGTCATGCAACTATTAGTGACACAGTAAGGTCAATCTGAGGTCATGTGACTATTAGTGACACAGTAAGGTCAATCTGAGGTCATGTGACTACTAGTGACACAGTAAGGTCATGTAACCTCAAATTGACCTTATTGGGTCAATAGTCAATTAATAGTCTCATGACAGATTACGGTTTTAAGGGGCGCATGACCTATAATGAAACTTGGTGAGTAACTAGTAGTAAATCACCTATGATTGACTTTATTGGCGCATTAATGGTCACATGACACTAGAATGACATACTCAATGTAAGTGTATATTTTATATGGACGATAGTAGGCGAATCTACCAATAATTAGGCAATGCCCAGTTTTTGTGCTTTGACGTGTTTTTTCACGATTCCAATTACACAAATCAATTCCTATGTGCTCTAGAAATCTATTACAACAATCACTTTAGTAAATTTCTAGCGTCTCTAGAACCTTGAAACAACACAATTTGGATTGTATTGTTTTTTTCAATTCCTGTTTTGTTTTTATTTTAGTTTTGTATCTCGAAAATGGATATTGTTTGTTTAGTTTTGTACCAAAGACAAAAACAATACAAAAGTACAAAACTAAACGAGTACAATATTACAGCACTACATGTAGGTACTGAGTTATTATTGGATTTTTGTCGACAATGTGACGTTCTGGTTTTGAAACAAATAGAGCCATAAACAGCGCATATAAAGGTTGTAATTATCTCCAACCTCATTGAATCTCCTGTAGTTAATTAGATAACAGTTATGATTTTATTTTTTACGTCAATCTTTATTCTGCCACTGACGGTTCACGAGATCAGTCTCTAGTAATTTTTTTCTTTTTGCGCTGTGATAACGAGTTCCAACTAGGACGAAACACCGGTATATCCATCCAATAAGGTTTCTGGTTTTAAAATATCAACAGTTTGTGGTTACCACATATAAGAATTGGAAACAGTTTGTTTCTAGTATTTAATAGTTTGTAAAAATAATGTTTTTAGATAATTTTCAAAGCCGTTTTTACTAATGCCTGGTTACAATCATACCCCAAAAGAACGCAATTTCAATGAAAAACAAAACAACTGCCAGCAAATTGCAGCGGAGCAGCACCTTACAAACAATTACAATGTGAACTCCAGAACTTTCATGTGACAAAAATCGATGCCAATAATTTGCATTTTTGATTTTTAGCATGTGTCCCGACAAGGCTGTTGTAAACTGGTACATGTTGTTCCAATAAACATTTAATCCGCTTGATAGCAGTGTCTCCACTCGACGTTTGGGCACATGAAATTTCTCCTGAATAAAATCATTCTCAAAAATTACATACATCCTTTTCAGGAACGTCTCATCAACAAATTTGCCATTGTGGGCGAACTTAAGAGACACAATGCATTACCCACCGGCTGGTCAACAAGTGATGCAAGAATTGAATACAGTGCAGCAGTGATAGTTACGTCCTGTGATTTGTGCAAAGAAATCACTAATGTCGTTGATAAAATTGCTGAAACGATGTAAATCCAAACGATTGGCTCAAATGGGGAGTAGTAAATATCCAATCCGCTCCGGATTTGTTGCACACTGTCCGCAGTAATGAAATGTAACATGGGTAGGTGACCAAGGATGTAGATGGTTCCAGCTTCAACCATTTGGTCAAATTTCAATAAAGGACTCTTAGGATTAGACGTCAAAGCTGCAGTGGTATTTAAACCGTTACACAGAAATATCATCGTGTTCAAGTACACCGCCCAGGAATCTCGGATATTAATGTGATTTTTGCAGCTTGTTCCGTAATCTGAGCGTTCGTGAAACTCGAAATTATTATTCCGGCCCTGATCTATTGCGATTGCGTAGATAGTCTCCATTTTAGTGAAACAATTATTGTTCTCAAATGCGCTTTGGACGCAATCAGTATAACAAAACGTATGAAATGTGCATTCCAGTGAATAATTATTGTGGGTACCGTTCTGGGGTTCCAAGTGGTATATAAACGTGAATTCAGTAAAGCGACGTTGAATAGCCCGCAGTATTTCTTTGTCAGAAGTTAACATTTCAGGTCGTTTTGCAATTATGTAAACGGCATTGTTGAATTCCAGAATTTTTTCAACAGTGATGTACTCTTCATTATCTTCATCCCATTTTGGAAAACTGTAGGAGGGGGAATTTACTATCGTTTCCACAATTGAGTCAGTACCGCATTTTTGAAATTTAGTAAGAGCTATCTCCGAAATGACGGACAAAAAGCAGCGCATAAGGGATGCTTTGAAAACAAAGGGATGGGAATAGCTACTGATCCTTCGTGGGACGGCGTCTTTGAAACCACAAATATTTTCGTAAATTACAAGCTCAAAAGGTGTCACAATCGAAGAAATATCAATAGCCTTTGAAAGATCTGTGATTTTTATAAAACAATTCGAGTAAAATCGTGTTACTCCTTCCAGATTCACCGTGTGTTCTTTTATTGAATGTGTCGGGTCAAAACGTAAGCACAATATTACCGAACATTTACTTGTCAAGATGAATAAAACAACCCGAAGAATGATGCTGAGCATTTTTTTCATCGTTTAAAATTCTTAACGGGAATTGTATTGATTTGTTGTAATTGTTGAATTTTATTGCAAGCACAAAAGTTCTAATAAATTGCAGCAAAAGTTCTAATTCCTGAAATAATGCTAGGAAATAAGGTGGAATAAAGAATACTAAACCAGAGAAAGAGATTGCTAGATCTTCATACGTTCATTTACTTGCATGGAGTTTCGTTATATGTCTTTAAAAATCTTCAAATGTAACATTTACGGGTTGGAATTGAAGATTTAAGTCAATTGGAGCTGCAAACTACATTGCTCTTATATATTGGTGTAATTAAAAGTAAATAAAAAATTGGGACGATTTTGTCTTTTAGGAAATGTATTTGAATTTTTTAGTATTGTTTCTGTGCACAAGTTGTTTTTTCAAATAGTCCTAAGGGGTAGACATACATACAATGTAAATACAATATACAAACAATATTTTTCAAGTTTGTCCCATTGTTAAGGGTGTTTTGTAACAGAGCTATGCAGTATTTTAAAATACAGTATTTTAAAATACGCATTTTCAGACCACAAAGTATTTCAATGTTGGTGAGCAGTGAGCAAGTATTTTGAGGACCAGTAAGTACAAAAGTATTTGGTATTTACTTACTCTTAATGACATGTGAATTGTATTTCAAATAAAGTATTTGGCTCAAAATACTTTTGAGCAATATTTTGAGCAAACAAAATAATTTTGACATTGTATGCAGCTTGAATGATGTAAAATATTTGTGCAAATTCCATTGGAATAACATACGTTGGAATGAATCCCTTTACTATATCTAACATTTTCAGGTTCTCGGTACTGCATTACGTCGTTGAAGACGCGAAATTGTGTACGCGCGCATGCGTTTGTACAACACAGACCATTTTGGCTCTGCAACGACTATATTTAATATACGCCGAAGACCGACTCGATTTAAATTTCAGATAATAACTACTTTTTATAATAATCATTTCGAAAATACATTTAATTACTAATAAATAAAACTTTCATATGAATCCACTTCATTACTTCATTAACAGTCAAAACGACTTATAATACAATTAATTTTAATGGACTGACCTATTCGGCAACCGTTGAACAATTTGCTACTACACATGTCTTTTATGTCTTGTCTTTGAAGTGGCTGTTTTAAAAGGTTTGTGTTATAGAAACCAGGGTTGGGGGTTTTTTTGGTTTTTTTCAAAAAAACCAAACAACCAGGTTTTTTTGGTTTAAACTGGATTTTTTTGGTTTAAATGTGAACATGTGAATTTGAACAAATTTATTTATTTCCCAAACTCAGTAAGTATCACAAAGCATTAAATTTATATATAATTTTAACGATAATTTTGCAGCATAAACACAAGTTTGGCATTTTTCATTTTACAAACGATTCCGAATTTCTAAATGTACAAAACTAAAAGCTAATAGTATTATTTACTTCACTAAAGTTTAACTACACAATATCACAGTAACTGCACAAGTTTTGTGCACGACGAAATATAAGCATTTTGGATTGAAAATATTAAAATTTTAGGTGTTTGGTTTAAACCATTGGTTTTTATAAAAAAAAACCGTTTGGTTTAAACCATGGTTTAAACCATGGTTTAAATCATTTGGTTTAAACCAAACCCACCCTGATAGAAACCGACAAGAGTGAGCATTATGTGGGTATTTTAAGGAAAGTATTGTATTTAAAATATAGTATTTTGTACTTGAGTATTTTAAAATACCTACTATGTATTGTATTTTCATTTCTATTTTAGCAAGATAAGCTGAAGTATTTTACTTTGTATTTTGTATTTTCCATATTTTATTTCAAGTATTTTATTTTGTATTTTGTCAACGAAGCCCAAGTATTTTGCATAGCTCTGTTGTGTAGAACATACATACACGACGTAATTACAACTCCTATGTGACTTTTCTCAAATCAAATATTTGGGTATTAATTGGTTTTAGTTGTAAGAATATACAATAGCATTACAAGAAATTTAAGGTACAGCAAAGAGTCTTTCCGTATTTTTGGAATTTTTAATCATTATATTTTTTAATTCAGGATACTTTATGCGTTAAGCTCATATCATCCACTCAAATCATTGTTTTCATGGACATTCAAAATTATAATTGAGTAGTGATGACTTACGCTAAGCCCTAGATTTAAATAAATGGTGAAGGAATAATGGTCTGCTGTTCATAATGATCGGTTTGATGAGTGGGGGGGGGGTCGATATTAAGAGAAAATGAGGTGGTAAACTGATATTTTATTCGTTGTACCATTTACAAACCGGAGGTTTGCTATTTAAGAATATTTTGAACTGTTATAAAATTCATCGCACTGTTATGAGCACATTACTGTGTAAATCATGACCATGTTAATTTGTAACATTTACGTTTTGGGGTAGTTACAAGTGTTGGAAAGCTATTTAATAACCTTCGATATTGGTACTGTACTTATTTATGTTAAGAGTCAAAATTATTCAGTATTTAAATTACTTATGATTAAATATTTGGTGTATTCTCGGCAAGAGTACGAAAAATACCCCTTGAATTTTATAACACTACTTGCTTCTCGGATTTTGAAAGTAATATCCAACTGCCTGTATAAGCATTTAGAGATTGTTCCATCTTGTCCAAAGACCATTATAAATTTCGCTAGCAAGGTTAGTGTTTGGAAATTGAGCTACAGCGAGACATAGCAAGAATTAAATAATCTTGGAAGTAGTACTTCGTGAAGCTATCTCGAAAATATAATTAAAATTTAGAGATGATTCAATAAAACATGCAGATCATTCTGGAGCAAGCAACAAAAGTAATCGTAAATTAGGAACTTTTCAGTTTCATTCATATCAGCCTTATTATTTTTCCGTCATATCTGCTGTTAAAATTATGCTTGAAAAATTATTGTTCGAAGTAAATGTTTTAGAGGTACATACATACATACATACATATGTACATATACATATGTTTGATTTTAGTGGATGAACCATTAATTCAACAATTGTGAATGTTTCGGAGAATCTAACAACCATTAAAAATATTCTCGTATCAAGTACATATATGTAGAATATCTGAAAAAATATTCGGCAGTTAAAAAAAAGGATAAAGTGAGGAAAATTTTTATGGAGTTTCAATCTTAATATTTTTCAAAACTAATTATTCCCACCAATGATTTGAGCCAACTCAAATTTAATACTTGAGGTCTTTTTGAAATACTTGATCCGCTAAAGCGAGTAACTCAGCAATCATTTGACGTGTCCTATCTTTCGCTCCATCTTTGAAGTTATCGTTTAAGTTATTCTCAAAGGGGGGCTGTAATTTAACATTCAGTTTTTAGGGCGGCGCCAGCCCTTTTATAAAATCGTCTTGTCCGTGGGTCCGTTTGTCTCGCGGTTTTCCTACAAACCTACTAGGCCGATTGCGTTCAACATTTGTGTGAACATTTGTTAGGCTACTTCGTCGGATGAGTCCGTTATTTGTTGAAATCGGTCCATATGTTCGTACGTAAAAAAATAAAACTGAACAAGATCATTGTTTTCTCCCGAACTGTTGCCCCGATTTCAATGAAATGTTTTATGCAATTTATGTTGTTGAAAGTAACGTGGGCAACTACAAGCAGTGCATGAAACAAATAAGCAATAGGGTAAAATAAATGCAGTAAATAGTACGGGAAGCAAAATAATCATATGGTCACTACTTGAAAATTATTCCAAAAATGACTAGTGGTGTGATTTTTGTCTCTACTACTTTGGAAAACAAATTTGGTGTTTTCTCCCGTTGTTGGTTCTTTTCGCGTTAATGTGAATTCTTAATATTTGAACACGTGCTAGAGAGACCGTTGAAACATCTTGAGTACACATCAATTTTGAATCACTAGGTCATTCTTTTTTACTTTCTTTTTTCATATTTTTCGGTGAATATGCTTTAATAATACTGTCATGTTTGACACAACAGCCACACATATAGAGCAGAGGCGGAACTGCCCTTACTTCAGTAAGTTAATTTGGCTGATTCCCCAACACCCAAGGGTCAGGGCTACATATAGGTAGGGAGTTATTATTGGATTGTTGTCGACAATCCGTCATTTTGATATCAAAACAAATTGAACCATAAACAACACATGTAAAGGTTGTAATTATCTCCAACATCATTTTATTCTCCTGTAATTAATTAGTAAAGAATTATTATTTTATTTTATTTGTCAATCTTTATTCTGCCACTAACAGTAATCTTCACGAGATCAGTTGCTAGTCATTTTTCTCTGTTTGCGTTGTGATGACAATTCGCAGCAAGGATAAAACACCGATGTTGCCAGCCAACAATGATCCTGGTCTTAAAGCATCAATAGATTGAGCCCAAATCATTTGGTTTCGGTAATGCACCGCATTAGCTTTGTTTTCTAAATGTTTGAAATGTTTTTGCTAAAAATCGGGTAAAGCCAAATATTTTACGGGTTATTCCATAATATGGGTTATGGAACCGAAAAAGGGTACAAGACAATAATTATTTTTTAAATTTGAATAATTACTGGTAATTATACAAATATGACTACATTGTTGGCCATTAACTCGCACATTTAATCAAATACAAGGAATTCTGGAAGTGTTTGTTTAATGTTTAGAATTCGGAAACAAGTTTGAAATTTGATTAGAAATCCGTATAACCCGTTTTTAATATATACGACGTTTAACACTAACATTTTCTTGGACAATCTTTAACAGATCATTTATCTCATCCTCAACAAATATGCCCAACTTTCTGATCGTTTCTTCGGGTTGGAAAATTACCCTGTCAACGCAAAAACCAAATACTAGTTCTTGATTCGTCCCGGCAGTTAATACAGTCATACCTGTTTAAAATTGCAAATTATTCCTGTCAAGAATACATCAACCAATGAACCATTAATTTCTACCGTTAAGCCAAACTTTCATACTTTCAGCTCAACATCAACTCAGGAGTTTTTGTCATGAGACTGCACTGGCGTAAATAATTTTTTGAATTCCAATTTCATTATGACGGCGCATTGGCGCCATTTCTCTAATTGGTTGAAACTATTGCTTTAATGAACATAGCCCTCTATGGGTAACTTTTTTACCTATAATACCCAATTCTTACTTTTAATGCACCTTTCCCTGTTTTCAATTAATTATTTCATTCACACTAAAGTCAGATGACTCAGGAAGGGGGAATACTTATTTGATATAATACAGTATTATTATTTTTAGTAGAGTGTTCTGGCTCAAAGATATTTATAACACTATTGTAATTAACATTTGTCTTACCAGGGGAACCGTGTATTCCTGTTATTGCTATCATTTGTGTAATTTCCAGTCCATCAATGTATTCGGGATGAATTGGACAAGGAAAAGTGGAAATTGCATAGCTCAGGCCAAAATCAGACAAGAATTTACACATGACCCGCCGAATTGCAATCGGAAATGCAGAAATAATGCCCGTTACGTTTTGATACAGTAACTCCGTAGAGAAAGATTTCATACCAGTAAGATTTCTTTCTATTTGTATTAAGTGTGTGCTCACAGGGTCAAACAAAGTTGGCAATTCGGCAGTTGCCAGAGTGCTGGAAAGAATAAATATATAAAATGGTAAAAACCTCGATGAATCTGAAAATAGTATCAAAATGTACGGAAAGACAACCTGAGAACTATCAGCTTGACATTGTGAGATATTTAATGCGTAATTTGAGTGTTTTCGTGTTCTTAATTCGCATAAAATTAGGAATTTATTAAGTGTTTAAATAGAGTAAAAATTTATAATGCATATAAACTTTCCATCCACTCTCACGGTTTATGGCTGACCAACATGTGACATCATAAAATTAAGTATACTCAGGGTTTCACTATCGAAAATGCCGTGACATTTTTGGTATTGCGCATGCCCAAAAAGCCATTAAATTAAAATGGCCAAAATGTCCAAAATTCCGGGCATTTTCAGATTTTGTAAACCCCAAGGCATTTTCATTTGTGCAACTTTCCCTGTACTCCGAAATAGCTAAATGATTTATTAAAGTAAGCATAAAAACTTGAAACAAATACTCACAAATAATTGACAAAGCCAGTAGGATGGTTCGGCGAGCTGTACACTGGTATGGGAGATCGAATACACACATTTTTTGGAATTGATATTGTAGTCTCAAGCAAAGCTTTCATAATTGCGCGCTGAACAACACATTGTACTACGGCTTGGAAACTGACCTTATGAAATTTTGCAATGTCTTTACAATTTTTGACCGGAATTCCAGGACTAAAACTACATCTCACATCATTGGATAACTTCCCGACGTATATTTTGCTTCCAAATAGCAATGGCACAAAACTTAAGACAGTGTAATACGGCAGCGTGAAAAATGTCCGTAGTTTCGTGGCTGTAGAAATTTTCACTTGTCCTGAATTTTTCCCCGGGAAAATTGTTTCCTTGTTGAATAAAGCGTCAAGAAAATTATAAATGCTGAATCCATCGCCCAAAACGTGATCGGATCTGATGATTATGCATGTTTGTGTGCTTCCATCTGTGGAATCCAGAACACTATTTACAAATAATAATTCCCATGGACTTTGATGCTCCCGCCAACCCACGGTCTCCAATTTACTTAGGATTTCTTTGATGTCGTCAGCACTGGAAGGCACAGGTAAATTCAACCCTCCGCCGTAATCGTATTGTCTGATGTGATTCGAAATGTTGAAATTTATATCAGTTTTCCAAAATGCGTAGCCTAAAAAGGTTGTCCAAACTCGACGAAGATTTAGAAATGCGTTGTCCTTTGGAATCTGACTTTCAGTAAAAAATTTTTGGACTTTTTCTGCCGTTAACCGGCCTTTGACAAACCAGGCTGAAAGCAAATTGCAGCGTTTGTGAGGAATGGTGGGAGGGTACAAACCAACAACGACACTAGTGTTAGATAACATTTCTTCCAGCTCTGGGCGAAAATATCTTGCGAGTACAGATATCAAGCATCGGAGAGTAAAGAAACCAAATAAAATTGGAACTTGCACTAAAGAAATAATTAATAGAATCCAGGCCGTAGTGATAAATTTTAGAAAGTTTTCTGCTTTCATGATTCGTTTTAAATTTACTTGATTCCCTGCAGTTACAAAATGATTTAAGTAAATATTTCTGGAGTCAAAAAAAATGAACTGGGAATTACTTGTTTGTTTGGAACTTTCTGGTCGCTTTGTGCTTTCGCTTGGGTTATATGTCAATATTTTAGCTAGAAATGTAAGATTAAAAAACTAATCGTACATGGGTTTTTGTATTAAATATTATTTCCATATAAATATGTAGTTCTAAGCTAAATAGAGCTAGGAAAGACAAGGATAAACCAGGCAGACTTGAGTTATGTTAATATTCATGCTGTATTCCACAGATAAATACGTTGTAGCTTGGGAAATTTTACAAGAGTTTCCCAGGAATTCTGAATTTTTAATTTAAAAGTATTTTGAATTTCAGCAAAACAGCACATATTGTAGAGGTAACTTGGTGTACGTGCGCATACTTTCGTACAGCACTTAGAATTATTTGAAACTTTCAGAAATTTTCAGAAACCAGGTAACTTATTAATTTTGTCTCGATGTTCTCCAATCAGAGCATCGCGAATTGTTGAACCTCTATCCCAAGTGGAAATGTCAATAGCTTTAAAGTAAATGTTAGAGTAAAACGAACAATTTTCGTTAAAAGAACGTAAAAATGTTTACCGTTAATTTTTAAACGAAATATTTACGTAAATTATTTACCTGAAAAAAGTTATAAAATGCGGACGTTGCAGTAACGTATATCTAAATACAATTCAAGCGCATATTCGAAATTGTAAACTTCTAACGTAAAATTTACGTCAGAATAGTACGCTATTCCACGAATTAGATTTCCGCTAAACAAAGTCCAATAATTGCTAAAACTCATTTTGTACATGCTCAAATCCAATTCCGTTTTCCCCGGCATATCTTTCTTCAACTACTTAACGGTCAATCATAATTCAAGCTCGTGTAAGCCATTCTGAAATCTAAAGAGCTGCTAAAAAGTATTAACGAGTGGGTAGTTTTTTCGTCAATATAATTTAAAAGCATGGTAAGTAGTAACTTATTGGTAACAGGTATTTCGCAAGATCAACATTTTAAAAATGGGTAAAGTAAAACTAAGCAAACGACAGACTCACCGTCACATTGCAAAAGCAGTTGCATTAAATTTAAATACTTTGAAATCATCAGTAGAAATTACAATGGTTTCAACTGGGCAAAGTCAATTAAGTGGTTCCCTACAAATCGTCAACTTACAAATTATGATGATCAAAATAACAGTGACTGTAAATCCAGGGTACTTCAGGAAAGTATCTTTGCTGACAACTATACTGAGTGGGAATTTTCCTACTTCACGGATGACGAAGTTGATCGAAGATTTGAGGGTCACGAAGATAAAATTCCTGAAACACTTGGGCAGCAACTCCAAAATTGGGCTATACAACAAAATATTTCCCATCAAGAAGCTGTGGATAATTTACTTCACATGCTTTCTGGTTATCATCCCGAACTTCCGAAAAGTTTGAGGACATTGTTAAAGACGCCCCTGTTTAGTAATGTTATGGAGTGTTGTACAGGATAATTACTGTATATAGGCCTAAAGAAGGGTATTTTAGCAAACAATTAAAGCAGGTTTAAATCCTGGTGTCTCCACAATATCTCTACAATATAATATTGATGGTATACCACCCTTTAATAGTTCAAATCTTTTACTGGCCAATTTTAGCAATTGTAAATGAATTTTGGATGAGTCCCCTTTTGGGATTCAAATTTATTTGGGATATTCAAAACCAAAAAGCTAAGACAATTGTTTGGGACGATTTTGTACAGATTTCGTAGCCGTTCTTCGAGAAGGATTACAAATTGGCAACCAATTGTTGCACATCAATAAATTCAAGTGCATATTCTTCTGTGATGCGCCGGCAAGAGCTTTTATTAAGGCAATTTAAGGTCATTCAGATTATTTTGGGTTCACTGCCAATAAGTTTCTTATTGGATGTGGATAACTTTGAGGTCTACATTTGTTCCGTTAAGAACTTACAATTAATGGTTAACGAAATTATTTGCACATTAAAGGTAAGTTCTCATGGATGCGGATTCGCATACGATTTGACGTTTCGTACGACACGATCGTACGAATAGGTATGTGTTGATGAGAACCGATGCACGACATGTTCGTACGATGCGGTCGTACGATCAATCGTTCACTCGAAAATCGCATGATTGCATGAGTTGAATTTCTTCAACTTTTGCGAAGGCGCGATTACATGGTTTTTGCGACAACTTATACATTGCACGTCGGAGCGTCTCAAAATTTCAGTGCTTTAATTAGAATTTATATTGATTTGCATACAATTTCCAAAATTTCACACTATGGCATTTTTTGAAGAATAATTGATTCCAGAAGTGTACCTTCGGCCATGTTTTTACGATAAAACTAATCTCGAAAAAAAGCAACGAAAGTTTGTGACAGGAATGTGGAAGGAAGTTGCAGCGAAACTCAAGTCTGATGGAACGTTTTTCATTCGATTTATTTTTTAAAAAATATTTATTATGATTCAGTTTGATCTCGTAGGAGCCGTAATTGATTGTCCTGCAGTTTCGGTACTATTGACATTGATGTTGAGTATAAATGATAAATTGAAAATTGTAATGCTTACAGTAACTACGGTTAAAAAGAAATGACGAAATTTACGAGATACTTCTAGTCTACTCTAGTCTAAAATTTTCCTGTCTACCTAAATAAATATACGCATTTGGAGAGTCATAACAAGTGCTTTTTCATTTTCGGTTTGACAACATTTGATATACGAAGTTCAAGAAACATAAGGATAAAATAGTCAGGGTTCCACTATTGGAACACTTGGATTTTTTATTTGATTGCATTTTTGGCATCTGTGACACTTCTTACAATTTGGCCATATTCAGCCTAGGAAAGAGATTTTTGGCATATTCACTTTTGTAGCTTAAGCTAAAAACTTATTTTCCATACTAAATCACAGAGCATTATGTTGCAAGCAAGTTGAAATTGACAACGTTACGAAAAACACTTCTCATTTTTAATTTATTTTGTTGCTAGAATTCATTTGCACCAAAGGTGCTTTCAAGGTATCAAAAAATCAGGATCCGAACCTGAATCTGACCCCAGGGGTCGGATCTTTGTGGGAAGACGGGAAGATTTTATCCCAGGTAAAACATTTTTCTGGCAGGGAAAATCTCATAGGGAAGGGATTCATTTTTGCGAATAGGGATTTTTAAAATCGTTAACCTTCTTTTGGCAGGGATTTTTTAATTTGTTGGTGGGATTTAGCGAAATTTGTTATGCAAACAGGGATGTTTAGATTGGCTTACCTTATTTGCCAGGGATTTGACGTCTTGCTGGGAAATTATTTTTTCCAACAGGGATTTTGAAAATCGTTGACCTTTTTTCTGCCAGGATGTTTGAAAAAGTTTAGGACCTCCCTGCAGGGACACAAGATTCAGCAGGGAAATTAGGAAACGATCTTTCAGGGTGATATACAAAAATACGGCCCTGCCCGACCCGTACCTGACATTTCAGGTAAACATTTTCATCTACCTGAACTTGCTCAGTCGGATCCGGAAAAATACTTTACTTGTAAGGTTAAACTAACTAACTTGTAAATTACCTGACGTTTGCATCCGATATAATTCTGACCCGAATCTAAACCCGCACTTGACTTTCAGGTATTTAAACCGACTAAGTTAATCTTTGTCTTTATCTGTGTTAGGTGTTAATCTTATTGATAGCTCCAAACGTTTGAGTAAAAGGATTACTATCTACAGGTGTATTTATGAGTCTTACCTGGGGCTCCTCATAACTTCAAGTAGGAGTTGCAACTAACAATTGCAATTACAATTTCAAGTCAACTTCGATTTATTAAAAGAATTGAATTGTAAATTGAAGTCAACTTTAATTTGAAACAAAACATTAGTTGAACATCCTGTCAACTTCAATTCAACTACCAAATAAAGCTTTTCATTTGAGAAGCATAATCAATTCAACCAAGTCAATCAACTTCAAGTTGCTGAAGTACAAATAATTCGGCAATTCCGCGGCATCAGCGGATTTGTTTATAAACTTTGCACTCGCTTTTGTGTGTATGGGCCAACAACTTACCAACACCAGTCTCCAACGCATCCCCAACCGATCTTGTACCAATAAAAATAATGTTGGGCCAACCATTTGCCAGCATTGTGCAATTTTTGTTAATTCAAGCTAGATAATATCTGGAGTAAACATTTCTTCACGTTGTAACAGCAGCCACTGTGGTTTTCGCACAGTTCATAATCTGGGGTTATTTATTAAGCATGTAATAAAAAAAATTACAAATTCTCAAACCATGACTATTTTCCATCGATTCGCATGCTTGGACTCCAGAACGATTTCTAGTCAAAGGATCTTTAAATATTATTTCAGACATGTTGCATAGTTACAAGGATACACCCGGTTGGAAAGGTATCAACAGCATCAGAATATGGTTCGCGTTCAAAGTACATATTTGAACCGACTACAAAAGCGTTACAAATGGTTAGTTCTTCTACATAATCTGCAGATCGGTGAGCCGGCCATTACAAATAGTATTCGTGTTTGGGTCCAGCATTAAAATTCGGTAATAATTACTGCCTTTGCCTTTAACCCGGGAGAGCATGGACTGGTACGGTGGTTATTCTCAAAATAACTGGAGAGGAGAAAATTATACGAGACATGTGATTCAATTGTATCATATACCAATATTTAAAAAAAATCAAAATCCTATCCACAGGTACTCATTTTGTTCATGTTTCTATGTATTTTGTATTTAAAATACTTAACGTTATGGCTCTCCTTGAATTTTGGTGATTACATTGTGTTGCATAATAATTAAATGATATTCATTTCTGGAGAAAGTTAATTTAACAATACGTTACATTGGGAGAAAGCAAATTTTGCAATTCAAACTTGCAGCATTAGACAAGCAGTTTTAATGTATTATTTTTATATTTGAATTACATGAGCTATTGATTTAATTTATTTAAGATTGATGATAGTACGAAAAATATTAAGCGGGAGTTCCAGAGAATAAGCAAATTGAAGGGAGATCCAGTTTATTGTACATATACCCACTTTGCCTTGACGTTGATTGAGAGGGAGGCTTCGTACGGAATTTTATTACACGGATGCCATTTCAGAAAGTTACTACAGGGATGCCACGTGTGGAATTTACTTGCGTCCACCTTGCTTAAATCCAGCGAAATTAGGGCAACTTCGAAGTAACCTTTGAATGCATTGAAAGCTTCATGTGGTTAATTCTCTCTTAGTAGGAGCGTCCTTGAAAACATGTAAAAATGTACTAATACCTAAATATCTGTCTTGCCTAATGTCTGTCATAACTCTTACATCTCTTGTGTAATGTAAAACTCAGTCAGTACAAGTTCAAATACGTTCACAAATTGTGAGACGTCAGGGAAAATGTTATTGTATTAAAATACATATTTATGTAGATACGTAGCAAGAATACACCACTTGTAATTCCGATGAATGTAATTTTAGAGAAATAAATGTATGTGATATCCATTTAAGAAAAGCACTTGATATTTATCTTGTATGTATAGTAATACATTCTAATATTATTTCATAATTAAATCAGCAATTTTAATGAACATCATTAAGCAGCTCTTTTATCTCATCTTCGACCAGCATTCCCAACTTCCTGGTTGTTTCATCAGATTGGAAAATCTTCTTGTCAACGCAAAAACTAAATACTAGTTCCCGGTTTGTTCCGGTAGTTAATACATCCATGCCTGTTTAAATTATAGATTATTTTGTAATAAAAAAATTCACATTCTAATTTTCTCATTTTTATAAATTGATGTTGACTACGACTGCAGCCTTCATTTCAAATCGCAAAAACGTTTTGATCTCGCATCAGACATAATTTATCAAATTGTTCCTTACCAGGGGAACCGGGTAGTCCTATTATAGATAGGACTTGTGTAACCTCCAGCCCATCAACATACTCGGGATGTGTGCTACAAGGAAAAGTGGAAATTGCATAGCTCAGGCCGAATTCAGCCATTCCTTCACAGATAACCCGCCGAATAGCGATTGGAAATAATGAGATAATGGATGTTATGTATTGAAAGAGCAAGCTCGCCGTGGGAGATTTGATATCAATTAGGCTTCTCTCGATTTGCTTCAGGTGTGTGCTCACCGGGTCAATCAAAGTTGGCAGTTCTGCAGTCGCCAGAGTGCTGGAAACAGAATGGTGTAAAATGTTTTGAAATCTCGATAAAAATAAAACTCGCAAATTGCACTTGGTTGACCGACAGTTCAGTGAGCGAAGTGATAGGCGTCGTGTGCGTTAGACATGAATATAAATGTAAATTAATTTTGCAGCTTGTTGTGTCAGATCGTTGCTCGCAGATATGCAATCAGGTTCAAGTTTTTAAATTTTTCTACATTTCGATATTGATTTGAAAATACGTTTCACGGCTTACTGTATATTTCATTGACATAAAGTCTGCACGATGTGAATGTGCCTAGCACTTTCACAACTTCTATTACAGCAAATATAAAAAATACTCACAAATGATTGACAAAGCCGCCAGGATGATTCGGTGCGGTGAAGACTGGTACAGGAGATCGAATAGACAATTTTTCTGGAATGAACATTTTAGCCTCCCGCAAAGCCTTCCCAATTACACGCTGAACCACACAGTGCGCCACAGTTGTGGAGCTGACCTTATGGAATTTAGCAATTTTTTTAATGTCCACGACCGGAATTGGACGGGTGAAACTACATCTCCCATCACGGGACAACTTCCCGTTGTAGATTTTTCTTCCAAATATCAATGGCACAAAACATCCTACGCTGTAGTAGGGCGTCATGAAAACCGTCCGTAGTTTTGATACAACCGAAACGTTCAGCGTTTCTGACGACTTCCCCGGAAATAGTGTTTTCTTGTCGAATAAAGCATCAATAAAATTATAAATACTGTACCCATCACCCAAAACGTGGTTGAATCTGAGGATGAAGCATGTCTGAGTGCTTCCATCTTTGGAGTCCACGAGACCATTAATAAGTAAAAACTCCCATGGACTTTGATGCTCCCGCCACTCCACACCTTCCAACTTACACACTATTTCTTTGATATCCTCAGCATTTGAAGGCTTAGTTAAATTGAATCTCCCGCCGTAATCGTATTGCCGGATGTGGTTGGAAATCTTGAAGTTTGGAACGGTTCTCCAAAATGTGTAGCCCAAAAAAGTTGTCCAAACTCGACGAAGATTTTGAAATGCACGTTCCTTTGGAATCTTGCTGTCAGTAAATAAATTTTGAAGTCTCTCTGCCGTTAATTCACCTTTGACAAACCAGGCTGTGAGGATGTTGCAACTTTTGCGAGGAATATTTGAAGGATGCAAAGCAACAATGGCACTAGTGTTGGATAACATTTCGTCCAACTCTGGCCGAAAATATCTTGCGAGGATAGAAATCAAGGAGCGGAAAGTAAAGAAAGCTAAGCAAATTGGGATTTGGACAATAAAAATAATTAGTAGAATCCAGGCCGTAGTGACAAATTTGACCAAATTTCCTCCTTCCATGATTCGTTATACATTAGAGTAATTTGTTGTCGTAAAATGGGAGCAGTTGTAATAAATCTTCCTTAAGTTAAATAAAATGGAACCAAGAAATATTTTGACTTTCCTGATTGTTTTGCTTGTTTCACTTCTGCGTTATATGTGATTCTTTTAGCTACAAAAGGATTAATTTTATGTCCCAGTGATTATGCTGTTGTTCTAGGTTAGATATAATTAAGGTGTGATTAAAAATATGACTGTACATTAAATTACTATTCTGATGTTATGTTCAACGGAAGAACGAGAGAGACTTTGCTTGGGAAATTTTACCAGTGAATCCAAGGTTGGATTTTAGAATGTGTGAATCGTAATGACGTTATATATTTTATTTATCAGGTCTTAACATATGATGGCTTCAATTCGTGTCGTAATTCCTCATACATATGCAATAGTTTAATAATCCCATTTCAGGACTTTTAATCACTACTCGAGATATTCCAGTAAACAAATGTTCCGGATACCGACAATGCGTGCTCGTTTAGAATCTTCTAGAATTGGGGTAACTTTAGTGAGTTTTGTACTTCCCCATGTTCTGAAAAAGGGAGGACTGGAAAGTTTCTCAAACAAAAAATAAAACGCTTAGTTGGGAGGCTGAGTACCTTAGTTCTTTGATATTGTAATCACTTGCTAGGTTCCATAAAGATTTAAATTTTTGATTGAGTTTTGATTAAACTAAAACTTTTTAAGTATAATTACTCCAAAGTCAATTTAAGACTTCCTGAATACGCATTGCAGGAAAGATTGTACATAGTGTACTGTACATTATTCTACTTTGCGTATCTTAGATTAGCAAGGCCTGTGCTTTTGCAAAGCAAGAAAGCCTATGATAATTTATTTGGTGTATCCCTTTTATTTGTTCATATGTTATTTACCTTATTTTAAATAATAGTGTTTTGTGTTTACAGGATTCTTGATAGTATGTATTACTATGTGTTCTACGAGCTGCAAGAGCCTTCTGGCTTTAATATAAATATGATTTAAATAAATTTTAAGTTTTCTGCATACGTATATATATATGTGTTTCTACACATGTATGTATATGCAGCTACATTAATTATTGTTGTACTATGCTACAGCTGGGTAGTATTACGCTGATAGAGTGTAAATCACTTTAGAATTTTTGAAATTATTTTGTTTTATTTTTACTCGATTGTAATTTATGTTGGAGCCAGGGTTGGCAAGTTTGTACTTTGTAGGTTCTATACTGATTGTGACAATTTACCAGTAATTAATTTTATATAATTTCCCAATAATTTATTTATTTCCTGTTGACACTCAAGCGTGACCTTAATGACTCAAATTTGTGCATATGCAGGTCAGAAATCATAAAGAACTTAAATGTCGGGGGTCGAATATAGTCGCTCAGAATTTATGTTTAATAGCATCAAGTACAGTGTTCCATAACGGATGAAATTTTTTTCATGTTAAACTTTGAAGTCCTTCTTGCCTACCCATCAGGATTTTTTGTGACCCAATGAAAGCTTTCAGCCCGAGAAGTAATCGTTTTGAACGTTTGTATTTTGTCAGACTGGATATCACTAATAGCATGACTGTCTTACCTCATTCCGATCTGTAATAACGTATTTACAACATGGAATTGAATTCTGTGTGTGCAGTCCCATTACGAAAAGCTTTTGGTACGTTTCACTCCACAATTTGTTCTCAAGTAAGTCTTAAAATGTTTCGAAAATTTTAGTACAATTTAAATCCTCTTATGTCTCATTAACCCACAAAAGGATTCTCTTCAAGGGACTGTGAACTGCTTGTGAGTAGAAGAACTCCCCACTTAGTGAATATTAAAAGGAACAAAATATTTAAAATTGTGCTTACAAGTATGTGGAATAGTTCTAGTGCTGCTCCTGTTCGGACCAAAATTTTCGTTTGGTCGGGGTAGTTTCGGAAGCTTTAGGCAGTTAAAATAGTCTGGTCTAAATTTATGTTGAAACACTGAATTTGTTCCTTATTTTTGGACTAGTCCATTAAAAATGGAGATCCTTTATCCTTTACAGGTACCAGACCATTTAACCCGACCAAATTACAAACTCGGTGGGTTTTTGAGCGCCGATTATATTGATCGGTAAACATTTGAGTAAACATTTACTTCAATGGAGGAAACATTCCTGCAATTAAAATTTGAATTTCATTTTCAGTATGAACGCACCACCGTTGGAGTTTTTTGGGTTATACATATCTATTTGCATATATGGAAACAAATGTCATTACTAACTTCTGTATCAAATATTACCCAGCTGTAATTTCAAGATTATACACCTATAAGATGCGTTACTGGGGAATGCGGAAGTTTCAGCTGACAATGATTAATTATATATGATTACGTAGAATAAAATGTTACTTGAATTCATAATGTTATTTAACGAATGATACCGTAAGCGAAGGTAGCAAAAGCATAAATTGTAAATTTTATTTTAAATATTCATGCTTCAGAAAAACATTGGATAGTTCAATTTGACATGAGCATGGCATTTGTCAATAGTCATTATATTTCACTCTTTTATTTACAAATTTAAGGAATAGTTTTAAGCACTTCATTGATCTCATCATAGATCAGGTCTCCCAACTTTCGGGTCGTTTCTTCGGATTGAAAAATCATGCTGTTAACACAAAAGCTAAATACTATTTCATGATTTGTTCCGCCAGTTAATATAATCATGCCTGTAAAATATCGAAATTATTTTAGTAGTGTCTTTATTTGAAAGGTTAATACTTCGTGTTCACGATTTCATATAAGCACATCGGAGCTCCTTCAGTACTTTTCAAGGTATAAAATTTTTCTCGGGACCTGATCAAGCAAGAAAACTTGTTATGCATATTTTTTATCGTGTATAAAGAAAAAACAAATATGAAAATATATAAGCCATGCGCCTCAATCTTCGTGGAACAATTCGGATCGCCTAAAATTGAATAATTACTTGGGACTAGGGATGCCAATGGTCTGGTGCGGACCATTTATAACGGTTAGATATTGGTCTGGTCCGGTCTGAACCAGCACTTGGGCCATACCAGTCCAGACCACAGGACCATGGTCTTGAATGTAGTAATTATTGAAGTAAAAATCTTGAAGTAAAAATTAAAACTAAAGAAAGATAAACCAAGAATTTCACTGGATAAAATGTGATTGTTTAATTGCTCTCAATGGTTTTCTGGACCATGGTCTTTGATCTAGTCTGGTCCGAACGACTGGGTCGGACCATTGGTCTAGCCCGAATAACTGGGCCAGACCAATGGTCATAACATCTGGATCAGACCAGACATTTGGCATCACTATACTTGGGACTTAATTAAGGAGCAAGAGTGGAAATACCAACGTTCGTTGGAAGTTTCTCTGGGAATATTGCTAGATATGAAACTACAGTTGGAAGTATGCGTAGGTCGGAGAAAATAGCGTATTCCACATAGTCATTTACGCCTTAAGGGAAATACTAAAAATAATATTTCTTTCATTTGTTATTTTGAAAAGATGCACTCATGTTTCCGGGTTTATAACTCAAATGTCATACATTTAAGAACATGATTGTCTTACCAAGGAAACGGTATGTCCCTAACACCGGGAGGAACTTCGTCACCTCGAACCCGTCAAAGTACTCGGGTTGTGTCGGGCACGGAAATATTGAAACGGTGTAGCTCAAACCATACCTAGTACAAATGTCAAAAAAAAACCGACGAAGGAAGACCGGAAAACACGCACCAGCGTGTGTTAAATATTTAGATCCCAGACCAACATTCCAGGACTTAATCTCAGATAACCTCTTCTCAATTTGACGTACGTGTCTGCTCACAGGCTCTATAAAAGTAGGTAGTAATGTTGGTACCGTGTAACTGAAAAAAAAATTGCTTCATTTCATCATTTGAAAGTTTTCAAAGAAGTCAATTTGAATGGAAATTCAGAAATTGCTACCCCGAAAGTACCTGCCCAAGAGACCCCTTCGTACAAGAGCAAAGAAGTAAAAATATCTTGGGGTCATTGTTTAATTTCTTTGACAAACCTATACTTTACAATTATTTAATAATTATCATTCGTTATTACAATTTAAATGGTAAATTTACACGCGATTGATTTCCTCATTCTATAATTTATTACAAAAGAAAAATATAAAATTTTTATGATAAATTGTCCTAACCTTTTGTAAATATTATTATTTTATTTCTGTTGAAAATTCTTACTTGCACATTTGGATTAGCATTATGTATAAATTGACGTTTCATTTGTCTCGATGTGATAATTTTGACTGGCATAGTATAATAACCCTGCTGTAGTTTTAGTACACATTAATATATACATTACCACATTGCAAACTTACCCCACGGTGAAATTAAAATCTGCACGAGGGTTTGTTCAGTTTCTCATATGTTTTTTCTGAATGATATAAAATTCACTGTTGGATTTAAAATCGTACTCCCGCCACGTTTTAAAAACTCTGAGATAAATTAGATGTAAATGTATCTATATTGTACGCTATAACTTCCGTACGAATCCGGTGTAATCTTTACATTGTACGCGGATCACAACGTAAAATCTTCTACCGATAGATACACATATAGTACATACATAATTATATTTTAAACCACTGTAGTATTTAAAGTAATTAGCTTTTACAATTTGAAATGATCTAACCCTGCATACGACTGCATAGAAATTTATTCCAAAGTTATTAACGTTCTGGCGTGCATGGGATTAAAAACGTTTATGAACAAATGAATTGTTGTGCCAGAGAAAATAAAATTCCAGTCAATTACGAATTCCTCATAACGAGATAATAATACACGTATGTATAATAATAATTATCATAGATGGCTCTGCACAGCCCCTGCTGCAAATGACTACAAATTTCTGAGAGATACGATAATAATAAATTATTATCGTATTATATAATTTAGTAATTATTTAATAATTATTAAAGACAAACACCGAGCTTACTCACAATTCGTTGACTAAGCCTCCAGGATGACCCATCCCATTTGAAATAGGTTCGATGGAGCATGCGGACAGATTTTCCACGATAGGAATTTTAGCATCAATCATTGCCTTGGCTAGTGTACGTTGAATACAGAGATAAACCCCTGCTTTGTAACTCACATTATAAAATCTAGCAATCCTTTTAATCCTGTCCACGGGAATTGTCGGGCTAAAGACACAACGGACATCATTGGATAATTTCCCGTTGTATATTTTCTTTCCAAGTACTATTGGGACGAGACTGCAGACAGTGGCGTACGGAATCATTATAAATTCCCGCAACTTCTCAGCAATGGAAGCCTTCATTTTCCCTGGAGTTTTCCCTGGGAATGTAGTTTTGTTCCCGAATAAAGTATCTATAAAGCCATAGATACTGTACCCATCCATCAAAGTGTGATCGCATCGGAACATTAGACAGGTTTGAGTGCCTCCACGCTTTGAATCCAGAACACCATTCACGATTAATAATTCCCATGGACTTTGATTTTCCCGCCATTCCTTCCCTTCCAATTCACTCAGGACTTCTGTAATATTCTCAACATTACAAGGTTCAGGTAACTCCATCTCTTCTCGGTAATCATATTCCCGGATGTGGTTTGATATTCCAAAGTCTGTATTCCTTTTCCAAAATCCGTAGCCCAAAAAGAATGTGTAGCTTTGACGAAGCTTTTTGTATTTTAGGTTCTCCCTCTCATTTGACGTAAATCTCTCCATAAATAATTGTCGGACTCTCTGGGGTGTGAGTTCACCGCGAAGAAACCAGGCACAAATGATGTTGCAGTTATTATGGGGTTTGGTGTTTAAATACATTCCAAGAGCGGCAGTGGTTGACCATAGCAGTCCATCCAGGTCTGGTCGGAAACATTTTGCGAGAAGAGCCACGAAGGAGCGAAAAATAATTGCAGATAGTATTGCCGGGATTTGAGTGATCATCAAAATTGAATATACAATCGCAGCAATCCATTTTGCTAGTTTCCCGGCCTGTTCCCGTACTTTCATGACGAGTTCAAATAATTACAAATAGGATCTCGGAATTCTTATGAGTGATAAGCAGTGTTAGAAGTTCCGGATGCGTTCACCTTTAAATTAAAACTCCTTTATAACTCCTTGAAATTCTTGACTTAATTTAATGCCTCATTTTAATTTATTTCCTCGTAAAAAGAAAACAAAAATGATTGCACTGTACTCAAGGATTTGATTGTTTATTTCTATTTGTTCCAGCTGCTCAATGTTCAATGAAAAGGGGAAGTTTGAAGTTAATTCCTTATTTTTTTTGAAATTCTTCCATGGAGGTTATTAGACATTTAATAGTCATTATTTATTTATATCTGATTTGAAGTATAGCTTTTTCTTTGACCCAATCATAGAGTACACTGTGCTGACCATATTAACGGCTACCTTTAAAATCAATGTTTAATTTGAGCATAACTGGCCTAGCGGGAACCCATAGGCTTCATAAAACTAGTTATTTTCAAAAGGCATTGTTAGATGGAGTGTGGAATTATAATTGTTTGTAATGATACCTCTGTTTGGAACTTGAGAGGTCATTCGCCACTTGAATAACGCCTTGCATTTCCAAGGAGAACTCAAATTACGAGGAACTGAAATTTCAAGGGTCTATTTGGGTTTTTCATAATTTTTGTTTACATAATACAAATAGTATTACTTATACAAAGAAGTCTATAATGTCAAGTTTGGATAATGCAATAGAGCTTTAGATTTTCATTTACTTCCGATAACAACTTTTTAAAAAATGGGATTTTTTAATAAAATTTAGTAATATTGTATTAATTTATGTCCAGTGAAATATGGAATCTCATGTTTGCAAAAATTGATATTTTGAAGCCCTTCGATGAGGGAGCGGAGGAAATTGCACTTGAGATGCATGAAAATTAAAGCCAGAACGGACGCCTATGAAACATTTATTTCTTTTTGATTCTAAGTGTGGCTGGCCAAAAATTATAGCATAAACTTATCTGTGATTTATGTATGTTCATTGACATGAAGCACATGAGCTGGGATCACCCTCTTATAAACTTGCACAACCATGTTAAATACCTTCTACAATGATAACGCCGGCTTTTGTCCAAGGCTCTGGAAACCGAGAATGTTAACTTTTAATTATTAACACACTTTGCAATTTTAGCGTCAAATAATTTACAAGTATCAATGCCCAAGTAACAAATATTCATATACCGGATGGTCCAGATGCAGAAACAATACATAAGCCCTTATTTCATTATCGTTTTTCTACAATAATTATTATTGAAACAAAACATAATAATTTCCGCAATCAATGTCACAACGCACAATACATGAATTCGACGCAGTACTTTACACACCATGTAAATGTATACCCCTGATTGTGAGTTTTCACTAGACGAAATTGTTCGTCTATACCTTGGACCTTTAACTTTCAGTATTTGTCCGGACAGTGCTGTCATGAACTGGTGCATATTATCCCAATGAAAATTTAGCCCGCTGGAGAGTAATTTTCCCAATCGATTTTTCAACACATGATATTTTTCTATTCCCAGATCACTCTCAAAAATTGCATACATTCTCTCATGGAACCTATCCTCGGAAAATTTTCCATTGTGTGCAAATTTAAGGGACCTGTTCTTCTGCATCTGTTCCTCTAGAATGTTCCAATGAAAATTCAAATCAGTTGATAGGGTCAGCACAGCAGTTTTGGGCCCTGTAAGATTCGTCACAGCTAAGTGTGTTAAATTTTCATTGCAGATACAGCTAAACTGCTGACCAGCACCGTATTTCTGATCTTCCGTATTTAAATATTTCAGGTCACCCTCTGAATACGTAATTGTGGAGAAAAAGTTCAAGCAACTCCGGTTATTTTCGTATTTGTAATTTATATGGTAAAATATATCTGCATCCTCTATTTCCGTGCAATTCCCTCCTGGAATAAAGAAGGTAAAATTTTCCAACTGTTTCAGCTTCGTCCATGGCATCCGCATCGGGAAAGTAATTGCAAAGTCGGATTTGATCATCCCTTTGTAACCATTAGAAATCACAACGGACACAAGAATCCAAATCCCAATGATACATTTTGAGTTACAATTTAACATCCGGAGTTGGACTGGCTGATCAATTAGTGTTCCCGAAAGAAAGAAAATCGTAGCTGTTTGAGACGTTTTGGGGTCGGGATTCTGCGCTGACAGGAAAATGATCGTTGATAACAAAACAGCAGCCAGGCACACCCAAACAATTGGATCAAACGGAGCGTAGTAAACACTCAATCCGCTCCTAACCTGTTGCACACTGTCAGCAGTAATGAAATGGAATGTCGGCAGATATCCAAGGATATATACTTTGTCCAACTCTGCTTTCTGGTCAAATTTCAGTCGAGTATATTTCCCGTAACCAAATGAGATGTTAGAGCTTAATCCATCGCATAAAAATATCATTGTGTTAAAATATACAGACCAAGAGCCCTTGCGAGTAATGTGATCCCTGCAGGCTGTTCCGTAATTGGAATGTTCATAGAATCGAACATGTACATTTCGTCCATTTTCTATTGAGTTGGCGTATTCACCCTCAATTTTACTGAAGCAATGGTCTTCAGCAATATTATAGAGACAGTCCACATTGCAATGGTCCGCAAATGGGCAAAGATATGAATATTTGTTGTGGGTGGTGTTGTGTGATTCCAATGCGTATATCGGCATCAAATAGTGATATTGACTTTGGATATTTTCACGAACATTTCCACGGTAATCCTGAATTTCAGGTCGCCGAACTATTACGTACGAAATATCAGCGAATTCAAGATATTCTTCGACAGTATTGAATTCCTTATATTCCTCATTCCATTTAAGGAACGTGTAAAACGGGAGTTTTATTACCGTCTTTACGATTTTATTGACCTGGCAATGTTGTCGATTCGGGAAAATCACTGGAATTACCTCTGAAATAAAGGATACGGCACAACGAGTAAAGGCCTGTTTGAACACTAAAGGATGGAAAAATACGCTAGAATTTCTGGCTACCGGAATTTCGTAATCACAGAATCTCTTGTGTATGACGAGCTCAAAGGGCGAGGCAATTGTTGAAAAGTCAATCGCATGAGAGACATCTGTCACCCGGATGAAACATTGGGAGTAAAAATGTGATACTTGCCTCAGGTTTACAAAATGCTCTTTAATTATTCGAATATTTCGGAAATAAATGCTGTTGGCAAGTAAAATATTGGTAGATAGAATCTGAAAAACTATTGTTTTGATGATTTTAGCTAAATTTGCCATTATATTAAATTTAAGAATGCTCAATTTACGAAACCTGATCGAAGGCAAATATCAAAATGTGAGATCTCGAACCATATACGTTTATTTCAATGGAATGACTTTGTCGTTAAGCACGGCATTTATGCGTGTACAGTTTGTAGACACACCTCGGTGTCAATTATTTCTTCACGTGCTATTTTCTTGAATATTCTTCTTTTTTTTCAAGTATTTTAAAATGCTTCCAAACACTTTAATTTTCCCAATGTCAATAGTTTAATGCATGTGTACATACGGGTAAACGTCTAGCTGGCAACACAAGAACTGTGTACTTATCAGTGCTCGTACTGGGTGAAGCAACCATGTACCCAATCTCGTACCCCACTAACGGCTACGACGAAATGCTGAATTTTGTACCAGTGCCGATAGATACTTAAACTTAAAGAATTATTTAAGTGATACTAAATTTTAAGTCCCTGTACCCACAATTTAGTCGTACCCCGAATGTATCCAAAGATCTTCACCAGAACCCGAGTATCTACTATTTGTACCCGGGTTTTGTAAGCGAATTTTTAGCTCTAGTTTAGAAATGAATATTTTAGTGGAATTTAATTTAGACCCCACGACCAACATTAGGGCTTACATAGCAGACAGAATTTTTAATATCTTTGAAACTGTATAGTTCAAAACATTTTTTTGTTATCACACTCAGTGCCACACGTTTTGGAAAACAACGGCAAAATTATTTGAGATCAGTTCCATTTTAGAGTCTGTTTCTTTTGAAAAAATTCGCAAAAAATAATTTGATTCTAAGCTCACGAGCACGTATGATATATTATAAATTATATAAATGTGGGTGATTGTATTGTAATACGTTAAAAGATTTATTTCGTTGAACTTCGCCATTCATGGCTCATGTAGAGGTTAAAAATATGTTTTTGTAAAAGATCAATTTCAAATAAACTGAACTTGGTGAATGCTGACCACGATAGCTGCCAAAGCAGAAAAGCTAAGAACACATGTATCATATAAAAATCTTCATATCTTTTGATTTGAGTATTTTGGAATTGCTTCCTTAAAGAAACGTTAAAAAAATTACCTGCGAAAAAATATTTTACAACGATGTGGTGAAGTAACCCAAATTATCAGTCATACAACTTCCACTTTATTAAGTGGCATTCCCGCAAAATCGAAAACTTTCCTTGTAACTGCTGGCGGGAAGAGCTCCCTGCAATTTTGTTTAAATAAGTAATTTCATATATATAATTCACCCCAATTCTTTTTTCAATTGACGATAAAAGCTCCACAATAATATTTTATCAAGAGATCTTTCTACAACACTTACACTAAACAATGCACAGATCGGTACCTCCCAGGAATATAAATATGTTCCTTTCCATACCGCACTCCCTTGACTATTTCCGAAGCTGCAGATTCCGGAGTTAGTGTGACATTCAGGAATGTATATCTCCTAAATAAATCAAATGGAAATTCATAGTTAGTTATACTTTTGGTCGTAAGTCTTAGAACGATTGGCGGAAAAAAATATTTCCAACCACATTTTCTCGACAGCCTGTGTAATCATTGAAATCAATAAACGCCCTGTACTTCACAGGGACAATTACTTGGAGAGGTGGTAGTGTGAGTGTAAAAATTAATCGCTAAACGGTTTACGAATCAAGCCCTGTCGTGGATACTTATTGCATGCCTAAATCTTGCGCGCTTATTTTAGCATTAGCGCGCGGAGCTTTAAATAAACGGGCAGGTAAAGCTCATTAATAATAAGGATACAATTACGTGATTGAAATGCGTACTTTATGAGTTTTAAATGTCATGAATATTTACAAATTACAGCGTAGTTATTTTTAAGTGGGCAAAGTTTACGTTGAGCAAAGCACTACTAACACAGTTTGAATGATTGTTCAGAACACTGAAGTTGCAGGGTGTAACTTTATGTAAGAGGAATTATGGTCAATCAAATACAATCTTTTTGGAACAATTGAGAAAATGTAATATTTTCCAAGCTATCGTTCTAAGACTTTTGACCTTAAGTGTAACTATTTTTACATTCACAGAAAATGTGTTAAACCGATTGTGTGTGTACGCTCTTTGGCCCTTACGTCAAGTCCAGATTAAATCCAGTAATTAATTTCGTCGACACATTATGGGGGTACACGGTGCTGAAAACTATCTTGGGCTTTGAGCTCAAATGTCGTACTTCCTCTTTGACACTTTCAATATATCCTCGGATCGCGTGCTTTGAAGTGCAATAGGATGAGCCGTAAGGTGAAGGGATGAATCCGAGTATGGAGCATATTTCAACCACATTACCTTCCCCTGCCGCAATCATTGGGGGCAGAAATTCCTGCATAGTCCAGCAATGAGAAAGCATATTGACTCGGAAGACCTTTTCAGTCACACTGGGGTCCTCTTTCCAGGCCTCAATAGCTGGACCCGCAATCCCGGCGTTGTTGAAGAGCAACGAGACTTCCCCGATTTCATCTCGAATCTTTAGCAAAATTATTATGGTTTTGAAATGGCTGTAAATACTCATACAATTATCTGCACGCATATTTTTTTTACAATGTATTTTTTGTTGTTGCATGAATGCAAAAGCCTATCTGCTTATCATAAAATTTTAAAGAATTTTCTTTTTCAATTTTTTTCAGACAAAAATATACTTCACCTGCTGAGCTGCGGCTGCAACTTGTTCCCTGTCACTGACATCAACTTTAAACACGAAAGCATTCTGCACCCCCGCACTCCTGAGGGCCTTAATAGTTTCCAAACCCGTATTTTGATCCAGATCCCAAATAATTATAGTGAGGTTCTTCTCTATTTCCACTAATTTCTCGCAAATTGCTCGTCCGATCCCATTTGCCCCTCCAGTCACCTTATAATATATTTTTTAAATATCAATAATAATTTATTTATTACTAAAATTTTAATTATTAAAATTTTTATGATATTAAATTTGTTTAAAAAAAAGTCTTACTAAAATAACTTTCCCTTCCAGGCTGAGCGGCTTTCCAGGGAATAGTAGCCTCCAGAGGTACACGAGGGGGAACACAATGGCGTAAAGGGTTAGGTATAGACATTCGAAAGGGAATAAAATCAGTACTAGAAGAGTTCCTGGGCTTATCATATTTTTTAAGGGTAAATTTATGTGTGCTCACAGAGACTAAGCCAATGTTCACGTTTTATTAATGTGTAGATTGAAAGCTCTAATGACTGTCGAATTCTCATGGATTTTCTACCACAAGTCTTGAACTTAATGGGTGGAAGCTCAATTCCCTGTCCAGCTGAGAACAGCAACTATCTCAATTTCTAAGAACATTTCTGATACATTTCTGTCGTTTCCTAGGCTCTACAAGCCAAAGTAACAAAATTGCCTCAGGCGAACCTCTTGACTATATACGCAAACGTTAGGGCTCAAAACTACCCGTAGTTGGAAATGCAGTCCAACAAGTTGAAGGACACTACATGGACTGAAGGTTTCTCACTGTGCCCCAAATAACACTCGAAAACAATTAAGAAAAGTGGAGACTTCCTTCTTACTATTTTTATATTAATCCGGCTGCCAATCAAATTTTCCCAATAGGGATATGTATATAGTTATGCGTAGCAATAAAAAAATATATAATTAGTTATAATTTTTACCCTACTCATTGCATGAAAAATTCTCCGTAATAAATGGTAATAGATTCAAACTAAAAATAGCCTAGTTTTCTGCTCAGGTAAATATGTATCTGCAAAATGCAACAGAGCAAGGTTAAAATAAAAATACATAAAAACTTGTTCTTCGAATGATGGAATAATTACAGGCTTGTCTATTATTTTTATTAAAGTGCTATATATGTACATGAGTAAATAATTATTATGGACATACATATGTTTCTAGCTTGATGGAACTACTGAACTTGGGACGTGAGTTGTCGTGCACAAACACAGGCTCTAATTTAGAGGCTGCATTGTAAGTATTAAAATTGTATGAAACAACATTTTTGCGAATTTTTCTTTCAATTCCAGACTGACAATAAAAATATACGAAGCTCAACATTTGCCAGGAAAAATCATTAGTTTATTGTCCGAGTGAATGACCGTACATTGACAATTGTAATACGCTGGAAAGTTATTTAAGAGTAAGATTGTACACTGGTTTTAGCGTATTTTTACATTTTATTTTACATAATCGTCTTCTGGTGACCACCTGCTGATTGTATCCTGGATGAAAATATTCACGGATGGAAATCATATGTACACAATTTTGTATAAATTGTTCCGCGTTTTGAAACTTCCAGAATAAAATCCAGACTAGCTAAAAACCCTCGAGGAATAGAAGCCAGCGTAAATGAAGTAGCTTGTACCATCAATTATTGCAGGATACTCTTGCTATAAAAGATGCCATTATATATAAGAAAATATTTTCAGAAGAAAACAAAGCATTTTAACTGTATTCTCGTTTAAAACACTTAATTTATTTCTGGTCTCCATTTAAGACTGCATGAGACTTAAAGTAATTAAATGTCACTACACAATTTAATTTTGAGGCAACGATAAGCGTTTACTGATGTTAGAAAAATTACGGGAAGGAATGACTTTATTCTGGCTTTAATTCCATTGGAATATTCGTAAGTAAAAGCTAGTTCTAAGGTGAACTTGCACTGCGGGAGAAAAACTTGTACGTACTTAAGATCACTCTCCCTGTATTGGCATAGACAAATATTACATACATCGCACTGTGACCCAACGCTAACTTGTCCCTGGGTTCGAGTTAGGTAATGGGATGTGCCACAAATGACGTCATGCATTTATAGTCAGTCAGTCATATTATCCATGCATGATTTAATTTTAGCTTAAATTGTGCACGGACTCATATAGGATACTAACGGATTTCATTGCATCCATCGATTGGTGTTGTAACAATATTCTTGCACGTTGTATACATACAATGCAGTATCTATACCTATACGGATTGCGCAACCCCTTGTTTTATTTTACTCAGGTTAAATGAATTACCCGATCCTCTATACAATGAATAGGTTTAATGTGCCGCAGTGTTATGTTTCGATGGTGTGGTGTTATTTGTGTCGGTCATAGTAATAAGGGAAAATAAATAATTGTACATCACATGGTCAAAATACAGAACGTGTTTTGCATAAGGCCAAAAAACTGCTGATAATTATATAATACTGAACAACAACAATGCAAAGGACTACTCGGGTGCAACTGAAACTGTAGTAAATCCATGATTACCACACATTTATTTGGGGCAAAGTGAAACGAAGTTCCCTGTTAGGAACATCATAACTTCTGCTTACCCGTTAGCAAGATAACGGTTAAACCATAATCACGAAACAATTCTAGCTTATTATTTGTTTTTAGAGAAGATCAGGTCATCCCGTTTGACCTCAAAAGAAATCAGAAGAGATCGTCCATAAATACATGATAATACACTTGGTCCGACAGGTGGCGCAGTCACCAGGAACTGCAGCGTACAATACTTTAATTGTCATTGCTAAAATTTCAACGGATTGATGCTGTGCGAAGCCTTGCTATCCAATATGAGTTATCACGGCAATCTTTTGCCAGTAGTTACTGTGTGTTATGTATTTAACTTCAATACTATACATCACTTAGCACTATAGCTCACATATAGCTTGATCTAATGTGCGTTTCCTCTACTTGAAATAGGTAAAGAATCCATGTAATTGGATAATGGGGCAAAGGGAGACATCAGAGTAAAACGTGACTAGAAAGATTGGATTTCTATAAGGAGTTTATGCTTCTTGCCATTAGAAGTTGAAGATTATAAAACATATACATTTGCACACAACATTCTTTTTATAATAGCACCGCTTTAGCAGCAAGACTGTAGAAAAACATGTTCCTCTCTTGAGATATGTATATCTTTCTTATGAGGTATCTTGTAGCAAGAGTACTGGAAATAATGATAATTTCAAAGTTAAAAGATAAATTAGTTGCTAAGCACGGATTCTTCTCGAAAAACTGGATTTTTATTTTTTTAAAACCGATTTAAATAGATAGTTTCAGGACTCAATCTTCATAACTGCTTAACTCCAGCCCGCCTTTATCAAAGAGTTCGTTATTTGTCGCACTTGCATAAAATATCCTTTTACCATACTAATAGCATCAACGAACGCCAGCTACCCTAACTAACCAAGGAACATATCCTTAACCTCGAACTATCTTTTGTGCAAAAACTTGGCACTACAGAATTAGAAACAATTCGGTGTTTAGAATGAAATTTGAAAGGGTTACCGAATCCGCACAAATTCTGAGTGATTATTGTGATGCAGTTTCTCAATACAACGTATACCCGTGCGTAAGAAAGTTCTATAGTTTTTTTCCCTATTTATTGTTATTAATTAATTATTTTAATTAGACACTTTTAATCTTACTACGTGGAGTATCTATGTACATGTATCTAATTATGTACATGTATCTAATTATGTACATGTATCTAATGATGTACATGTATCTAATGTTATGCAGCTAAAATGACAGTTTTTAGCGAAACGTACTTAAGCAAGTATGACACGGTGAATGAAACACGGGTGATAAATTGTTAAACTAAATAAAACTGGAGAGAAGCATTCACCAAACGTTTGTACAAATTTCGTCGTAATGGCGTATTTTGACACAGAACCATATAAAACGTGTGTGTGGCAGTTTCGTTCATGATACACCATCAGCCACGGTGACAACAATTTTAATGGTGAGTTGGATGGTAGGATATTATGTCTCATTGATGATTGATTAGTAGAAGGCGGGCATTTGTAAGAAGATATAGATTAGTTATATTTAGATGGAGCTATTGAGATGAGGAATTGGGTGTAAATAGCCTAATAAATTAAAAAGTGGAAACTCGAGTAGCCAAGCCGAAATCAACACTGCTAAACAGATTTGTCTATGTGCTAAAATATTGTATGTTCCGCCAATCAGTTTATAAACAGTCAACGATGGGAAATATTTAACGCTCCTACTTTTAGCAGTTTCTTCCAGATTTTTCAAAACTAGTTCCATGCTGGTAGCTCAAAACCATTCAGTGGTCAAGAAAGTAAAGCAAATACTGCTTTACTATTTTGCTTACGGCTTACAGGTTTGCTGCTTTTCCTTTCCATAATTTATTTAATTTTTTTTATTATTTATTGTTTATTTTTTATTATTTAACATTTAAATTTGGAAAGCTTTTGATTTCCTGATCTATCTTAATATTCCCATGGTAATTAGTCTAGGTGACTGTTTGGTAGCTCGCTTAAAAGGTCGTGAAATTTTACAAATACAGCAGTGGGTATTTTACTATTGCAATTTCAATAAAAAACCTGAACCCTTAAGGGATGCGCCACAAATGACGTCTTGCATTTAGTCAATCAGTCATAATGTCCGTGCATGATTGAACATGACGTACTCAGTCAGTCCCTTCTTCATAACATGACGTCATTTTTCTGTGCCTGTTTAATCCAAACCCTTAATAGCTCTTCCATAAAACCCCGTGTGAAATCGTAAGTTTAAATAAGGACTTCAGCATTCAAAATCATTATATTAACTATCCCTAATTCGGAAAGTTACATTAGAATTATACACAAGTTATACCGACCGAAAGGTAATATACGGTACAGAGTAACTGGTGTTAGATTTTTAAAGCAGGCACTTCGGCCTGCTTCAAATCAACGGATTAAAATCTCGTTATAATAATTTTAAGTTGAAATGTGGTTATAAATCAATTATTGATAAACGGCCAAACCCTTACTATTAAATACGAACCTACTAATCCGCGCTATAGTTTTAAGTATCATTAATTCCTGATTGTCTACCGAAAAAGTGTAACTACATAATTCGACCTTTCCACGGTGATGCGTTATCTAAAAAGTCAAAAATATTGATTTTAAGGGAGGTTGGGTCATCCATCTAAAAATGGAATAGAATGGGTCACATATAAACGCACATTTGTTATACATTTTTACAGTACATAGTTTAAGGTAGATCACCTCGGCGATTAAAATTTACGGGCCTAAAATATTCCACGGGGAGATGCTCTACAGGGGTCGGATTTTAGTGGGAAAGAGAAATAAGAAATCACAAAGGATAGGGATTGTATTTTACAAACAGGGATTTTTAGATTGGTTGACCTTATTTGATAGGAATTTGACGTCTCGTAAGAAAATTATTTTTGACAACAGGGATTTTGAAAATCGTAGACCGTTTTTCAACAGGGAATTTTGAAATCGTTGAGGACCTCCCAGCAGGGAGTTTGAATCAGTAGGAAAATACAGATAGGCTCTTCCAGGGAGATTTACAAAAATCCGACCCCTGGGCGTAAGTCAATAATCTCGCCATCTAGTGTGATTTTTGGTCTGATGATTTTTTTTTCACGCTTGTTCACAGTAGAACTCCATGTGAGGCTTCTGTTTTTTCTGGCTATTAACGATGGCCAATAATTAAATCTCAATAATAAAACGAGGTAAACAAAGCCAGTTGATTGTTAGCCCTATTAATTATTTCTATCGCAAACGAGCATCATTTTTGAGTAATACAGCATCCTGTAGCATTATACTATACCCATATACATATGTATACATACACACATGACGTCATATATAGTCAGTCAACCTGCGTTGTGAATGATCATCCAGTCAGTCAGTCGTCATTTGCCAGAATTTTGGATGACGTCATTTGTGGCACATGCCTAAATGTAGCTTTTTAAACAAAGTACCTTGACAAATCTGTAGATACATACATACATATGTAGAAAATTTGGAATTGCAACATTTATTTTTCCTCTACTTCTTCTATAAGAAGATGATGAAAATGATCTACAACTTGAAAACAGTTGCGCAGCAATGGAGCATACTAAAAGACGCGTTTCTATGTAGAGATTTAATTTGCTTTAAAGATCGCCACTTAATTCATTATACTTTTAATGTTTAGTACCTGTAGGTAATTTTTTGATTACTCTATAAATGGACAAGTTAATTTTATTTCTAAGCGAAAACGCTTTCAGTTTTTTTACTCGCCAATATCAAATGCCACTGTATCAATAGTCAAAATTGCACACTAATATATCAAACATTATTGGATATAACGTACTATCACTTAAAAGAATCTGGATAAAATACCCGGATACGAGTACGAAAACGACAAATAACCATTCGGTACCTGTGTAAAATAACCGAAATTGAACCAAACTTGCACGTTCAATTTGTAATTGGGGTTAACTTGCAATTGACAAGGAAGGGTGGTTCAGGTAAGTCGGCCAAAGCATCACCTGTTATAAAATGACATGGTGTTAATGATTGCAAATCTGTAAGATGCTGCGGGAAAGTTATAATCGTCCTTGATTTCAAACATGTTTCAATTTCAAAGAGAAATGAAAACATCTCGTAACCGAGAACATGTTTAATTTGGTTTATCTGTTTAAATTAAAAGCATTTCTTTTTCTCGGCGTAAAAAATCCACCACTTAACCTACCACGATTATAAATGCCAATAGCTTTACTTTGTTAACATATATGAATTTTGAGAAAAGTAATTACAATTGCTCACATAATTCTGATATTGTTCGTAGCATGTTTCACAATCGCGCAATAAGTCCGATAATTCAATCATTGCGAGATTCATCAGCTTTTGAGTCCTCTACAATTATTCCTATTATTTTTTGAAGTGCAAAATACACTGCTCATGGGCATTCCAGCTCATATTACAACTGGTTTCCAATCAGAGTCCATGAAGGCAAATGCTGAACTTTTTTTGCCCCCATCCGGATTAAACGCAAACATATCATTTGATGCACACCTTGGGATCCATTGGAATTTAAGAAGCCTTTACTAATTATCAATATTAATTCTAGAAACTTCTGCAGTATCAGAATTCATTCAAGGTTCATTGAAATCTTCCGGTAAATTACAATGTCAATAACTCCATGTTTTCCATGGCTCCACGTTTCTCATTCAGTTTACATGCTTCACATGGGAAAATCATTTGAAGAAAATAAAATAACTTCCCAGAGAGCTAACACAAATAATTCACTGTACACTTCCAATTGTCAACATAGGAACACATAAGAAATTCTCTGAAAATTGGCTATCATAAAAATTGGATACATGACAACATTAATTAGTTCCTGGCTGCTTTTATTCCAGTTTTTTATTTTTACCTCACTTCCGTAGGATAAACTCATTCCGGATTTCACTTCGGGAGCGAAAATATATTGTGTAGTCATGCGTGCTCTTTTAATTTCTACCTTTCTATTATCACTGGGATCGGCGATTGGTGTAATTATTCCTCAAAATTACACTACGGCATGATACTAATATATTCATAATTACCAAGTGTAGATCTTTAAATATTTATTACTTAATGAAAACAATAAGATGTTCCGAAAAGAGATTAAAAATAAAAGACAATTTCCGTTTAATTCTAGTCGGACAACTGTGGCTTGCTCAGCGCAAACACTTCAGCTAGTGTGGAAAGGAAGTTTCTGTATCAAATTTTCGGGTATGACTATGACAACATCTCTATATTACTGGCCACTTTGTATGTTAATTTAAAGCTTGGCGCGCTCATTTCACAATACCGTCGCTGTAGAGGCAAAATAGACTAAGTTCTGTACAAAAGCATGCGCACATGTTCCATTTTGCCTCTACAGCGACGATATAGCAAGCCGATATGTAGTATACTCTTTCACTATATAGCCAAGCAAGCCGACGGTATATATACAGCAAGCAAGCAATCCAAGAAGAGAAGCACAGCAGGATAGACCAGTCTTAGACTGATGCTGAAGTACTGACTGCAACATTGAGTGACTGACTGATGACTGACTGAGACTTGGACTGATAAATCTAACTACATATGAAGACTTTGACTGACTTAGACTTATTTCTGGTTCAGCGGGACTGACTGAGACTGACAATGAGACGAACGCTTAAACCAATGTACGAATCAACAAAATCGTAAAGCATGCGTACCAAAATTTACATTTCGTTTCTTTGATTAGCTTATAAGTTTCGAAAAAATTATTACTGAGCGAGATATTTCGAAGCATCAAAGACAAAATATTGAAGATTTTCGCAGTATTGTACAAAAGGAGATTCCAGGTGATCAATCGTATTAAAATGCAGCATAGTAAAATCACAAAACATAGACATTTTTGAAACTTTCACGCTGCCCTTTGAGACTGTGACTGATTCCAGTGACTCTGATAATGACTGGGACTGACTGGGACTCATAGGAAAAGGCAAACAGACTTATGGACTGACTGACTGATCATTAACTTAAGACTGATTTTGACTTGGACTGAAAAAGGTACGGACTGGTGGATCCTGAAGCACAGCGAGCTGAGCGAGCTAAAAAAGCTCTTCTCTGCGTCTCTGCGACAGAGTTTCAGTTCGCTGTGCTCTCGGCTATATACCAACTGCTTACAGTCTACTGGAAACTCAATAGAGCGCACAATATAAAGTCATTTATTTTAGATTAGTATTACTATAAACATTAGACTTAAATCATCAAATATGGATTAAATAAAGTCTGGTAGTGAGAAAAACTACGTTCAGTTACAGCACTGAAGAGTTTGAGGAGAGGAGATTTTCCTACTGTATTAGGAAAAAGCAAATGGAATTTAAAGTACTAATTGTAGCACTTTTTATATTTACGTCAGTTCAATTCTCAAATACTGTATTGCTGAAGCTATTTGCTCACTATTTTTTAATTAAAAGTCTTAACATTCATACATTTGATCTTTATATCCCCTAAAAATATCATTAGGTAATAAAGATTGATTTGTAGGAACCATGAATTTTAGTGACTATAGCACGTGAAAAGTGTTGCGCTAATATGAATTCCTTTCATTTTTCCTAATTTAAATAATCAGTGCGTAGAGTGTCGGAGGTTTCAGTTACATTATTACGGTGCAACTTAGCTATATACAAATTATAATAAAATTATAAAAAATCATATTTGATCAACACGTTGTGCTGATCCACTAAGGGGCGAAGTACCATACAGTGATGCAACAGCAAGATTCAAGAAGCATTGATCAAGCGATTAGTTAAATTCCACTTATATAGCCAAATACAGTATTGAGTTTTGGAGAGAACGTTAGTGGGCCGGAGCGTTGTACCATTTTTTTTGATGATGTAATGTCAACTAGCTATATGAAACGAACAAATTTTTAGTCTTACAATTAATAGTTCACGTCTTATATGAGATTACTTTGCCCGGCCCGGCGAAGCGATCAATTAACATTGAGCCTTCTCGACAGGTCTTGATACGGGATCAATAGCCCGTCAATAAATAGCATTACTGTTTTGGTTACTATCACAATTCTCAAGTAATTGCCCCTGTGAAGCACAGGGCTTTTACTAGTCCCAGGTATGTCAAACCACTGAAAATTATTTAAACTTTTCGCCATATCCTTTTAATTTGATGACATTTACATATTATTATTTCACAAGGCATTAAAGATCTGAATTATTGATATTGAATTACTCACGCGTAACGTAATACCTACAGTAACTGTTTGGAACTGGGGTCGGTGGGATTTCTTTTGGTTAGTAAATCATCCCAAAGAATTGTCAACATTGCAAAACAATTTTGATAATTGGATAGAGGAATTTCGCCGGGGTTTATTTTTTCCCAGGTTCAGAAATAATTATGACACCACAGACTCCTACATTACCATTATTGACTTTGATGGACTGGATCTTCGGTCATTGTTATCTGCAGATGGTAAAACTTACTTTATTTTTAAAACTTTAATTTATTCTTGGTATGTACCAGTATACGCCTAAAATACTTTAACCTCCTAATCCGTATGATATTTAAGTGACACGGAAATAGTTTTCGAATTTGTAATTTCCCTAATAGTAATTTCATTTTCAATGAACTGGAGTGTTAATTGCTTTATTCTTGTGTTCCAGTTATTACCGTGATCCTTCAATTATTTTCCAAACTTCAGGGAGTAGCTGGCGGGATCGCTTACGGATTCATTCTCAATGGTAGCATTGCTGTTATTGTACCCTAAATAAATTACCAGCCGTAATGAAAAGAACGAGTTTAAAATTAGCATTGTAATGTTTTAACAGCGAATCATATAACGCAGCAAGTCATAAGCAAGGCGAAGCCCTTTGCTGGTAACTTTCTAGAACGAATGGAAGTGTTCGGGACCAAGTCTGAGAAATGGATACCAAACCTACTGAAGACAATTCCTCGGAATCAACTGCCTCCAGCATATGGCGGGAACGTAGATTTCGAACCCGTTGTTACCTGCAACTTTATTTGAACCAATATAAAGTAGTAACTAAAATACAAGCTATACCAAAACGTTCCCCCTTTTCTTATTCACAATTTTGATGATTCAGTGTTACAGTCCCTTGCAAAAACCGCACGGTAATGGCAAACGTGATATAACTGGTCTCATCGTATAAAAAACAATATCTGAATCACTAAAATTTACTGCATTACACTATCAAAAATGCATGCATTCAAGAAGTCATAGCTTGCATGTCTGAGGCTGTAACCAACATTCTGGAGCAGGACGATTTTATTTGTAGGTCTTAGCAGTCTCACAAGAAGCAATCGCCTAGAACAACACGCCACTCTGAGACAACATTTTTAATTTACATTACCAAAGGTATCCCAGATATGAAGGTAAAATTATAGACGCTCTCAACATGACCACTTACCCACAGGAATGTGGGTGTTGGCCAATAATTGCTTCAAAAGTTAAAATCGCCACAGGTTCTGACTGGTAAACATTCCCGAATCAAACTGCCGTAGAATTCATCTGAGAAAAATTAGATGCCACAGTTAAGATTTTCTTCCAACGCCAGAGTGCAAGACTTTTGAGACTGACTTGAGAGAACTCTTTCAGACTAGATAAAAAACTTGACTCATCTGGAACGTTTAGTGCAAATTATAATAAAAAGAATGCAATTATAGCCAACAAATCTTATTCCCCTCCGCAGGGTCAACGCGACTCTAGCAATTTTAGCAAAATTCCACCTCAGCTGAAAAGCCAGTAAAATACTACAAGTGTAACAGCACTGGCCAAATAATCAGGAATTTTCGGGGCTCCAATCCGATCAATCAACCTCGTCCACGATCATTTTTGAACGTCTTTAAACGCCATTCCTATTTTGATACACGCATAGTGTGCTACCCGCTTGCACGGTGTACAAGTGAAGAGTTTCAAGGACTTTTGAATATGTCAAATATTACGCAAATATTCTAGCTGACCGCGAGGATGCATCGTAGACATTCCAAATGTGTATAAAGCCTGATTTTCTTGAATTTATTTGTGGATATTTTCAAGCATTTCTCATTTGGTAGCATTTCTCACACTTTTCACATTCCTGCTACGTTCCATATCCCGCATACAGGGCCGGGGTTGATAATGTTAATACCTGATTGCAGTTATCGGAGCTTCAGTCATTTCTTGGACGGTATATGTTGATGGGATACGGTGTAATGGTATAGATAGGATATGGGAACGCAGAAGGAGCAGTGTGCACATACCCAACGACAGGACTGTATCGCTAACTATCGGCGTGTTTAAAATACATTCATTGCCCACATTTGTAAAGCAATGCAAATGACACAGATATTCACTCCAACTTTCTGTAAATTTCCTAGGAACTACCACTTCAAGTTTTATCAAGTAAAATCTGGAAATTCTGTTCCAAAATTAAAAATAAATTGAGTTTGTTTCAAAACTCCAAACCTTCCAGTCACTTCAGACTCGAAACGAGACAACGCTGAGGAAAGAGGCTAAGACGATCTTGAGTGTGAGAGACAAATCTAGCCAGTTTGGCATAGTAAAAATAAAGGAATACAATACAACAACTAAAGGACTATACACAGTCTCGAGCAACCGTATATATTTACATACGTAATTACTTATTTTCAGGGGCAAAACTACGAAATGTCTCACATACCAAAGGTATGCTCTAGGTTTCCCCTTTCTATGCTATATTATTCTACCCCTTGCAAATGTCTACAGCGAACATGTTTCTTGCACAAGAATAATCCCATCTTCCAGATCAGCTAATTCTTAGCTTATAATAGAGCTTAACAAATTACACTTCGACATACAGACACTTGCAATAACAATTAGTATATATTTGATATCACCTACCAATTGGCCCAAATGGTAAAAGAGTACGCCCATATGCATTTTCAAGTCGACCAGCAACGGAAACACTGACACGATGTACAGTGAAGAAATATCTTAATTAATGGGGCACTTTTATTTGGCCAAGCCTAAATAAAAAACTTTGTCCCGGAATAATGTTTTCTTGTTGATTAAAGAATCAAGACAATTGTAAAGACACCCGAAACGAGCTTGAGTGCTTCCATCTCTGGTGTTCACGAGACTATTAACAACTAACATGCACTTTCATGCTTACGGCAACCCAAGCATTCGAACTGACTTTGGATTTCCTTGAGATAGTTGGCTAAATTCTGAAAATATCCATTTTCATTTCCTAGCATAACATGTTTTTTAAATTGGTTTACGAATGAAAATGGTACTTTGTAGAATTTAATCAACGATATCCTCAGAATTAGAAGGCTCAGGTAAATTGAATCTTCATTTGCAATCGTATTGCCGAATGTGATATAAAATGTTGAAGCTTACATCGGTTTCCCAAAATGTGTAGCCCAACAAGGTTGTCCAAACTTGGATACTTTACTTGGTTGAGTAAATGTTGAACTCCCTCTACCCAGGGGTCGGATTTTTGTAAATCTCCCTAGAAGATTATTTCTGAATTTCCCTGCTGACTATTATCTCCCTGCTGGTAGGTCCTCAACGATTTCAAAAATCCCTGCTGAAAAAAAGGTCAACGATTTTAAAAATCCCTGTTCGTAAAAATAAATCCCTTCCCTTTGAGATTTTCCCTGCCAGAAATATTTTTTCCCTGGGAAGATTCTTCCCGTCTTCCTACAAAAATCCGACCCCTGCCTCTACCCTTAATTTACCTTTGATATGAACCAGGGGCCGGATTTTTGTAAGAAGACGGGAAGAATCTTCCCAGGTAAAAATATTTCTGGCAGGGAAAATCTCAAAAGGAAGGGATTTATTTTTACGAACAGGGATTTTTAAAATCGTTCACCTTTTTTGGTAGGGATTTTCAAATTTGATGACTGGTTTCAGGGAAATTTGTTAAGCAAACAGGGATTTTTGGCTTGATTGGCCAAATTTTGCAGGGATTTGACGTCTTATGGAAATTATTTTTGCCAGCAGCGATTTTTAAAATCGTTGAGACCTTCCTGCACGGATAAAATTTTCAGCAGGGAAATTCGATAATGATCTTCCAGGGAGATTTACGAAAATCCGACCCCTGAGGTAAGGGGTACCGATTTTGCGTACCCTTGGCAAAGACTTGACTGGTCCCTAGTTTTGATTAAAGTGCTACTTAATATATGTACGTAAATAATGATAATAGATATACATATGCTACTAGTTTAGCGGAGATATTGAACTTGGAACGTGAGTGGGCTAAATAAATAGATGTTGACTTTTGAGAACCTCTTATTTAGATACTACACTGTAAGCATCAATATAATTGTACGAAACATCATTTTTGTAAATTTCGTCTACTCAACCAGACGACAATAAAAATATGCAAAACTCTACATTTGCCAGTAAAAATCATTAATAGAATTGTGTTCAAACGCAAAATTTTATCCAAGCTGTCGAGATTATAGAGTTTTCACTGTACCGAATATTACAACTTTAAATTTCGGCGAGTTTTCAATACATTTAAAGACGAGATGGAACGAACGTTTCGATCTTGATAGCACCATAAAACACAATCTGCACGTACCAGGCGTAGATTAATTTTCATTTTGTCCGTTCTATATGACTTTAAATGAAAATGACATACTTCAGTAGCCTACATATGCCTATGATTCTACAATGGCTGAGCCTACTTAGTTTGTAGGCTAGGTTTTAACTGTGTATTCTGGTACCATATTTTGCCTACAAGCCTTTTCAATAAAAAGCTTGCACCGTATAAATAGCACACAAATAGGCCTATATATAGGATAGGCGGACATCTTTGGTGTGTTATGTATTTGACTTCAGTACTTTATACCACTTCGTCCCCTTGTGACGGTACTTTTGTGCTAGACACGGATGAATTTTGCTTAATATTCAGTTTTGCTTAAACGATCGCGGTTTTGAGTAATATACATACATAACTCCCTGTTGTATGGTACTGTGTCCCTGCATATAATTGTATGTGCATGAAGTCAACTACAGTCAGTCATCGTTCTGTATGACGATGAATGACCCAGTCAGTCATGTTCTGCATTTTTCGATGACGTCATTTGTGACATACTTCTAATTTCAATTTAGAAAAATGTTCCAGTAATTTAGATATGCATAGTTACATATAGCTTTATCTAATGTGAGTTTCCTCTACTTGAAATAGGTAAAGAATCAATGCAATCGGATAATGGGGCAAAGGGAGACATCAGAGAAAAACGTGAGGACTAGGTGGATTTCTATTGGACATCTTGCCATTATAAGTTGATGATTACAAACAAAATATAGTTGTGCAGCACATTCTTTTTATAAGAGTACCACTGAAGTATAAAATTGAGATTTAGTAGTCACGATGACTCATGAGGGGAAAATAATCTCTGGGTTACGCGAGACTTTAGAAAAACATGTTTCCTCTCTTGAGATATCTCTACATTATAACGGCCACTTGATGGAGTCTGTGCCTTTTCAAATTGCGCGCTCTTCTGCTTCAAGCACCAATAGATGCCAAGAGTACATATATACCATAAGCAATCCTCCCCTCATCGTACGCGCTCTTCTGCTTCATTTACTTTCCACAAGCATCGTACGCGCTCTTCTGCTTCATTTACTTTCCACAAACACCAATAGATGGCAAGAGTACATATATCATATAAGCAATTCTCTCCTCATCGTGCATCGTATAATTGTTAACTTGGATCGGAACTCCACTCCTGCCTATCTCTAGGACGCAAGCCATTCTCATAACGACTAACGAGCTCACCGAATCACACCATTCAAATCAAACTTTCACTGAAGAATTCATCATTCCCACGGCTTCAACCTTTTCAGGTAGGTAATTTTTGTTGTTACTACAGTAAAACCTGTATATAATGGCCGTTCATATAATGGTTTCCTGTCAATAGTGGTCAAGTTTGGCGTCCCGGTCCCACCTCCTATCCTTTAACATAGGGAATTCCCTCTATATAATGGTTTTCTATATAGTGGTAACCTGCTCATAGTGGTCTAATGAGCAATCCCCTTCAGTTAAAATACAGCTTGAAGTACCTGTATATAGTGGTCAACCAGTCAGAACGAAGGGATACAACTCGCGCAAGCCCGAACCAATGACACAGCTGCTTGAGTTTAGTTAAATTAAAAGAATTTGAATCAATTTTTTATTTGCAGCGGTTTTATATTGTATGTATGTATTAAATGTTAATTCATTGACTCCATTATATTATGCTTCTGATTGGTGTATTGAAGTATTTTCAATTAATTATTCTTTTAATTTAAATGCTTTTAATAATCTTCAATCAAAACTACGTGTTTTGTAAGTTTTCGAATAATTTAGTAATTATTAGACACACCATAATTATTGTTCTCACACCGTCTCAAGACACGGAGAGCTATGAAGGTCACTGCAGCGTTTATAAATTACTATATTCATTGCAAAGATCAAAATTAGATGACTGAAGCAAAAAAATAAATGGTTATTTTTAAAAAGTATTAAATAATTGGTGATTTTTAATAACGTATGCAATTAAAATTTGCAGTATGCCTGTATTTGTGTGTTTATATAGTGACTTCTGACCACTATATACTTATACAGTGGTCCCTGTCTGTAGTGGTCAAATTTTGGCGTCCCTAGGAAAACCATTATATACAGGTTTTACTGTATTTTGACATTTGCATGCGACTATAAATATAATATGTAAATTAAATACATTTACAATAAAAAATTATTACAAATATTATTATGCTCACCACATTAGCTACTCTCAACTCCTTACAATTAGTAGAAACCCCTGCTCAGCAGGGATAATTACTTATAGGTTTGGGATAATCCTACATATATAGACGCTAGAATATGCATTACTATAGTGAGATTTAAGACTTGAAATATTAGAATAATTTAAACAAAATATCATGATTGAGCGCACTTGGGAACTTCCCCTCAAGGCCCTGCCCAAGCCCTATGTTTGACCCGTCACATTACATTTACCTAAGATTCCGCTCGCCCCACAGTATCGAATTGTGCTGTAACTTTGAAACTTTAAGATAGTAATTATAATTGTTAAGCAGGTGTATTATTGACGGAGTTTGATATTTTGTGACGGATACCCTACGTATTCGGAGTTTCGGAATGAATATTGCTGGTAATGGCTATTCCTAATTATTTTTGTCTTTAATGTTGCAGAGTACAAGCGACGGCATTTAATCACATATCCAGTGGTTCATTTGAAGACGAGTTGTGTTGTCCTGTTGACTTTACCACAGGTGGCGAGTGGTTGGGACCCATTGGTTTTACCAAGGGTGGAGAGTGGTTGGGACCCATTGGTTTTACCAAGGGTGGAGAGTGGTTGGGACCCATTGGTTTTACCAAGGGTGGAGAGTGGTTGGGACCCATTGGTTTTACCAAGGGTGGAGAGTGGTTGGGACCCATTGGTTTTACCAAGGTTGGAGAGTGGTTGGACCCATTGGTTTTACCAAGGGTGGAGAGTGGTTGGACCCATTGGTTTTACCAAGGGTGGAGAGTGGTTGGGACCCATTGGTTTTACCAAGGGTGGAGAGTGGTTGGGACCCATTGGTTTTACCAAGGGTGGAGAGTGGTTGGGACCCAGTGGTTTTACCAAGGGTGGAGAGTGGTTGGGACCCAGTGGTTTTACCAAGGGTGGAGAGTGGTTGGGACCCAGTGGTTTTACCAAGGGTGGAGAGCGGTTGGGACCCATTGGTTTTACCAAGGGTGGAGAGTGGTTGGGACCCATTGGTTTTACCAAGGGTGGAGAGTGGTTGGGACCCATTGGTTTTACCAAGGGTGGAGAGTGGTTGGGACCCATTGGTTTTACCAAGGGTGGAGAGTGGTTGGGACCCATTGGTTTTACCAAGGGTGGAGAGTGGTTGGGACCCATTGGTTCAACCAAAGGCGAGTAGAGTTGACCTGTTGGTTTAACCACAGGTGGAAAGTAGTTGCGACCTATTGGTTACATAACAGGCGGAGAGTTGGATAGACCCATTGGTTTAACCAAGGGTGGAGAGTGGTTGGGAGCCATTGGTTCAACTAACAACGAGTTGAGTTAACCTGTTGGTTTAACCACAGGTGGAAAGTAGTTGTGACCTATTGGTTAAACAGCAGATGTAGAGTTGAAGACACATTTATTATTTTAAAAAATGACATGGCAAATAGTAATTTTGCAAAGAGAAGTTGGAAACAGTTGTTTCCAACCAATACAGACTTTGAACCTGAAATCATTTTCGAAATAGAGTGAAATGAAAATCAGCAAGGAAGTTCGATAAATCCTACGGTTGATGAGCCACTTCAAAAGATTATAGAGGCTGAGAGGCATTTGTATGTGTAAGCGGGACTAACTCCCAGCCGCGATCTACGGGTCAAACATGGGGCATGGGCAGGGCCTTGGTGGGAAGTTCCCAAGTGCGCTCAACCATGATATTTTATTTGGATTATTCTATTTAATATATATAAAAGTCTTAAATCTCATTATTCTCAAGCATATTCTATGTAAGAGTAAAACCTATGAGTAATTTTCCCTGCTGAGCAGGGCTTTCTACTAGTATAACACTCTTATGAGGTATCTTGTAGCAAGACTGGGTAATGATAATTTGAATATTAAAAAATAAAACATTTGCTAAACACTGGTTCTTCTCGAAAAACTGGAAATCATAAAAAATGAAAACATGTTTATTTTTTTAAAACCGATTTCTATAAATGGTTTCAAGGCCCAATCTTCATATCTACTTAGCTCCAGCCCGCCTTTATCAAAGAGTTTGCAATTTATCTCACTTCCATAGGACATTTACATTCTTACAGCAAATATTTATTGCAATTTGCCAAGCGTGATCTTTTAATTTCTATTTTCGTATTATGACTGGGCTGAGTGATTGCTGTAATTAGTTCTCAAAACTACCCTACGGTTTGGCACTAAAACATTCATGACTACGAATTTTAGCAAAAAATGAAACATCCCTGCTTTTGGATTAAAATTTCATCAGGATCAAACCTACCTTTGGATATGTTGTCTATTGTCCATCAAGTTCAAGGAAACTGCATGGACTGAAGGTTTCTCACTCCTACACCAAAAAAAATCCTGAACCATATTAAGAAAAGTGAATACTTCCTTCTTACTATTTTTGTATTCATTCGGTTGTCAATCAAATTTTCCCAGTCAGAATTCGTAGCTATACGGAGGAATACATAAATACATAATTATTTATAATTACCCTTTTATTGACTGAAGAACTCCCCATACAAAATAATAATAGTTTGAAACTGAAAATAGACTAGTTTCCTTCTCATGCAGATATCTGGACTACGCAGCACAACTTGTTTATTATGCTGAGAAGTTGTTCTTCGAATGATGGAATTACAGACTTGTCCAGTGCTCGGCACGGCGAAGGGTACTACCTGCGTATACGTTGGTCGGCTTAAAATCAACGGACAACAACGATGACGTCAGGGCCTGCAAATAAAATAAAATAATAATATAGGTCATGAGACGAAATTTAAATAACACTTGTTTACATTTCGCCTCATGAAAGTCCTCTCCCTTTCGTCCCTTCATTATTGAAATATGCCCTTATCCATTAGAATTAAAATAATAAAAATAAAATAAAATGTAGAACCTTACCTTTGTATGTACCTACCTGTAAGTCCCCGGTCCATAAAAAGTAGAATAGGGCAGCCCTTCCAATGGTTAGGTCAGACTTAACACATGTCTCAGTCCGTGAGTAAGCTTACGGTGAATCTCCCGAGGAACCCTCGGCACTGTTTCTGACGCATTGTCGGCCATATTTAAACCCTAACCTTCCCGCATTAAAAGCCTTATCCTTGCCATAAAGCCCTGCTTTTGTCCAATCCTGGTCCAGCCATGGCAATAATTTTGAATTATCCAGTCGGTTTTCTGTCAATGTCAAAACAGTAGTTTTTTTGTCCTAAATATTTTTATTAGTTTTTTTGGAAATTATTTTCAGAATTACTCTTACCAGTGGTACCTTTTCGCTGAATGTAAGCCTTTTTTTATTATTTTTTGCGAGTTTTGTTTCTTGTGTGCGTGTCACTGCGTCAGACAAACCTCGCCCTTACCATACACCCTTTCGGACATCCTAAATCCCTACCCTAAAATTATTAAAATATTTGTGTCCGGCCTTAAAATTGCCTGGCTCCTTAAAATAAATTCCTTTAAACCCTTCTAAATTAAGTGCAGGTTACCCCCTTTTTATTTACTCCCTTAATTAAATTTATTTCGGGTTCCAACTTAAATTAATCAATTAATTAATTGAAGTAGCTACGTATGCAGAAGCGGCCTAAATTTATTTTGAGTAGAGTACATATATGTACCTACTTGAGGCCAGTACCATTTAACCAGAGTAGGTAGTTACGTATGCCGATAGTGTATGAGAGTATTAAAAAGTAGTTTATCGTGTATGGCGATACGTGCTACGATTATTTGATATTAAATAATAACCCTCGTGAGTCCCTCACATAAACACAGGTGAGGAATTATTATACTAAATAGAAGTGGAGAGGATTCACCGAAATTGTGTAAAATTTTTGTCGTAATGTAGTATCTTGACATTGAATTGAATAAAAAGTTTGTGACAATTTCGTTCATGATACTCCTCAGCCACGATGAAAACATTTTCACTGGTGAGTTGGATGGTAAGTTATTATGTGGCATTGGTGGTTTATTAGTAGAAGGTGGACATTTGTAAGAAGATATAAATAAGTTATATTTAGATGGAGCTATTCAGATGAGGAATTGGGTGGAAATAGCCGAATAAATTAAAAAGTGCAAGATCGAGTAGCCAATCAAACACTGCTGATCAGATCTATCAATGTGCTAATATGTTGTATGCATGTACATATGGACTGGGTCTTATAAAACGCTCCGCCCAACAATCTCAAGGGTTGGATTTAAGTAAATCTCCCTGGAAGATCATTTCTCTCACAATTTACAAGTATTTCATTTCCCAACAATTCATTTATTTCCTGCTGACACTACAGACATGCTGATCACTGCCAAATTATTTAAACCAATCTAGAAATCCCTGTTTACGTAACAAATTTCCCTGAAACAAGTCAACAAATTTTAAAATCCCTGCACAAAAAAGGGTATATTCGTAAAAATGAATTCCTTCCCTTTGAAATTTTCCCTGCCAGAAATATATTTCCCCGGGAAGAATCTTCCCGTCTTCTCACAAAAATCTGACCACTGATCAGTCTATACTCTATACACAATGAAACAAGGAAAATATTTGACGTCCCTAGTTTTCTTCCAGATTATTCAAAACTAGTTCCATGCTCGTAGCTCAAATCCATTCAGTGGTCAAGAACGTAAAGCAAGGGCCGCATTAATATTTGGCTTACAGTTTGTTACTTTTCCATTGCATAATTGTTTTGAAATTATTTAAATTGGGAAAGGTTTTGATTTCCTCATGTGCCTTAATATTTCCGTGGTAATTAGTCTAAGTATCCGTTGGGTAGGTTGCTGAATGTGTCATGCATTATTACATATAACGTACTGTTGCATTTAAACGAATCTGAATAAAGTATCCGGGCACGAGACGTCATTTTTGTAAATTTCGTCTACTCAACTAGCTAACAATAAAAATATGCAAAGCTCAACATTTGTACTAAAAATAATTAGGTTTTTGCCAGCGTGAATGACCATACAACTTACTATTGTGATACGCTAGAAACATTGTACTCCGGTCTTTTTACGGAGTATTTTTACATATTATTTTTATATAAATGGTACGTCTACCTTTTATCCTACTGATTGTATCTGGCCTGAAAATATTCGCGGATGGAAATTAAATGTACGTGTGCAAATTTTACTTATAAATTGAAACTTTCGGAATTATATCCAGAATAGTTGAAAACAATTATGTATAAATTGCTATCATTTCTTCTTCGTTATAATTTCCCCATGCTAACTTGTGCCATGGTTTGAGTTAGATTTTTTCTTTAAAGATGTGCATGTGTACATACGTATAGCATTATAGAACGTGAGTTCACTGTACAAGATACATATAGGTAAACATTCCATTCTATTAATTATATTATGAGGCAGAGACAAAACGGGTAAATGTGAGGAATAGGACGATTCGTATAGGACGTTACAAGAAGAAGTGTTGGGACACGTGTGAAACTCCCATACAATACATATAACTTAATTACGGACAAATCAGCCTATAGTCATGACGAAAACCATATATATAGGAATACATATATGGTTAGGAATATTTGCTTTTGATTGCAACCAATTAGGACACTGTTGGCAAGTAAAATATACCACATCCTCCAGAAGTCCCCGTGTAGTTTTCGAATCACTTAATAAAAAGTTACTGTATTGTTCCAGTACCCGCCGGATATTTGTGTTAGCAATGAAACAACCGACTATAAGTCAAGTGGATTTACATTTTGTTTGGTCCTAATTCGCCACTTGATGGGACACTTTTGTCTTCACCACGGGACGTCATCACTGGACGTCATTATGGGAAACCTACACGAGGTTACACCTGCCTTATTGCAATCTTCCCGTGAATCACAAAGTCACATACTGCATGTATTCCATGGCTCCACGTGTCCCATTAAGTTTATATGATTCACACTGGGAAAATCCATACAAGAAATTAAAGTAACGTCACAGCTAACACAAATTATTCAGTGTGAACTTCCAAATGTCGATGCGTAGCACGAAAAATCAAGTCGACAAGTATATACTTTTCACGCAAAATTGGTTATCATAAATAATGAAGACATGGCACAATTAGGTTCAGTTCGCACTTTATTCCAGAACTTTATAATTATCTCACTTCCGTACGATAAACTCATTCCATATTTCACTTTGGTAGCGAATACATATTCTGATCGCCATGCGTGTTCTTTTAATTTCTACCTTCCTATTATCCCTGGGATCGGCGATACCTATTATTCCTCAAGACTACACTACGGTATGGCACTAATATATATATTCATAGCTATAAATTCTTAATTACCAAGTCTAGTATTTAATTTTTTATTACGTAATGAAAACAATAAGATCTTCCGAAAAGGGATTAAAAATAAAAGACGATTTCTGGTTAATTCTAGTCGGACAACTGTGGCTTCCTCAGAGCAAACACTACAGCTAGTTCGGAGAGGAAGTTTGTGTATCAAATTTTTGGCTATGCCTATGATAACGTCCCAGGTATGTATATCAAACCATGTAAACTTCTCGCTGTATCCTCTTAATTTGCTGAAATGTAAATATTATAATTTCACAAGGCATTAAATGTTTACGCGAAAAGCTCTAAATTATTGATAATGCTTTACTCACCCGTTAAAATTAATATCTACAGTTACTGTTTGGAACTGGGGTCGGTGGGATTTCCTTTGGTTGGTAAAACATCCCGAGGAGTTAGCAACCTTGCAAAAAAATGTGGATGACTCGATAGAGGAAATACTCCAGCGTGTATTTTTCCCCAGGTTCAGAAATAGTTCTGAAACCACAGATTCCTACATTACCATTATTGACTTTGATGGGCTGAGTATTCATCAATTTTTTTCTGAAGATGGTAAATTTGACTGTATTTTTAAAACTTCTAATTTATTAATGATCACAGTGTACGCTTAAAACTTTTTTACATCCTAATCATATAATTACTACTTAAGGGACATGGAAATTTTTATAATATAATAATCTTAAAATAATTATACTTTAAAAGTAATTTCCTTTTCAATTAACTGGAGTGTTAATTGTTTTATTCTTGTGTTCCAGTTATTAAACTGGTCCTTCAATTATTTTCCAAACTTCAGAGAGTAGCTGGCGGGCTCTCTTACGGATTCATTCTCAATGGTAGCATTGCTGTTATTGTACCTTAAATAAATTACTTACCAGCCATAATGAAAAGAACGTATTTAAAATTAACATTGTAATGTGTTAACAGCGAATCATATAACGGAGCAAGTCATAAATATGGCGAAGCCCTTTGCTGGTAATGTTCTAGAACGAATGGAAGTGTTCGGGACCAAGTCCGAGAAATGGATACCAAAACTACTGAAGACAATTCCTCGGAATCAACTGCCTCCAACATATGGAGGGAACGTGGATTTCGAACCATTTGTTACTTGCAACTATATTTGAACTAATAAAAAATATTAAGTAAAATACGGGCAGGTTTTTGACAGTTGTCACATCTTTCCCTCGTATCTTCATCCCATGAGTTCCGCACCTGAAATATCAGGTTAATTTTTTTCGTCGACCCAAACTTGACCCTCATGATCCGAGTTAATATCCGCACCTGTCAGGTATTTTTGGATCAGGTATTGCTTGGCTACCCGCACCTGAAAAAATACCTGAGGTGCGTATTTCAAATCAAACCCAACACCTTACTCAACGTTAAGTCACAAGTACGTAAATTTGTGTAGTTGTTAATTTAATTGATATGGCAGGTCTCACGTATCCCTTACTAACTACTTGCCCTTCAGCCATGTGAAGCTACATACATTAACGTTCAGATCAGCTTGAGAGTTTCATGCACATCACTTAATTCCAGACTGGCAAGAAAAAGATTCGAAACTCAACATTTGCGAGCAAAAATCGAGAGTTTATTGCCAGAGTGAATGACCGTCCAATTGGCAATTGTGATACGCTGGAATGATATTAAAGAATAAGATTGTACGCTGGCCTTGACGTATTTTTACATTTTTTTTTTAAATAATCGTCTTCTTCTGGTGACCACCTACTGATTCAATTTTTCCTGAAAATATTTACGGGTGGAAATCATATGCATACAAATTATGTATAAATTGCGTCGCATTTTGAAACTTCCAGAATTAAATCCAGAATAGTTTAAAATCCTGGAGTAATAAAATCCAACTTACAAGAAGTAACTTGTTCCATCAATTATTACAGGACACTCTTGCTATAAAAATGACTTTATAGGGAAATGTTTTCAACAGAAAATAAAACATTTTAACAGTATTGCCGTTTAAAACACTTTTAATTCATTTTGTCTCCTTTTAAGAGACACGCTTCAAAATTAAATATCGGTAATTTTTTTATTGTTAATCAATGATATGCATTTACTGATTTCAGAAAAATTTACTGAAAGGAATAATTATTACTCTATTCTTGCTTTATTCCATTGAAATTGCTCCTTGTAGTGGCAAAGATATTGGGGACGTCGCACTGTGCCCCAATGTTAACTTGTCCTTTGGTTCGAGTTAGTTTTTAATTTAGAAAAATGTTCCAGCAAATTTGGATGTACATACTTCCATCCAGATTTATATAACTTGAGTTTTTACTCTACTAGAAATGGGTAAAAAATCCATGCAATAGGATTATGGGGCACAAGGAGACATAAGGGGAAAAAGTGAGGACTAGGAGGATTTCTATAAGACGTTTATACTTCTTGACATTGTGAGTGTCATATAAAAAGATATACATAATTATCCGGGTGTACACACTTTTTATAAGAGCACCGCTGAATCATTAAAAATCAGATTTTATAGACTCAAGGACTCATGAGAGGAAAATAATCATTGAGTTAAGCAAGAGTGGAAAAACATGTTTCCTCTATTGAGATACATATATATCAGTCTTAGGGATGTACAACAAATGCCGTCATGTCTCATAACTGAATACTATCAGAACTTCAGCATTGAAAATCATAGAGACTCGGACAAGCAAAGTCACAAATGGCGAAGTGATATATCGAAAAAAAACTGTGTGAGACATAGTAACTAATTTGTCAAATATATGATTATAATAATATTATATTAAAATTCCTGTAATAATTTTTAGTTTAAATTGCACTCGGAATAATGGACTCATACTGTACGGGATACTGAATGTTTCCAATGCATCTATTATTCCTTGGCACTGTAACAATGCGTTCATGGAAGTTTTACACGGTACAGTACTTCCGGGAAATGCCACCTTTTGGTAACGTATTGTAATAGTAATTATTTGCATTTATGTGACCTGTTTTCATTTTCTCAGGTTAAATGAATGACCCGGTCCTCTCTAAAATGAATAAAATTCTAAATGATTACTTTTAATGTGACACTGTAACATGTTTGAATTGTATGATGATATTTCAGACCTGGCCTAAATCGTGCTCGGCTAATATTAAGAGTAGCGCTTTAAATAAACGGACAGGTAATCCTATATAGTTAAGGAGTGCTTGGCATGCCGCCTTTTGTGCGTTCTGTAAGGCCATTGAACTAAGATCGGGCGAAACTATAAATAAACGGACAGAAAGTGCTCTTTAATAATAAAGGATTAAAAAGCTACTGATATGCAATACTGAACAACAAAGATACAAAGGATCATATACTACTTGGGTGAAATTGAAACAATTTTTAGGGGCAAAGTGAAACGAAGTTCTGGAATAAATATATCGTCGCTGAAGAGGCAAAATGGACTAAGTGCAATTTCGATTAAAATCAAAATGGTCTACATGCAGTTTTACTAAATGCAAAATGGAATAGATGCATCAAGTTTTAAAAGCAAAATGGAATAAGTACAATTTCGTCTAAAAGCAAAATGGTCTACATACATTATGAAAGTATACACGCATGTAGACCATTTTGCTTTTAGTGAAAACTGCATGTAGTCCATTTTGCTTTCAGGAAAGCTTGCAACTATTCCATTTTGCCTTTAAGGAAAAAGGCATGTAGACCATTTTGCTTCTAGTCGAAATTGCACTTAGTCCATTTTGCCTCTTCAGCGACGATATGTACATATACCTATGTGCGTGAAGTCCATATAGAGTCCGTCGCCCTTTTGTAAGTTCATATACCTATGACCCAGGCAGTCAGTCGTAATTTCCCACATTTTTGGATGATGTCAATTGTGGCTCACCCCTTAAAATGTATCGTATAGCAAGAGTACACTGGTTAATAACAATTTGAATATTAATAAATAAAGTAGTTGCTAAGCACTGACTACTGACCCTACTCGATAAACTGGAAAACATAAAAAATGAAGACAGGTTTATTTTTTAGAACCGATTTCTATAAATAGTCTCCAGACCCAATCTTCATGACTTCTTACAATTAGTTCCAGTCCGCCTTTATCCCAGAGCTTGTTATTTAGTTCACTTCCATTGGACATTCACCTTTTTACAGGGAAAATTTATTGCAATTGCCATGCATGCTCTTTTAATTTCTATTTTCCTATTATCACTGAGTTTGGCGTTTGCTGCAATTAGTTCCCAAAATGTCACTAAGGTATGGCACTAATATCTATTCATGTCTATTAATTCTAGTATTTAATTTGTAATTACGCTATCTTGGGTACGCCTCAGTCCGCTCTGGGAAAGAATTTATAAAAAAATCCCAAAAAATAAAAGAGGTTTAAAACTACTCTAAAAGACCATTTCCTGTTAATTCTAGCAGGACCACTGTGGCTTACTCAGAGCAAACACTACAGCTAGTGTGGAGAGGAAGTTTGTATATCAAATTTTTGGCTATGACTATGATAACGTTCCAGGTATGTCAAACCATTAAATTTATGTAAAATGTGTCCAACTTCTATTCACAACTTCTGCGTTTCCTGTTAATTTACCGGAGTGAAAAAAATATAAATAAGGCATTTTGTACTTCGAACCTATTAATATTGCGTTACTCACTTGTCAATTGTAATAACTGCAGTCACTGGTATGAACTGGGGTCGATGGGATTTACTTTGGTTAGTAAAACATCCGAAGGAATTGGCAACCTTGCAAAAAAATTTCGACGACTGGATAGAGGAATTGCGTCAGGGTTTATTTTTTCCCAGGTTCAGGAATAGTTCTGAAATCACGGACTCCTACATTACCATTATAGATTTTGATGGACTGGATCTTCGGCAATTGTTTTCTGAAGCTGGTAAAATTTAGCAAAATTTTCAAGACTTCTAATTTATTGTTGATCCCAATATACGCTTAAAACATTTTTACCCCCTAATCCATATATACTTTAAGGGACACGGAAATCTTTTTTGTTTTCCTACTTAGTAGCTAGAATTTTCTGAACTTATTTTGGTTTACCTGGGTCCATATTGACAGACTATATTTCCCTCAGAGTGGCAAATATTTTATTTAATTATTAATGATGTAAACACTAACATTTGGACAACTTCTTTTTAGTTGAACGCGAGTGCAAAATTTTGTTTCTTGTATTGCAGTTATTAAAGTACTCCTTCAAAACTTTTCCAAGCTTCAGAGAGTAGCTGGCCAGCTTTCATACGGATACATTATAAATGGTAGCATTGATTTTTATCAAAACTTTAAAATAAATCATTGACCAGCCTTGAAGAAAACGTTTCAAAAATTTTAATTTTAATATGTATTAACAGCAAATCATATAACGGAGCAATTCATAAGTATGGCGAAACCATTTGCTGGTAACTTTCTGGAACGTGTTGAAGTGTACGGAACCAAACCCAAGAATTGGATACCAAAACTACTCAAGAAAATTCCCCGAAATCAGCTACCTCCAGCATATGGCGGGAACGTGGATTTCAAACCCATTGTTACCTGCAACTTTGTTTGAACTAATAAAAAAGTCCCCGGGATGCTACTTAATGAATGACATATTAATTGGGAGCATTTCAGGGGGAAAATGCGTTCAAACCCTATGTTTTATTAGTTCAATTTTTTAAATAAACTCTTAAATATTGCCACTTTTAGAACACGCGAAGGTGATTAAAATATTGGTGACAACTGTGTCAATAAATGTAATCGCAGCTCCTTCATAAATCCCGAAAAAAGGGCCACATCGCATAAAAATCGCTCTTCGCGTAAACGATTCATGTGAAGAATTTCGTTTTACGGTTCTCACTCTCCGCCTCAATCTTCCGGTACGGGTTTTAAGCTTCACCAGATCAAGCTCGGACTGTGCCAAGTAAGTGATGGAGTGTATCGTTGAGTACTCCATGTTTCGGTACATGCTGTAATTAAAGCCGAAAATTACGGAAAATAAAGCGAGGGAAACGATGCGGAACAACTGGACAACGACATCTGTGGAGGAGTCCAGTCTGATAAATCCTATGGCGAGGGCGACGGTAATTGCTACCCCCACTGTTTGAAGCAATGGTACAATGTTAATTAAAACTTCATTCACCAAGTCCATGAGTAACTGCAGCTCCACGTATATTTTCGCCGAATGCCGCCAGTCCTGTAGAGAATTGCAAGTGTGGGATCTACAGCCAGAGGGCACAGTTTAAAAAATATTTTCCAATTAAATGTTCCAAATATTCTAGAGTTTTTTCTCCTTGCTTATGGAGAACGTTAAAAAATATTTCAGACACATTTAGTTTTCATTTTATTCCCACCCTCTCTATAGCTCCTGCAAATTATTGTTTTACAAAAAATATTTTTTATTCCAATATCTGTACACACTCAAAATGAATATTTTTTAGGTTGCTCGCATTTAGTTCCCTATAAAGGGCCAGGCAGAAAATAATTTCTGGGGTTACCTGGTAAATAATTATTGGGGTCCAAAAATGAAACTTACCCCAAATTTTCAAGATTTCGAATGATATCCAATCCCACCGGAAAGGCGCTGAGTAGTATGAATTGAATTATCATGAAGCCCATTGTGCCCAGCAAAACATCAAATGCGAGGCAAATTGAAAAGCACAAGTAATTTGTCAGACCTTCACATCCGCACAGATACGTGTGCAAGTACAAGTTAGTTTGCGGGAAAATAATCCCAGCCACAATCATGACCAGGATCATGGAGCAGGAGGAACCAAAAACAGCTGGTAGTAGTAACTGAATGGTGTATTTCCTCTTTTCAGACAGTTTCGAAACGGAGTTACTGTTTTTGGGAATTTCTAAAAAAAAGGCGTTAACTATTTAAAACAAATATTTGTACAAGTTGAATCCCCATATCCCTTCTAGTACATATCAGAGAGTGACTTTTTTCAATATTTGATTCCTCTTTTTTTGCAGCAAATTTAATTCTATATTTTCAAAAATTTACTTCATTGACTTGAGTCAATATTTGAGGTAATTTGGGGTCAAGAAATGTCAATCAAAGTAGTTTTTTTCAGAATGTCAAGTTCTTCGAGACGCTGATTCTTCTAGAAAATGTTTTGAAACAAATATTTTGACGCTTATTTATAAGAAATTTTATGGGCTTTTTGGAGAGATAAAACACAGACCTTATTGTTGAGAATTCTGAACCTGATCAAATTTTTGTAGATTTCCCTACTGAATTTTCAGCCCCTGCAGTGAAGTCGTCAACGATTTCAAAAATCCCTGCCAAAGAAAGTTAACGAATTTGAAAATTCCTGTTTAGAAAAAAATACCCCTCCCCATTGAGATTTTCCCTGCCAGAATTATTTTTTCCTGGGAAGAATCTCCCGTCTTCCCGCAAAAGTCCGACTTCTGCTAAACGTAAGACTCGGAGCTAGGTTGACGAAATTCAGATTCAGGGGAAAAGTGAGACAGATCCCGTAATTAGGGATTTTGGAGGTTGCCATTTTTTTATCAGTGATCTGTCGCAAAGTAAAAACACTGGAACTAAATTTGCTACAAACTGGGGAATCAAATAAATAACAAATGTAGTGTCTTATAGAGAGAGAGAGAGTAATAATTACACTTTACACGTAACGTCTGTACTACCTCTGTTAATACGTTCAAGCTGAGCGTAGGAGTTGACCATGGAGACCATGAGAGACCTCTGTCCAAAAATAATTGGCTGGAAGGACAGCACCCCAAGGGCTATGGGACAACTGATGACGTAAAAGAACAAGTCAATCTGTTGCTGGAAATTGCAGCAGTTCGCGAGAACAAATCTACTGCGAAAGGGGCAGCTGATTAAAAGTAACAAACGAATGCATAGCAAGGCGTGCATGAGTGCCCCTAATTTTGACATTCCTTTTGACTCACTCAAAGTATGAGAACGAAAATTGTAATTAAAGGGTAGGAAGCTCAGTTTTACGGCCAAAAATAACTGGAAGGGAATTACCTTTCTGTAAAGATAATTTTCTGGCCATTCATACGCTTTGATTCTAAAATTTAAACAGCGCTTTGAAAACACCCTCAAATTCAGAAAATAGTTTTTCATGGGGCCAAAATTCGTTCGAACGATTTCACGAAAAAATGAAGACATGGTTAAATGAATAAAGCTATAGATTGACTAGAAGCGAGTTTTCAGTGATATTTCAAGACTGAAGCTTTGAAGTGCACGGTTTGTTTATGTTTGAAAATTAATGTTAGTTATATTAAGCAAATATAATTCCAAAAAATAATCCATCAATACTCATTTATTCCTAAATGCTTAAGAATATACTGCACAGACAAAACTGAAGTAAATATACTATTAGAATACAGTATATATTGCATTGTTAATGATAATTCTAAGGCCAGGTTCAGTGAGCACAATTTTCTATACAAATATTTTATTTCTGGTCTCAAACAATTTGACTTTCGACAGCCTTACTGATGACTGGTTTGCTCGCAATATATGTTTTAAATACTCTTGTAAATATTGCGATGATTTCCACAATAGGTCTCTAAATCCAGAACAAACTCAAATCCCTGTTTTCATGAACAAAATTTCCTGAAACACGCCAACAAATTAGAAAATCCCTGCAAAAATAAGGTCAACGAATTTAAAAGTCCCTGTTCTCAAAACAATCCTTTCGTTTTGAGATTTTCGCTGCCAGAAATATTTTTACCTGTGAAGAGTATTAATATAAGCAGCTCTGCTACCTGCTACAGAATTCGAAAAATCATTTGAGGTATCATTTCAGGTGCAAAAAAACGCAAAAAAAACCCAACCGTTCTGATAAACAACAGAATTGCCTTTTTCGGGAAATCAGAGTGGCCTAGGACACTCTATATCTGAATTCGTTTGAGTAAGTGAGCACTTTCGGAGCCCACTTGCAATTAACATGCAATATGCGGTCAGAAAGGTTCTTCTGTTTTTGAAATTTTCCAACAACGATGCTGGAGGTCCAGAAAAATGCGATCGTGCCTACAAAGACGGCAATATATTCGGAGTAATGAAAGAGGCCTAACGTCGTACTGAATTGATTTTTAAATTTTTGTTTCCTGACCATAACTTCTGCATATCTGGACCATTTGGCTTTCAATTATTTTTTACTGCCCAGAATAAAATTTTGCACAAAAGAAAAACACAATTGTTAGAATGAGTGACTAGAATTTGGAGAACCTAGGGGGGATGTTGGTATTGTTCACCATGATTGACCTATTTATTTCACAAGCTAATTATTAACATTTGGTTTATTGACATCGATTACCCTAATTGTTTACAACCAAACAATTACGATACGTTATTTTTATTATTCCGAAGGAAGTTCAGATTTTTTCCAATGATAACTAATTTTAATTTCATTTCGCCGTTCTGAACTATAATCCGAATCCATAATCATTCCAAAAATTGAATTTTAAATCATTATAATGTAAGTCTTTATTTCGGGTTTATTTTTGTTCCTGATCTGGAACGTTTGCTACGAAAGTCAAATCGAATATTTTATGAGTCACTACATCATGTGGGCGAGTGTAAGTGGTCAATTTTTGCCTTTTTGACAAATCAGTCAAATAATTCTCTTTTAAACGGGGATATTTACTTTCTAGATTTTTTACGCCACCAGGTTAGATATGAAAGGGCCAAAATCCGGGTCACCGGACCGTATATGATGCATTACATTTTATGCAACCTGCGATTTCCCAATTGGGTTTCGGGTCAATTGAAGACTGCACAACCTTGGTTTGATAGGCGTGAACATTGGGCATGTTGCAATGTTGCATCGTTGACAGATTTTTTCGAATATCGAGGACGTTGGCGCGAAGCGCGTATAAGCATCGTAGGTCTGGTGTGGTGCTACTTTCGATTTTGATTCGAGCAACTAATTCGTGTTTCGAAGTCCTTGTTATTGTAATTCGTAATTCGTGTAATGAAAGTTGAGAAAATGCGAATTTGTATGGTCTCACTTCCATCCGCATCGCTGGTAGTAGTGTTGTTATCGATGTATCACCTTCTCACGACCTTACGGGTTTGGATGTTGATATAGAAAATTAAAAGATTATCCTGAGTTTCTGTAGTCGACTTTTACTATTTTTCCAGCACTGTCAAAATAATCTCTGGAGCTGAACCATGACGAAGGACAAACTGAGCAAGATCTACGTTGGAAATATAAACAAGGAGGCTACAGAAGAAGAATTACGGAGTTTCATGAAAGAAAATGGGATCCGGGAAAAGCAAATTACGGGATTGTGGCTGAAAAGAGGATTTGCGTTCATCGATTGTGCCGACCAAAGTTCAGCCGATGCGTTGATTGACACCTTACAGCACCGAGAGTTTTTGGGCCAAAAACTAACTCTGGAACCATCAGTGACTACGGTCAACTCGGTCCTTCGGTCGAGGATATTTTCCAGGGATAACGCTACCATTGACATGGGTAAGTGCTCATCTTATTTTTAATCTTGGGCTATTCTTCCGAAACCGAGTGTAACTTTCCGATGTAAGTATTCGGCATCGTAAGGAAAATTGTTTAAATAGGCTGAGAATATGACGGATTTTGAGTCTACTTTTGAATCTCAATGGAGTTTCGTTCCGATGTACACATAGCTAGCCATCAAGTATCGATGCAATAGTTTTCCGATGCTTCATAAATACTTGATATTAACTTTATTTTGCAGACGTAATTACTTATCAATGATGAAATCTTATAATTAATTATTTTGTGATCCCCGTAGCACCCAGCGCGGACACCCTCAAAATCCTAATTCCCAGCGAATTTGTCGGAGCGATCATCGGCCGAGGTGGGGCGAATATCAAAGAACTGACGACGGCCACTGGTGCCAGGATCAACATCCTCCGAAACAAGCCTCATGTGACATCGTTGGAGAAAACCGTCTGTATAATCGGCTCCCCCGAGCGATGCACAGCTGCCTGTCGAAAGCTCCTCGAGATCTGTGAGGCTGAGGGTGCTGCTCTAAAGGAGAAGCAGGACGTGACCTTGAAAATCCTAGCCAATAACTCCCTCATCGGGAAGATCATCGGAAAGGACGGGCGGAACATCAAGAAGATAATGCTCGAGACTCAGACCAAAATCCATGTATCGAATCAAGTCCAGATCGAGAGCTTGGAAGCGAACATTGCTAATCCGATGAATGTCGAAAGAGTAATTACGGTCCGGGGTTCTCTGGAAGGCATGTCCATGGCTGAAGCTCTAATATCCGCAAAATTGAAAACCGGTCCGGGTGAATTGTACACTCAAGCTTTGGCTTCTTTGATGCCATCCACAGGTTTTTATCCTTTGGGAATGCTTCCAGCTGTACGATATGAAGGGACGTCTTTAGACTGGGACTCCTACGGATTGAGACGCTTTGGAGGATTCTCCAACTCTTACAAGCACTCCACAGCTCGCTTGACCCATGCTTAAAATAAAATAAATATTATTCTAAAATATATAATAACCTAAGATGCCTTTAGCCCATAAATTACATGTTACGAACAGTTATACTTAACCTTAAAATTTCTTTCGTTTGTTCTCTACAAAATAGTTCAATATCACAGGACAGTTCCGTTCCTTCCAGAGTTTTGTGTATTTATTGCTCAAGTATTTAAACAATAATATTTATTTTCATAACAAGTAACTGATTCTGTTAGCTCTATAAATAAAAAATTATTTTGTTAATTTCAACAACTAAATTGTTAATATAATAATTGATATAAAAAACTCTCTGTTCAATGTAGCCTCTTCTGGGCAATTTGCGATTTCCTAAGCAGTTTCATATAATTAAAAAAAAATCCAGGTTTGAAATTCTTGACGTATTTTGATGTAATATAAATACAGTGTTGAGGATTACATGTATGTATGTGAAGTTTATAAATGCTATGTGTAAAGATATTATATATTTACTGGTTATTCTTTAATATTTTTTTGCGTGTGGGACGTATTTATTGCAAACTTTGCTTTCATCTTAGTGGGACCCAAGAGTAGGAAATAACAGGATTCGCAGATCATACTAATGGGACAAAATTTATATAATCATATATTTTTTTTACGTGACAATATTTTATTCGAAGTTTGTGTCTCGTAAAAAAAACCTGTACTCACGGTGAATAGTTTTTGAAATAATTACACATGTACTTAATTGTATAGAAGCAAGTGTAAAATATATGTAATGAAAAATGTGTAATGATAAACATTTTGGAGGAAGAGCTCCATCCTGTAGGATGGTTTTTAATGAAACAATTGAAATAAGATAGGAATGATAGAGCATGAGATTATGTCCGGGACATATCAAACATAATCAATTTTGCGTATAAATACTTTTGATGGTAACAAATGGATAAAGCCTTGAAGTTCAAGGAGCAACAACAACATAATCCTTCAACCTGTCATACATGGTCGTGATTAATGGGGATTTTGGTCCACACAACCCTTTGTGATCATCCTCTTCAATTGCCCAAGTCATTGCTCCTCCGAAAGAGTGATTTTTCAACCAGTCTATTTTCACTCCGATGGATTCTACATCGTCGTAGCCAACCCACAGGTCACCTTTGGTTGCGTAAGGACCCTGCACTACCGCATCGAAGACTCGGGTCCAATTCCCCTCATTTATTGTCTGACAGATCTGGAAGTAGTACGGAAATTTAATGCTTGACAGCACATCACATGAATTACGTAGAAAAAGAGAAGCAATTTGAAATGCATGTTCTATATTTATTAATGTGAAAAATAAATTGCCTCGGAGTAAGTCATGTATCCTCCACCCGGCAAATGGATTGTGGCTTCTTGATCGATGAGGTCCCCGGGCTTGTTATTTAATTCATTCCACAGAACGAATGAGTGGCCAAAGAAAGCCACCCCGACAATTAATTTATGCTTGGGACATCCATACTCACTGAAGAGTAAGCTCCCGCCTTCAGTATTGTATCGACGATACTCCCCCACATCGGTCGGGCGGGGGTACATCAAGGAATGGATCTCCGCCACTCCATCCCATGAACCTCTCAGGGCATAGGTCATTACGTGGACGGCATCGAGTGTACTGTTCATTAAAGAATTTATAAAACTACCATTATTAAAAAATATCAAACAATTATTATTGTTTGAGTTTCCGATGCAAAACTTGTGGAAATCGTTCTTGGATTTACCTACAAAGTCGGGGAACATCGTAACCGGCAGTAATAAATGACTCCAGAACTCCAACAGCCATAGTAATTTCCAAAGGTCTTTCAAGCTGGTCAAAAGCCTTGCGAAGTTCCTCAACAAAAAGGGCAAGGTTTCTTTTGTCGATTGGACGACCTCCGCCAAGTTGACCCGCCCCCTCCCAGAAGACCCCCGGGAACTCCCAGTCCACATCCACGCCATCGAATTTAAACTCAGTTAGTAATTCTGTAGAATTTAAATAATTTTTTTGAGAAAATATTTCATTGTTTCGAAATGTTTGAAATATTTTATTTAAAATTATGGTGCATTTTTGAAAGGCTATATTTAAATATTCACCTACGACACTTTCAATGAAAATTGTTCTCCTTTCCTTAAACTCTGCCAGGTTGGAATATTTTGCACTCCCTTCCGCAGCGCCACCTATGGCAAGCAAAAATTTAGCATCTGTGCTGTTCTGGCGCAGGTTTAAAAATTCCGCCATTTTTCTCCTTTCTGAAATTTCCTGCGTTTTTAGAAAATTTATGATAATAAATACCGCAGGGGGTTAAACGAACATTTTAATCAAAACGGAACTTACGTCACCCGCAAATCGATAACGCCATGTTGTCTCATTGAGTAAAAGAAAACTGTAATAAATATGAGTGCATTTTTCCACTGGTATATCTTTCATAGCATTGCTCCAGCTCCCGTAATAGCACACGATCCTGGGTTTGAGTTCAGCAGCAGATCCGAATCCAGCAAAAAGAACAAATATTCCGGACAATCCCAAAATTAAATATTTGAGGGAGTGCATTTTGCTTGTATAGGGTTTATTTTTAGGGTGGACTCTTTTAAGATCTCTATTCGTGTCTGCCTGAGTTTGAGTTACTTTTTAAAAATACACTAGAAAAAATCCCAGTGGCTATATAGAATCCAGAGTAGCTATAATCAAGCTCTCACGATCCTGTCATATTGTGGGAAACATAAAACAACAGAGGCTGACCAGAAACCCGAGAAGGTCTCTCGAAGTCAATCAATCATTCAACTGTCGAAAACAGACTTTGTCAGTTGATAAATCCCCCATCGTGCACTATTACCATCAATAACAGTCAATAAGCTAACACCATCAATTATTATAGTTCGACAACAACAGACACATTATAAGATAAAGAAAGTAATGCAGAGTTTGATAATGTTCTTAGGGTAGGGTTGGCAATGCAAAAATGGCCTCATCTTGGAATTTCTCAAACAATTGTTTTCTGCCCGAGGAGGATGACAGTTATTACAGTCTCTAAAGCAACGAATCAAAATAAAATTTATTTAACTCAGCCCTCACAAACTTCCCGAACAATATTTTCCTGCATCGGAAATTAGTCCAGAAAAAATACTGTTCATTAAAAATTGACCTACTGAAACAAATTACAAAACAAGGTTAATATTTTTTTCTGATTATAAAATCCCCAGTAAAAAACTCATGTGTTCCTATTTTTAGGATGCTCTCCCAGAAAAAGTATGTTCTCAAGTTCTCTTTAATTTTGTGAACTTTACTCTTTGAACAATATTTGTACGATGGCCAAGGCCACAATATTTATTAAATTACGGAAGTATTCAAGTCTATGGAAAAAGCAGGACCCGCTACTGTCTATTGCTGCTATCCCTTATTACATATATGTACATACGTACTATTAGTAAGATTACACCCCTACAGTAAACGCTCCAACATGAAGACAGAGAGAGTAAACAATCGTTAAATAGAAACTGTGGGCGAAGAAAAGCAAACAGCAACAACTGGGAGTTTCCCAAAGTAAATCGAGCCCATGCAAAAATGTTGAGCATGTCCTTGAATAACCAAATCTCATGTTCCATTTCCCTTATTAAAAATATACCCGACCTCCATAAAATGTTGGCGTCAGCTTTGACCCTATACGTATTTGATCCTTAGCCCCTGAAACAGTCAAATGTATCCTGTGAATTTTAATGTAAACACATGGAGATAAACGAATTGAGATCTTTTATCCATTCCAAAACTCCCCTCTCACAATGCTATTTTTTTTCGCCCCACTAACTTTCTCAATCTATTCTATACGACCGGACCTTAAACCCGTTAAACTGCATTACTGCTCATGAAGTAGTAACAACGTCCGACGTATTGATTCTGTTCCGGTGCCAAAATCCTGCAAAGGCTCAATTTTCTGTGGACACTCTCCCCAGCATAAGCGAGTGCATTAAATTACAAGCAATTTTACGGCTTGAATTCCCTTCCCAATCTACGATTGTGCTCCCAGGTCCAGATTTTTACTACTCACTTTGCATTTTTTTTAAAACCCCTGTAACTTCTACTCTTGACTATTTCGAGGGGATTGCATGGAGCAAGTATTTCATAAAATGCAAGCTTTTGCAAAACTTGAGTACAGAGAATGACTCTTGGGGAAATCAATAGGCTATTAATCAAAGTTTTGCTCTCGAGCCGTAAAAATAATTCCGAAGCAGCTGCTGATTCATTGCCCTCAAGAAACCAGACTACTGTATATTGGATTATTGAGCCTTATATCTATCCCCCTTGGAACATTTCCCTATAGTATTACAATTATTATACAGACTCCTACTCCTGTGTATGACAATCTACCATAGAGATACAGTTCAAGAGGAGTAAAAAAAAACCTATTGTATTTATTCGAAATTGCCCCAAGCCCTTGGAATCGTAAATCTTTTACGTTTCATTCTTCGACAAAGTCCGCCTGTCATAAACGATTTAACGAATTGCATTTCCTTCAAAGTTCCAATCCACACATGGAGCTGTGTGTACTAATTCAAATATCTATCTACATATGTAAACTTTTACGACGTCCTCACATGCAAGGGATTCGTTCCTCGACGTCTACATTTAAATAGGATCTGGTTGCGGATTTTGAGGGTAGGATTATTGTCCACATCTGTGACAAAATACTAAATGCTGTCAAGCATGACCATGTCCTATCTCTCGAATAGTATTTCCAATAGTATAGATTTGCAAGTTGCAACTTGAGGGAAATCTGGGGTCTCAGAGTGCCCCATTAATAAATCCCAGCTTGCTTCAATACCCATAGTTTCAATTGTTGATGGTGCTTGAGCAGATCGTATTTATTTGTACTTATTGACATATCCCGATAAATAATTGCTTGACTTGTCTCCCCTCTGAATACAAGCAGGACTTGAGTAAATACTTTTTCCTTGTCACCTTCAATCTGCGAAGGATTCTCTCAGGCTATAATAAATTATTGGCTGGGAACTATAGATACTGTAATTCAGGGAATAAGTGCCTTCGGAATTTACACCCTTAAAGTTAAGTAAACCACTGAGTGTTTCCGAGCTCCGGAATTGTATGCTTTCAATTGTGGATTTGCTTTCTCTTGACAGGGAAATCCCAATTTGGAAAGTCAAACATTGATTTTGCTTTGTATGCAAAATTTCGAGGTAGTAGCTTTAATGTAAGTTAGAATTTCTGATAAGTGCAAAGTTTACACTCCTAAAGAGGAATTAAGGGTTGAATATTTAATTGTAGTAAAATAATGGAAATAACAAAATGATTATGAATAAAGCATGTATGATTTGTTGGGTAATACGTTTTTTTTTGGAACATTTTGTGGCTTTGAGAATGGTTTGAAAAAGATCGAATTCTAGCTACCGAATGTCATGTCCTGAGTCAAGTCTCAATATCCCGTGAAATTGATAGGAGATGTTTTCACATAAAAGCAAAGCTATCAATAGAAAAGATCTTGAAAGAATAGTTATCCTGTGTGAGACGTATGAAACAATCGCTGAAATGTTTCACGTCCTGTGAATGTGAATGTCAACTGTCAACAGGCCCTTTGGAAATATCCCCACATTTCTGTCTTCACTTGGGTTGTTCTGTCGACCGAGCTGTAAACAGCTGTCTGATTGGGAGCTGAACACGGAAATAAAAAACATATGCTATGTATCTGGATCCAGAGGTACTTATGTATGTATATGCATTCACATAAAAAAACATGTCATTTGACATGTCGTGTTGGAATTTTATTTCAATTGGAACAGCCTGCAGAGCCATAACTCCAGCCTTTCCTGTGTGACCTGCCAAAAATATTCATATTTCTGTCACTCGTCATACTTGATGCTTGTGTTGTTTCTCACGGAAGCTGGGTGTTGGAAGGAGCTGGGGAAAGATCGTCGCTTGGCATCGATTTGTCACACCCTGGAACTGGGTATAAAAAAGTCACAGCGGAGCAATATTCAATTCCTGGGTTTAAGTTTTAAGGACATATAGTTGCTCAAAAATGGCTTTTAAATACGTGGAATTTATATGAAATCCATAATTATTACTGTTCTTCCCAACCAAGTTTTAATTACGTCCTTGGCCATGTATTTATATGTACGTGCTTAATTTAAATAGCAGCGATATTAGGTCAGGATGATTTTTTTGTATCAACTTGCCCCAATTTTTCATTTCCCTTCTTTCCAACACATGTTAAGGACTAAGGGATTTTTTCCATGAAATTACTGCACAGGTTTTGAAAATGTATGGGTTTTTGAATTTATTGTATTCAAAATCACATATGCGTAAAAACGTACGGATATACAGACAAACGGACTGAACGATTTTCCTAAGTTTCTGGCGCTACTCTAAAAAAATTGTGGAACAAGACTCCCTGCACTTTCGGTTCTTTTTTTTGGGGAAAGGAAAAACCTCTGACGTCTGAAGTTTCTCCGGTAAAGGTAACTATGCACGGACTCTCATACTTCCTAACTTTTCCTATTCAAAAGTAATAGAGCCCGGAGCCTAGTAAAATTCCGAAGGGGAGGAAATAGAACCGGAGCCGGAGTGAAGGAAATATAGGAATCCAAAAAGCTTTTACTATTTTACAGTTTTTCTTCTTTCTCTTTTATAGCTCTCCCTCTCTCATTGTGCCATATTTCCAAAGCTTCGGAATTTCAACAATAAAAAGGTTTAAAGTTCTTTTTTTTTTCTCTTGAAGCCACTCAGGATCCTTTTTCCTTCAAATTGCATTATATGCATATGCAGTTCTCTAACATCATAAATGCTGATCATATATATGAGGAAACATAACAACACCGCTCTGAGAGGATCTTCAAAGTTTTTTTATTTAAATAAATAATATTAGCTATAATCCCAGAACTCTATTTAGCATGCACGTCAGGTACATTTGAGTATTCTCATATTTTTTTTAAATTTAATAAATATTACATCATCCTTAAAATGCTGTAGGATTCTATTCACATACCTAATATAACAAAGTAAAATAATTATTGGGGTAACGTGAGAACATCCCCTTCTTTCGATTCTAATAAATTAACACCCCTCCCAAAAATTTGCCCCTTACTTTTGAACTGTGAAGCAAAAACCGTAGGTTGGTAATGGAGCATTGTGCAACATTTTGGTTGTAACTTCACTATAAAAAAAATCCCCCCGAACCCAACCCGTCTTCCTTACAAATATATTACAACTGATTATTGCCCGCACCTGTCCCAGTACGGAGCAAAAATCAATTTTGGTTTTTTTATAAAAAAATTACAATTTCCCCACCCTTTTGTAAACCGCATAAAAAATTATTTCCTATACTTTGTAAGAATTGAGTTTCCAGGGAATTATTTCAAAACCTTTAAAATATTATTTAACAGAGAGACTTCAAAACAGGGGTTGGATTTTAAAATTTGTGTGTGGTGGGGGAAAAAAATTATTTTTTGTAATTCAAATTATTCCCCTCCTGATGAAGTTGAGCATGGCTCAGGGGCAAGTACACATATCGTACAGGCCCATTGAGGAGCTTCCTTGTAATGGCATTCGCTTGGGTTCTTTTACTCGGATCTGTATCCTCCTCCGGAAAGAAATTCGGACAGCCTTGGGTAATCCTAATGGGACCACATCGTCCCGTGGTCAAGTCGAAAGCATGCCCAACGGGACAACGGAAGAAATGACCAATCCCTCCCAAACAAACCACAACAGCCTCGCAGTCCCCCACCACAGGTAACATCCCTTGAATAATTGGACACTTCATTGTGGGCCAATTTGGCCAAGCTGGCCAAAGGACCTGGTCAATGCTATCCGGTCCGGCTGTGCTGGAAGCCGGAGGTCTGGAAGAGGAAGTAGTCATAACAGGAGAGACGTTCTCAGGATTGAGAGTAGGTCGAGGCTTGGGTGTTGTGATGATTGGCACGGGAGGAGGTGGAGGTCGATTTGGGAGTGATGACGACTCGGATGCTTCCGTTGTGGGCTCAAGTGATGGCTTGGGCTTGTCACCCTCGACAGGAAATTGACTTGGAGGCTGACTCACATTACTTGACTCTGTTGACTCGGGCTGTGGCATGGACGGAGAAGCACTTGAAGATTGAATTGGGGTGTCGCTGGGGTACTCAAACTCTTGACAGTTCGCATCCTCCTTGTACGTACATATCCCTTGATCCTGAAAGAAGCCAAAACTTTTGTTTTTATATCCTTTCAAAACCAAGAATGAATGAAAAATGTACATATATGGATATATATAAAAGGAATATTTATTTTTCAGCTTTCCTCCCTCTCTCTCACAGATCCCATGAAGGATTCATGGGATTTAATCTCCTATTTTTTTAGGACCCCACTTCAAAAAGCTACGTACAGGGAGGTCACTGATTATCCTATTTTTAAGGCTCTCTGAAATAATCCTAAATCCAAAGATTCATCTCAAGTTATAAAGGCATCTGGAACCAGCCCATGTACTTGGTCGCCTGGGCCTGTAGCCCTGAATTTCGATATTGGGCTCAGAGGATCACAATCGTGCTTTGGGTCACCAAATCATAAATTAAAATATAAGAATTACGGGAATTTTGGAGCAAAATGAGCCGGGTCAAGGTACAAATACAGTTAACGCTCTTATATAAAAAATCCTCTTCGAGAATCTGCTACATCGGAGTCATATCTGTAATTGTTGGAAGCTACAGTAATTTTATAATTGTATAAAAATCGAAGCTTCTGATTAAAGCATAAGTGACCTTTCACCTTTTTCGAAGAGAGAAAAAAGTGACATTAAGTCAAGGCTGACTGGTAAGGGGGGGGGGCTGGAGGTTCAATAGGGAACCCGCACTCGTCAGAAGAGCCCATTACTCACAAAGGAAATAATTACATTTCACTACTTCATCTACATTCATAATCATCTCTCTGCCACATGCTCACTCATAAGTTCTCCCCCATAAATCATCCCAGATCATTGTATTACGAAATGAAACTTTGCTCACTCCAAGAGCACTCCGAGTCTCGACGAAATCGGTTCACAAAATAGGGCACTTGTGACGATGCTCTCTCCTGCCTTCCCGAAGATCCTCCCACCCTAAATATTGTATATCTATGTAGGATTTTTTTTATTGGGGATTCTTTTGTAAAATGGTTATTACTACTTTGTGAAGTTTAAAAGAAGAGAGAGAGAGAGAGAGAGAGAAAGAGAGAGAGAGAGAGATAAAAAAAGGAGCAAATTGATATTCATAGTGCAAGTGATGTTGACGGGGAAAAATGAGTTTAAGTGTTCTGAAGAGGATTTCCCCATGTTGGATGATAAATGAAGGGAAATTATTCTCTTACATTGCTGTAATACAAGCCAGGAGGGCAAGAGTAAACGGAGCCAATGCCTCCTTGACACACGATAAATTCTGAACAGTTGGTTGGACTTCCGAAAGTCCCAGAAGGTCGAGGGCACAGGGTATTCCCGGGCATGGTCGGACCTGTAACAAACATATAAATTTATAGTATCAATGTCATCATCCTCTTTACATAAGTATATATAAATTAAAGTATCTGTACGCTAACGCTATAGCATCGCTTAAAATGCAAAATCCTCAATACTAGGACCGAGATTCACTCCAAAAATGAATACATTCCTTTTGACTCACACATATTGCATATACAAATTCGAACAAAACTTTCAATGCTCGGACTCAGATTAATGTCCCCATTGACTCAGGATTAGTGAAAACTTCAACCAAAGCCTATTACAAAGATTTCAAAAAATAATTTACTACTTAAATGTCCGCTACAGTCTGCTCTTAACAGAGAGAGCTGATATCACGGATGTTTAAGGATCAAAATGCCTCCCGCAGATAGAGGCTTCGTGATTAATTGACTATACTCAAGTGAATTTTTTTTTTGAAAAATTCTTTTTAAAATTCCAATGTTCTCTGTATTTTCGTTCAAGAGCAAAAGGGCAAGTGTATAAAAACATCGGCTACTGTGGGAGGGTTACAAATTAGAATTCGTGTTGAAGAGTCCAAAAATTACGGAAAGATTATGGTTTGAGTGATAATTTTTGGAAGCGTTCAGTTCTGAAAAAAGTTAAAATTTTGGAATCTTTTGATTTTGGACAGACTTCTGGGGGAATGTTCAATTTTGTAGCTTTAATAGGACGAGGAGACTATCCAATGAGGAGGAGACTGCTAAATGGGGACGGAGTATGGGAGGAGGATGGGATCAAAATCTTATGACGTGAGCGTTTGGGAGAGGACGAAGACAAAAAGGAAGAATTTTTTTGACAGGGCCCAAAATGTCCAGATGTCAAATGGAGATGTTTTTTAAAGAGTCTTCCCTCAAAGTGACAAGTCGAATCTCTTACGGGAATCTTCACGTCCGGAGCAGTCCACGTTGGACGGGTAGTCACAAGCCCCGTTCTTCTCGTTGAAGACTAATCCTGACGGACATTGACCTATGACCATGTCCCCTTCCCAGCAGTTCAAATACTTATCGCAGTACTTCGGATGACTAAACTGTCCATTCTGTTTTGAATCCGGGCAGGAAACACCCTCCCTCGCATCCGGTCCCCTATAGACGTACTTTCCTATTTAAAATGTACAATTTTTATTAAGAATATCATTTTTTTTAAATATTAGGATCCAAACCTCAGAGGCAAGTTACGGGTCATACATTTATGCACATAAATCAGCAAACGTAAATTAGATGCCTACAAATTGCAATAAAAAAAAGCAAGCGTTCAGATGCGGCTGTAACTTATTTGCAAAAATAAGATTAAGATAGTGAGCTCTTGGAATAAATCCCCCTGGATTTTTCCCATGTATCAGCAAAATTGCAAATGAGGTTCCTTTATTTCAGTTCTGAATTTTTTTTTGGGAAGTTTAAACTTCCAATGGAAGTGACGTCATGGAACGGTGAGCATGACCGGGGCTAAGTGAGACAGTACTAGGGATAGGAATTTGAGAAAAACATGTGAAATTAGAATTGATTCATCGGCCCTGATTAGCTCACATCTGATTTGAAAAATGTGACTCATCCGGCCGGTGAAGATGCAGAAATAACAGATTGTTGGGCTGACTCCAAAATTTTGTTGGCATTGTCTTTGATTGGAAATATTATGTAATGATTGGAGTTGTTACTGCAATTTTTGCCCCTTCTCTTGATGATATTTGTGTTGCGGGAAGTTAGTTGATTGTAAGACGATGGGATTGGAGAGCTGAGAAAATGTGATATAATGTGGAATATTTAGTGATAACAAATTGCAATTCCGTCAGATCCAAAGATCCCAAGGTCTAAGACCTTTAATTTGAAGGAAGTCTCTGAGCCGTGTGTTGTTTTTTTATTCCGAGACTCTCTCGCAAAGGTTAATAGCTCTGGATGACAAATTCGCAAAAAATCGAGACTTTGTATGAGGCAAAGATACGGGGAAATTTTAGCAAGTCATTTACACATACTTTGGAGACGGATAAGTTTGAGATAAATGCCTTCGAAAAGGAAAACAAGATTTAAAGTGAAGAACTGCAACTTTGAACTTGTTTGGGTATTAAATTAAGGACTGAAATAAAAGACACCTTGTTCTACCAGTTTTTTTTGCCTTTCAGCTGATTCAGCCCAAACTCTCAGTTTCACTCGTTTCCATTCAACTAACCTGCTCAACATAAATTCCGGTAGAAGTACATACATATAGGTACATTTCATAGGAATCTTTATACATAATTATATCACATTAGGGTTGAGTCTGCAGAAAAAAAACTTTTTTTCCCGGTATACCCCTTTTTCTTTATACAGTCTACGTCTGCTATGGAAGAGCTCTTTGTCAGACCACATTTTTTTACTTGAGTATTTAAATTGGACAAGTTCCCATTTATATGAATTTTTTTCCTTTATAAGAGCAAATGTCATTATAATAGTCAAATTTTGGAGCTCTTGGGGGGTGCTTTTATAAAAAGTCTGCACTTGGTCTGCACACACTCGTGTGTCTCACAAAAGTCCTTGTACTTGCAAAGGTTCGGTAGGGAGTCTGGGATCAAACTGGATTGTTATTCCGAACGACTCAGCATTTACAGTTGCATTATCCCGATCCCCAATCCTGATTGTATTCACCTTGTTCTTTTTTTTCTGTCGCTCTGGGATTAGAACCTCGTTATCAGTTTGAACTATGGATGACAGTATCCTCAGCCATAGTCAGGGCATTCAATGAATACGTGCACGTATCGTAATTGTTTTATAGTTCATAATCACATTTTCCTGGAGTGCCAACAGCGGGGATTACCAACTTTTAATTGATAAAGCGCAGGCCCATGACATTGATATGCTTATAAGCCATGAGCACAAGCTCAAGGAATATTTCACCTTTCAAATCAAGTTTCGGCCTGATAACAATAAGTTGGTCTGCTCTTTCCCTGCTAAAGCAAGTCCAAGTTGCAAAAAAACAACATATTAGATGCATCACTTGAAATCAAGTTTTAACTTCAGTTAAGCTTTACCAGAAGGAACCTCAGATTTGCAATTCCATTGTATGGGTCAGGTTTGGCATCCACCTTTTAAATTCTAGATAAGTTCAGCAAAGAACCTTCCTTCTCAGATTTCCTTGATTTTAAATAAACTGTCACTGTGGAAATTGTCCTCTAACGTCTTATTCAAAGAACATTCATTTCTAGAATAATTAGAATTTAAAGTAACACGTAAACTTTGAAGTAGTTCCTTAAATAAGACACTTCAGGACAATTTCCACGGACTTATACAGTTCTAGAATTTGAATTTTAAGTAAAACCGTAAACTTTGAAGTAAAGTCTCTGGGAAATAATTTCGGTAGCAATTAAATGCTGGTGACAATAATTGCTTCCATATTCATTTTTCAGTGTGTTTATACATGGAAATACATATTGGTTTTGAAACAGCACCAGCTGTTGACATTTCTAACTCCGCCACCCTTACGCTGGCTAATAATTGAATACGTAGCCCTGGTTCCATACGTTTTGAATTGTATGCAGATGCTTCTAATGCTTTTTCAACCAATTGGACGTTTCGGAATGGGAAACATTGAGCCAGTGTGGAAACAGTTCGAATGGATTGGATGGGAAGCCTCAAGTTATTTTAAAGCCCCGTGCCTGTGTGGTCCCGGAGGATAAAAAGGAAGGTCAGGAAGTTCATAAGCATTAGCCAGGGTCGTAAAAGACTCGTAAAGCCCGGGATGTATGACGTTCTATGGGTGATGTGATGATGAGCTGATCCCACTCTACTTCCCCAGTCCTTATAAAAAAGACTGGGGCTGGCAGGCAGACAAGGACCTTTGACCTTCCTATAAATATTACGAGCCTGGAAACGGTCGGACATGGGATGCTCACATGTGTCATAAAAAAGGAAATAACAAGCGAGAATCGTGTTGTGGAAACGGAGGACAAGTTCTCAAAATGATTTGTATTACAGTTTCTCTCTTATATATTGCATGTGTAAAAAAAAAGGAGCTGGATGGATATTCCATCATCTAAGTCAGGGGGAAAAAAATTCGAGAGAGAGAGAGAGAAGAGAGAAAATTGCAAAATGTTGGAGAGCATTCGTTGAAAGAAATGGATCGTTTGTTGGAATTCAAGCAAAAAGGGATAAGCAATGGGAAGAGAGGATGGGATCAGTAGAGAGTAGTCTAATGTAAAAAGGCCACTTCTATGGAAATTCACAAGAGATCCAACTTGATCCTCTTTCTTCAAAAACCCATCTCCCTCCATGTATAACATGCCCCTCTGGAAGTACTCGGAGGGAAATCCAACTGCAAAAGAAAATACTTTTGAGGCTCTTGCTCTACACTCCACAGTTGACAGGACATGTACTGGAGAGAGAGAGAGAGAGAGAGAGAGAGAAGTACAAAATAAAGAAAGCAATGAAAACATAAGTGGGGATAAGGACGACAGGACTATTGCTTAAATATTACTTATAAAATTTTACAAGTGTCTAGCACTGTACTACATGGAGCTTGTCCCATTTGCTACATGGGAGTGTGCTCCGCAAGTGTGGGAAATCCTGGGCTTCCTTGGTGTCAGGATGGGAGAAGACCGGAAAGCCCAAAGTGCATTAAAAACTATGTGTTGGGCTATATTGCTCCGGAAAATCGAGGGACATCGTCGGCGCTTGGGGCTTCAAGAAAGCGGAAAGTGGATTTGAGAGGCTTAGATTTACCGATACAGTTTAATGTTTGACGGGGGAATCTGGTTAAGTTTGTTTGAGATTCCCTGCTACTCGAGGGAGGGAATACTTGATGTGTGTTATTTTTCAGGTATTATATTTCAGAGATGGAAATGTGCGTCATTCCCGAAATACGATAGATATGGGTGGTACATCGGAAAATATATTAAAATATCTGGCATTCCCGAACTAAGGTACATAAGCATGGCTGTTACATCGGAAAATGTATTAAAATGTAGTGTCAATCCTGACATACTATGGAGAGATATGCGTGTTGCATCGGAATATTATTTAAATGCGTGTCATATCCGAAGTACGGCACATTAATGTGCGTGCTACATCGGAAACTATTTAAATGTACACTCTGGGAGTCTACAGACATGAACGTCACTTTGGAAAATCTACAAAATTGCGTGACACACCAAACAACTATAGAATTTCGTGTCACCCTGAAAAACTATAGAATTGCATGTCACATCGGAAAAACTTTTCAAATGGGTGTTAAAACCGAAAAACATTCTGCTCTACAAAGTTCCCCGATGCTTATGTCATACATCGGTCAAATTTTACATACGGTCCATAAAATTTCCTAATTTTTTAAAACAAATTGCCTCAAAGTGCCCCAATTTGTTTAAAAAATAACTAATCGGTTTATTTCCCGAATACATTCTGTAATTTGTAACAATTATTTAATTTCCTCATTAATTCTCGTAGTTATACATACACGCTGTTATTTTGCTACACTATTTATAAGAATCAAGACGATTCTCTGTATTTTCGAGCACATGTCTAAAAGTTTTTATTGAAGCTTAATAAATTTATGGATTCATTATTCCTTAATCCCTCCCTGTAATACCCTATAAATCTCAAATAAGCTTAGAACTTGAGTTAGGTATTTTAATTCCCTAAAAAATTAAATAGTCTTTGTAATTAGCATACTTCATTATACGGAGCAATTTCTATCCCCATAAAAAATATTGTAATCACATCATTAAAACATCTACCCTGAGGCTATCCCTAACCCAAAACTACACACACATGCATATCGGCCAACCCTTATTCATACACCCACATCAACTCAGAATAATGCACCCACTGAAGTACATATGTAAGCTCCCATGCTCGTGGGATTCATCCCTATAAAAAAGTAAGTTTTTGTTGGGAAGTCTTGCATTTTTGTCCAAAAGCAGATTTCAACCCCTACTATAGATATATATAACCTCTGGGAAAAAAAATCCTGGTCGAATAAAATACATGATTTTTCATGTATTTCCCTCTCAAGTCCCAGTTTTGCAAGGTATAACTCTCAATCTCACAGGCACCACAAGTTCTAGGACACATATTCTGTATCTCTCTATACTTTTACTTTCCCCATCCTCCTATTTTTTCCACTCCGAAAATTCCTCTCACAGATCAACACTTCCTCAAGTACTGGCCCCACATGGGGGAAAAAATCATAAATCTCTGTCGTTAAAAAGCCTCTTGTAAGTTTGGAAAGGCTGCTCCCGTTCAGAAAAAATATATCTCTCATTTTTAATATTTCCTTCAATATTGATCATTTGGCTTGTCTTAAATTGACTAACGTCAAAATGTTTGTTTATATTTCCAAAGAAGGAGAAAGCCCTTGCTTATATAGGACATTAAAATCCTGGCGTCAGCCTGACTCTCCCCATAAGAATGATCACATCAAAACGAAATCCGAGAGATGTTCGGAATTCAATCCCTTGTTGCATGCCTATACTACAGTACACACACATGTATCTCCAAAAGGACCATATGAACATGAAATGCTTCCTTTATCAAGTACACACATGCCCATACCTTTGTATATACATACAAAAATAGGTTTATCCCATAAAAGAGCAGATCGGAACTTTTTGTTGATTCTCCAGGCCTTCCTCCCCAGCCCGGGTTTGTTTGCTCTCAGAAAATCAACATTGGAAGTTTATTTTCTTTGGTGTATTATTGCAACTGTGTCAGATCAATGAGCTTTTTTTTTTCAAGAGGCTTTATATCCCATCAAAAGTATAATTTAACAAAAGTTTGACTCAACTATATGGAAATGATATTAATATCTAAAAATAGTATCCGGACAGAGAAAATATACGGAGGGGAGATAATTGGGTCACACACGAGCCACGACAAAAGACAAATACCTTCGGAGACGGATTTCCTGAGGAATTATTACGAACAGATCCCTCACCCTCCCCCCCCCCCCCCCTCCCATTTGATACTATTGATAATTTGTTCGGAGATTCTAGAGCCCATGTACATACATATGTTCCCATAGCTTATATGTGTGTGTGTGTGTGTCCAAGGCCTGGAAGAAGATTGTATTTCAAAGGGAAGTTGATCCCTGTTGTGTAAGTGTTTTCATCAGCATTTGATCATTACCAGGTCTCTCTTTCAGGAAAAAGGAAAGAAATGTAATTTTCTCCCAAAACGATATATTCCTCATAACCTTACATGATTGGCTCCGTTATGAACTCTCCGAGTCCTTTGAAGTTTCAGGAGTCAGTTCCGACCTGTTATTAACCGTATTGTGTATTTTCCCTCTTATGTCCTATCGTAAAAGGGGTCTCAAGGAGTAAATATTTCCTCTTTTTGTGACTCTCGGACGTGAATTTCCCGAATAAATGGTATACACACACACACACACGTCTCTTCATACGCCAATCTAATTCCAGTTGCTATTTCATCCTGAAAATTATTTCTTTGGGTCTTTACATTTTTGTAACCAACCATGGAACCTTTTTTTTTTGAAATTCTGTAGGATTCCTTTCCTAAATATTGATAAATACACATTTGAAGCCATACATGGAGAGTCAAAGGGATTTATTTGAGTGTACATATGTAATGATTATGACTGATGTACAGTACACTACTGTAGTTGATAAACATATAATTTCCTTTTGGAGGAATTTCAAGGCCTTGCTCTCAAATGAAATGGAAGAGATAAAAGAGAGCCACGGAGCTATATATATTAAAACTTGGAGTCCCTCCCGACTTCCCTGTTATTTTACTTCACCTCATCCGGACAAATATATTCGGGAGTCAAAGTTATGCCTGCTTGTGAAGTTTGATAAACAAACTGTGAAAAGTGTTTGCTCGCAATTCCCCCAAAAAGTTTCAACTAAATTACAAAATAAAAGTTCCTACTGGGATGAGAGGATTGAGACGTATGTGTGGATAGAGGCTGGAGCAAAATTTAACTTCTGTCGTCGGGAGTCGTTTTGTGGAAGTAATTTTGGATGGGAAGCTATGAATAAAATGTGGAGTATGAGCTGTACATACATACATACATAGATATCCCAACAAATGTAATGCAAGGATAATGACATGGTTTATTACAATGTGCTTCCCTGAACTTGGGAAAAACAGGCTTGCTATGTCAGGGTTGCTTGAGTGTGCAGTTACAAGAGTTTTTACGCTTATTCGTCCTTCCAAGTTTAGTAAGTTTAAATCCGTTTTAAAAAAAATGTCATTCACTTTGAGTGAAATTCATTTTAAAAGTTGGGTGACGGTGTTGTCTCTAAAGAATGTTTCAACAGTCTCTTGATAACTTTAGATTACTCTCTTGTAAATTTGAAACTTCAATAGTGCCGAAAATACAGGGAAAAAAAGGAAATCGGGGTTGAAATAGTGGATACGAAAAACGGTGCAAAACTTCTACACTCAGTTGAGAGTATAGCTACGCTTATTATTGCATTGTTTGTTTATCCGAATATTGTTTATAATATTTTCTCGTATAATACCCCAAGGGTTTCCACACATCCGCAAATACAGAGTGTCAGAATCAGCAGTTGATTCATCATCATCTTTTGCAAACAATTTCCTTTTTTTAAAAAAATTCCGAAATAGCTCAGTTGAGAGAGAGATTCAACTTCTCGTAGATCTTAGTTGACAATGTCAACTTGACTTGTACAATATAGATATCCATAATATCCCTGACAATCACAGGAGAGGCAATGGAAGTGAAGATCTTCCTCTCAAGACAAGTTTCAGAGTCGCTGACAAGAGAGTAATAATTATGGGAGCCGAACTTCAAAACCCAGCCGGGGTTGTCAAAGGGAAACAAGCTCTAATTATGGCCTTGCTTCTGAAGACGACTTCATTACAAAGGCTCGTCCTCCCTTGACAATTAGGACCCGGGTGACATTGACTGAATTAGTTTCTAATTCTCAGGATGCCAACTCAACTAATTACATACTTAACTCGGAGCCGGCTTCAAAGGCAAGGCAGAGAGCCACTATTAATTGTAATTATTCTACAGTTATTTATAACGGATCCAAAGTATGTCCGTTGGTACAGCTTCCATTTTAATGTGCCCATGGAATGACTCCGCCAAAAAAACCAGCTGTTGGTTAAATGACAGAGAAGCTTCCAATCACGGGACCAAACATTTGCCCTTAAATTCATACTTACGCGGCTAAGTGCAAGGAGCTAAATTCAAGATATGCACGTACGTATAAAAAAAAATAATCACATTGTAAAGCACAGCGTACGTTGTACGTACACCTCCATGTAATAAACATCATGGGGCAAAGTGCAACAAATACCCATTTCCTTTAAAATTGCAATTCATTTTTGTTCCTCAAAATTACAATTTTACGCAATGCTTATTACATCCCAAATTCACATCTTAAAACAAATACAAGCAGATTAATTTCGACTTTTAGCTAATTACTTTGTCACTTGATTCTTTTTTTTTTAAATTATAAATTCTCACTCTTTCTTCCTACAATTAGCCCCTAAGCTAATTCCCATCCCTACCGGTTACAGGTGACATGAGCAAGTCCCGTTTGAACATTAAAAGCATTAATTAGCCCACTCACCCCCTCAAAAGCGTAATTAGTACAAATGAGCTCTTAAAGTCTTACTTGGGACGGCTTGGACGACGTCGCTGGAGATGGAGACAAGAGTCAGTAATAACAGGCAAACCTCCCGCCTTGCCATTATTCAGTTCTGGTAGAGCGTATGTATATAACGAAAATGATATAACTGTCTTTATAAGGTAGTTAAATGCTCCTGGAAGTGTTCCTCAGGAGCAGCTCCAGCTTGATAATAGTAATTAATGTGCTTTTGTGGTAATTAATCTCGTTCCTCAGGCCGGCCTATTTTATAATGGGGAATTTAACGGGAGTGGACAATAAGTAAGTATACTATATAATAACAATAATAATAGGATTTCCTACAAAAGAGTCTTGAGCCACCGTCTGTAGGACATGATATGCTGGGCCGAGATCACCAAATGAAAGACTACTCCAACTTAAGTTGACTTAATCAAATAAAAGTTAATTTGCGAAAAGCAAGAGTTGAGGATGAGGAGAAGGAGGTAGGGATAGGCAGTTCATATATGGATAGTTGAGAAGTTCGTGTGGTTGGGAAACCACTTGTTTATGTCTCAACATATAATATAACATATGTATACTGTATAGGAAATTCCTTTGCATTTACAAACTGTAGATATGGAAATGAGACATGGGTGAATACGTATAGGTCACATTCTTATATTATACTAAAGAATCCTCCGGACATTATACATCTTTTGAGTATGAACTGAAATATTCTACATATATCGTGTGTGTGTGTGTGTGTGTATTTGTTTGAAGGAGCCCGAGTGAAACAAGTTTCTGACGGGGATTTAATATGCTGGATACAGACCCTGTCTTGTCTTGCATAGTCTACTCAAGTGAGGATTCATCCAACGCGTCATCTCCTTATCATCAATTAATCTTGCTCAAGTTCTTTATCCTCTCATCCCTCTCCTCTCTTTGAATCTCGTTGACTCAATTCCCGTTGTTGACTCTACATAAGGCCTGCACTTTCCCACTAATACAGTCCCCTCTCCCTGGAAGGGTATCCCTTTTTAGCAAGTCAGAATTGAATAGGGGATTATCTCTGTAAAAAAAAAACAAAATTTTAATATCCTTCCCATGGTGTTAATTTTCTAGGCAATTTATACACAAGAGCATATGTATATATGTTATAAGAGTAAAAAAAATGTTCCTTACACACAAGAGGGATGCAGTCCTACAGAGAAGACACTGCACATTGATACATCCTTATATAATTATTACTTACAGGCAGAGAGCATCCATTATCAAATTCTGCTGCCTTGACACTCTACAAAACGGAGCCCAAAATTCATTGACTCCGATGAAGATCAGATGCCCAGAAATGCTTCCCAAGTCTTTCCCACAATGCTTTAAATTTTTTGTGCCAAACCTTATAAGCTTTCCCCTTTAAGAAGACTTCGGATGGGGAAGAATGATAACAAGGATTAATTGCTTCGTATACCTATACGAGCACAAAACTTATGCAAATAACTTGCGCATAATGTGCCCCAGGGTCCCTTATACACAATGAAAGTTGATCAAGTAGGGAAAAAAATCCCCTCAAAAACACATGCTTCCTGCCTGTTACAACAACCTTAAGCAAGTACATATAGATAGGTACAGATATGCGTATGTAATAATTACTTACTCCAAAAATATTTACCTTAACTTGACACTATCAAATATGTATCTACAGCCCCCAAAAGTTTGACGGTGTTTTCTTTCCTTGTCTCAAAAACATATGTTTTTGAATGTCAGCCCAAGCCTTGTATGTACGTCACTGAGAGGGACAATTAGATAATTCCGGAGGAGCCTATGTGCTACGGTAAACCTCAAAGCGGCAGTGGAAATTTTATAATTACAAAAGTTTCTCAAGTATCAAATTTCAAGTCAAATATAATTATGCTTCCTTTTGGGGGAATATTTTGTCCCTGGGTTTTTAGGAAGTTTGGAGGAACCCGCAAAAATGGAAACATTTGGGGCAAAACTTTAATCTCTGTTTAAAATATTGGGGAAAATCCTGTAATATATAGCTGTGACCTTATCAGTTTTGCGTGTTAGTGTCCAAATGATATAGCCTGAATGGAATTAATGGGATCCGGGTCAGAATAAATTTGCAAAACTGTATTTTGCAAAAATTAATTGCCTCTGCTATATACCTGAGAAAAAAAAGGGACGTTTAGGATGTTCCTGTTGGGGCTTTAAATTCTAGGCAGAAATCTCACGGCAGTGAAACCAGTTTAAAGGCTGAGTTTGATATTTGTACGCGGATACAAGCGTTATATAGGATCATTCGGATAGATATGAAGTTGTAGCGTTTTCCCAAGGCTATGGTAATACTAGAGCCACAATAGTGTGATAAACTAGTGGGGAATTCCCTTGTGGACCCAAATTCCCAAATAATATTCGAAAACATACCCCAGCCAGATACACACACACACGTGCTGGGAGATACGTATGAAACTATACGTGAGAAATCTGATGTCCCATATTTGAAGGAACGACGCTCTCACATTATCGTTCCAGAGGAGAATCCCGCCTAGCTGGCGCTACTAACTTATAGCACATACAATAAAAATATGTACTATATGCAAAGCTATATATTTAAAATATCTATATACGGATGTCATACCAGGGCGATGGGGGAATTGAGAGGAAAAGGAAAACAATGAAATTAACAACGTCCCTGGGAATTTATATCCACTAATGGGATAAGAGTTATGAGAGGGATTGGAAGCCAAAAATTGTCATAATATTGTCATAATGAATTTTAGTTGGGGAGAGATGATGTCCTAACTGGAGATTTGATGCCTTGCTCTTATAATGCATTTAATTTTCCCTCGGAACCACTTTGTGTATAAGGCACGGTGCTAGAGCCGGGAATGAGTCCTGGTTTCATCCTGGGCAAGGTAAATTTCCAAAAGTACATTTGTTTTTCCCTGTATTAACATCAGAGGACTGTACTAATAGGGCTAAATTTATATATCCTCATAGGTTTTTTTTCAGGGGTGGAAGTCGGATTTTCTGGAGCAAATTGGAGGAGCTTACATGATTATCTATACTTTTGTCCTGACGTCCTGAGTCCTCCACTTTGATGGGATTTGGTTGACATTCCCGCCCAGGGAAATTGACAGGAGGATGCTTGGCTGGAGCTCCAACTCACTAAAAAGTCACTTGTTCGTTTTGTTTGCCATGCGAATGCTCATGTACGATTTCGGATTAATCGAGCGTATAAAAAGTAATTTTGACTCAGACATCCTTGCTTCTTATAATTATTACATTTACGCATGTTTGTAGAGTCCATTACTAAAATAACTTATTTATTCCGATGCACCCTGGCTCTATAAATTCTACGAGCTATTTCACTCCGTATGATTCAAACATGCGTCTCAAGAATCGTAGTTAAAAATCATTTGGGACTAGCACTAAAGTATGAAGTCACCACGGGGCGAAGTGAGATTTGATTTTGACATCTATCGGTCTTTATTGGAACTAATCCGTAAAATTTTCCCGCGGGGACTTTTCTACCTCGGGCAGCAGCGTCTTTGCATCGGAGCCACATACATATGTATCAGCATCTATTAAAATGTGACCCCGAAAAATAAAAGTGAAGGCGCAATTTTTGAAGTTCCGCGCGCTCAAAGGGTTTTCTATTTAACGCGCTCCGCCCAAAGCACCCTATTGGTTCTTCAAGCTGTGTGGGGTACAATAATGTTAATTTCTCTTTTTTTTAAAAAAAAAGAGCATCTCATTGAGGAGAACTGTTGAAGCTTTCAGAGGTTATAACGAGTTAATGATAATTTTATTTAAATGGTCTGGAGCCCATGCAATCGGAAATTTGTTTGCATGGAGCACTATCCGACATTGGGAATTGCAATGCTGTTTTTATGAAGCTTGCATTTTCTGCATATATTTGAATCCCGTTTGAATTGTCTATAACTTTATCAAAATACGTACATATGTATGTACAGTGTAGTAAGTCAATGACAACAAACCCCAAGCCTTATTGAATATTCGATAATTGTACGTGGGCTCAATGATTCCGTGAGGAATGTAAAAATGTAAATAGTGCACAACTTGGGATTGCTCGACGCCAGCATGACTACTACTATAGCAAGTGCACATATGAGATGGAGGAAGATCCTGAAGACAGATCTGCATTATATTGTCTCCTTGATAATGCGCGCATTTTTCCCCGCTGACGTTGACAGATTAAGATGGCAACAGCTGGACGTCTTGATCGCCGCCGTTAGCAATCCACTTTGAACACTTGTGAGCTTCGAGACCGGTTCATTGTCTCCTTGGAAATTGGCTATCAACCTTGGGTCTGCCAGGAGTTTCATTATCAGCCCCAATATAAGATCCTATGTACAAAAGTGCACACATACACACACACACACACACACACACACACACACACACATACATACATACAGAGACGAAAACACTTTTTTTTATATCATGTAATTGAAAAAGGCACTCCGGTTGATGCAATTTATTTACTGTGTCCTTCCCGTCTCACAAGATCCGACTCTTCCGCTGTAATAGCCTTCTTTAGAGACTAGGATTAAATCCCCTAAAAATAGCTAATATGTACACAAGTTTCTTTACGGACTATTCGGTAAAGTTCCAGGGGCTGTAAATTACCAAGACAGACGATTTGTCAATTTCATTATGTCAATTTACAGAGTGAGGACTTGAAATGAAGTGTGTAACTGTACACAGTATGTATTTGAAATACAGGCTTGTTATTTGGAATTAAAATAAAATTCTCTGGTGTTTCATAAATGACAAAATTTTACCCCAATAAGGGTCAAAATACAGGATCACGAACAGTATTCATTTCCTTCAAAATTAGCTTCCTTCTTGCGCTACCCGGTTTTTTGCATCGGTTACAAAACCAATGTATTCGATGCAGATTTCGTATTTGATTCATTTAAATTCAATAATTTATATAAGCATTAAAAAAATTAAATGCCCAGGAATAACTAAAAACAAGTAGAACTTTCAAAAGAAAAATGATTCAGGACAATAAATAATAATAAAATGCAGCAAATAATTTTCGAATAAATAAATTTTATACAGAAATGTCCTCCATTTTATTTCCGTGTTTATAGTTCCTTTTGGATTTTTATAAATAATTACGCAATTATAATTACATTTATATCCATTGCAATTAAATATAGTGAGTACATCCATTTATTTATACGCTGTGTGATAGAAAATATTTTCACTATGTATGCTTAAGTGTGTAATTGTAATCAATTGCAGTTGCTATAATTATATATTTTGCGTAGGTTTTTTTTTTGGTAAAGATCTATAATATTATATTTGACATAATTCATATTTTTTATAATTAACAGAATCACTTACACCAGCTCAAGTTTCAAAATAGCTCTTGGCTATTAAAATTCGCATACTGTCTATATATCGCACAGGCCAGGCCTACTATATGAGAGAACCCTTCGTATGTAATCTTAAAGGAGTTCTGGGCTGTGGGTTTGGGGGGAGGGCAAGAACTTTTGAGCATATTCTCGTTTAGCACAATGTTAATTTTTTGTGAAGGTGAGATAAGGTGCCTTATAAAGTGTCATAGTTTAAGAAGGGTCCTTTCATATAGAAGGACTGCTCTGTGCCTATAATAATTTTTTATATAGTTTCATTTTGATTCTCAATCGCTCCGAAAGTCTAGCAGGCAAAGAAGCACGCGCGGGATTTTTAAAGTAGATACGTGTTGTGCAAGTTTTATTTTTTTTAAATGGAATCGATAATGTCTTCTACAGTGATTGTACTTATGCATCGATATTTCCCCCCTGAAAAGCGTTCTCATAAATATGTAATGCATAATTTCATGTGTATTTTTTATAATAATTATTTGGCTATAGATATATAGTATAGGTCTATAGTGTTATAAATAAGGAGATTTGAGAAGCATCTGTGTGTGTGCAAGTGTGCGGGGAAAATTTCCATGGAGGATAGAATATTGATGATGATGATGATGATGACGATGATAATGATGAAGATGATAAGGGGATAGAGATTTGAGAGACTGTTAAAACCAGACTGCATCCGCCACATTATTTCTCTTGGGTGAGGAGCTGTCCTCGGATTGGTAGTAGATGCGGGAAGCAATCGGATTATTTCTTTTGATCTCATTGAAGAATTTGAGAACGATGACAGCCCCCACGATGTGGAATATCGTCTCGAGAGTTGTGAAAACTATCGTCCCATGAGCCTGCATGTTCATCTCGTACATGAAGTACAGGATGCATAATTTTATCATCAGGATGATCACGAGGAAAATGCACGTTTTCAGCCACACACGACTCGCTTCGAAAGCTTTCAGTGACTCACACTATAATATACATTGAAGATTGACTTTTACAAAATCACATTTTTTAAATAAGCATTTTTGAGACTATTTCCAATTATTTAAACTATTTAATTCCTTTTTCATTCAGTTACTTTAAATCCCAGTATAGTTGATACGCTCCGTCTTTTATCTTTGTAATTATTTGTCTCACTCTGCCCCAATTTTAAAATGAATTCCTAAATTGCCCCGGATGTCTTTACATTTTCTAATTTGAGTAATTTATTAAAAATTGGAAAATAATAAAGTGTTCTGAATTTTAATTTCGAAAGAATCCCTGGAACTTTCATGCCGTTCAAAGTTTCTAAATCTACATTTAATTAAACACCTTATCAGCACGACTCTTCCTCTGTCCGTCCCACACGGTTTAATATTCAGCTAACGGGCTGGTTCTTAATTGGAAACATGTAAGGAGGAATTTCTGGTAAAGTTAATCGAATGGATGTTTCGTAAAAGATGTGATTATGGAGAAAATTTCCTTTAATTTGTTTTGTTTAATAAATCGAAGCACATGGGTTTTAAAATTGTTTGAGCATGTGGATATTTTGGGATAGGAGCTTGGATTTTTGTAAATTGTTCCGAGAATGTTATATCTTATTTTTGAAGGACAGTCCCTTAAAAAAAGATGATTTGAAGTCTTTGAAGGCCATATTAAAATAATACGGTGTAATTAAAATGAGATCCATTGATGCTGAAAAATACGTTCAAAGGGAGGAAATAATTAAAAACTCATTAGTCACAGACGCGACATGAGGACTCCATGAATGCTCCTGACTGCTCGTCATCAAAATACACATATGTGATCCACTTGTGTACTCAACCAAGTTGTACATGAACCAACGGAGGATTTACTGATACAGGGATACATAACTCGGTGCGGGCTGATAAACTGAGAGACTTACTTGTTTGTCGGAAGCATTAAATAAACTAACGGCCACGAGGAGCTGGAGGAAATTGACGGAGAGGATCCCGATCCACGCAATCACTTCCATATAGCCGGTGATAGTCACTGTATGTGTTAGAGAGAAAGAGAGAGAGAGAGAGTGAGTGAGTGAGTGACAAAAACAGGATTGTCCAATTAATTTTTCCCATTGAAACACTCCGCCTTAGAGCATGTACCCATGCATTGATCTACACTGGAAATTAAATTCTCTCGGATTTCTCACCCGAGAATATCCCATGCTCATTTTGTATATTGACACACAGGGTGGGGGGAGAATGTACGGGAGAAAATTTCAAAGCCCGAAATTGAAATAACCTTCAAGCATCGTAAATTATATTCCCTGGAGTGAAAGTCAAGTGGCAATTAGCTCTCGCCGTCAGTCATTAGACAATTAATTCAATTAATCCAACCACTCCTGAAAAAATCCCTAATTCCCTATTTTGACACTTTTGAGGGAAATTCTCAAAACATCCGGAGGCTAAAAATGGAATCGAATTACGCAATTTTTTTTAAATCCTGGAAAATATTTTGAGAAACTTCCATTTAAAAAAAAATCTATCAAATTCAGAGCGTTCTAAAAGTCAAAATTTGCTGCTTTTATTTGCTTTTAAAAATAAAATGCTTTGTTGGGAACTGTGACGGAAAGATAAATCTTTGTAAGGACGCTTTCTCCTGTTTTGTTCTGGCTAAAGCGAACGCTTCAACCCAATAAGCAGGACGAAACCCGTGGAGATCCATAAACAAGAAACCAATAATGTGAAAAAATTTAGGGCCGAAAAAACTAATAGGAATCCAACTCCCACAACCTCCAGAGTCATAAACAGGAGAGCACATCAAGCCTGCGAAGACAAATTTTTGATATGGGGAACCAACAGGAGAGAAAAAGAGGGAAGAGAAAAAAAAAGCCTGGGGAGACAAAAAGACTTAGCCATAAAAGTCTAAGGAATAAAAACTCTGGCTTTCTTGGGACCATCCGTGCCCTCAGAGCAAATGCCATTTTTCTGAGCTGGGAGGGGAAATCTCGAGTGGGAAAAAATACATTCCTATGGCAAATTGGACTTCCGGATTCGAAGGTGGGACACAGACAACAACTGGAGAAAGTCCTAATTTCTGAGGGTAAGGATACCAATTATTATTCAGGCACAAAGCTTAATAAGGAATATACAGGGCGAGTATAATCATTTGTACCCCTCCAGCCTTTATAAAGGAGTTACTCATAAGATTGAAATAAATAAGAAGAAAATGTGTGGTAACTCTTTGAAGCCATTCATAAACTTTCCGTCATGTATAGATATAGTCAAGTAAGAAGATTCGGTATATAATGGTAATGATAGACTCAAATGAAACAATATAAAATTTGATTTAACTTTTTTTATGAACGTTCGAGTATTCATGAAAAAATTGCTAGATTAAAAATTTGAATTCCCTCCGTCTTTGTCACTTTTGCTCCTGAAGCTGAATTTCCTCAAACGTTGGGTCTTTTTAGGTTATGTCCACATTTTCAACGTAGAGACATTTTTTATAGCTCCCTGGAAAGCCCATAAAATTTCCTAGAAACAAATGTCAAAACATTGGCTGAAAAACAATTTCTGGGAGAATCGTAAAAGGAAGAAATTGACAATCTTAGAAATTAAACCTTGCTTGATTTTTATTGACCCTGTGACCTTAAATATTGACCCAGATCAATGATAGAAATTTTAGAAAATCTGGAACTAAATTTGCTACAAACTGGCGGAATCAAATATTCCCTCTCCCTTATATTGGCTATTTGGTCTGGTTAAAATGAATACGTTTACCGTGTATTCATGTGAAAAATATAAACGGCGTGGAAGTTCAATAAATTCAAACAACCGTTAAAACAAGCATAATTTCCAAAATTACGAATTCAAAAAACCCCTTACTGTAAATAGCATAAATTAAAAAAATAAAAGATGTGACTCAACCCCCAGCTATTGATTAATAAAGCTGACAAATATCACACCTTCACTTTAATTTCAAAATAAATAACTCCAATAAAATTGACACTATTTAAGTACAGCGCTCTCCTTAAAAAAATAAATTGCCAGGTCACGAACCCGTACAGCTCGATATGAAACAACATATGTACGAAGCCTATGTATAAAACCTAAACTTGTCAACTGAGAAATTCCAAGGGAAAAAAACAAACCATAATAAATCCTAAGCCAATAAAAAATCTTAATTAATGTTCAGTAAAAAAACCCAATAAAATACTCAGAATTCCCTACTATTTTTGTCTGTTTTCCTCAACAGAACGAAACCCCTGAAAAAGACAAACTTGAGCTGAAGAACCCCACAAAAAAAAAGACAAGTGTAGGCAAAAGACCCGAATAGTCAATATACATTCTAATATTTCAGAATCCTCCAAAAGACAAGAAGTTGCTTTTAACGAGTAAAAGGGAAAGTGAAAAAAATGTGTGTTTGTGTGTATGTATGTGTGGGCATGTAAGGAAAACTTCGCTAAGAAAAAAAAGGAAAAAAAAGAGAAAAAAAAAGAAAGTGGGAGAAAGTTAAGAAATTGCATTGTAAGGGAATAGTGATGTTGGCTAATTTTACTGGAGTGAAGTAAAAGAGAAAGACTCAACTCAGAGGCAAAGGTTGTCTCCCCATTGTATGATTCCTGACTAGTATTTCTTTTAAGAACAAGAACAATGCATATCTAGCCCCCACACTGTCCCAGTGTTAGGAAGCCAAAGGAGAGTAACATACTAAAAAGAGGAAAGTCTGGGTCAAAATAGGAATACATATTGGGACGGATTGTCAAACTGAAAGTGGGTCTTTGCTCAAGTTCACAAATGAGAGGGACTTTCCCAAGACACATATCGCTCTGTAATTTTAAATTCGGACGTGGAAACTGGATTTTTGGAAGTGTCTTTGGGACTGAATTTGTAACTTTAATGCTGCCAAATATGGGTCTGAATTTCCATGTATTGTGTCTGCAGTCGACCCTCACTTTGGAATTTTGTACTAAACTACCTTTTTTTTTTACTGGTAACAAAATTTCATACACTTTCACCATATAACCCAAAAAAAGGAAAAAATGCGTTCACGTCACTCTTGAATTTTCAGTTAAGAGGAAACAGATCTACGGAATGCAAATTTTTACTAATACACACCCAAAATATGACTGGGCTGAAAGCTTCCTTAAGTGCAAAACGAAGTAGAAGAGCAAGTTTCCACTAAAAGAAAAATCTCCCTAACAATAAGTCCATATATTGACTGCACTAAAACTAAAGAGCGTTTTGTAAGAAGCCCGGCCGGCTCTAAGCGTTTAATGCACTCCGTACCTTTTTTTGCCCTTAAATTTTAATGCACTTGGTTCTTTCTACCTTCAATTTTTAATTCCCTGGGTCCAACTCGTTTGTGACTTTTAAAGCACTTGGTCCATTTTGTTTTCAATTTTTAATGTCCTTGGTTCATATTTCGCATGTGTGGAACTTTGGACTTCATGAATATCATATTTTGCATCGGAACGAGAATACATCGTCCTTTTTGTCCTCTACAAGTACATTTTTGAATACATACATTTTTGCAGTGCACTCTCGTTAAAAGGGAAAGCTTCTATGGACAGTTGACAGTATTGTGGGAAGAGTGTCTTATTCGGGATTTTGAACTTGGACCTACTCCTGAAGTGTGCTGGGTGTCTGTCTTGGGTTATAAATTTAGTTTTGGGAGAAAATAGAAAATAAGTTTATTTACGCTTTCCTGGAGTCATGGGGATGGGAGGCAGGAGCCAGTTTTCCTCCAACGATCGATTTTTATTTTCGGGCTTAGTATGGTTATTTTCGGGGAGCTCTTGAACCATCAGCGTCAGACCGTGGAAGACCAAGATAACTGTGGCAAATATCTGTACGGCAAAAAAAAAAATTATTGTACTCATATAGGGGCATTATTAGGCTCAAGCTTTATATATCATATTTCTATACAGTCACTCCCAACTTGTTACACCGGCTTTTCATACCGACCTTTTAAACTATGATTGTATGGAAGTCTATTTATTTGTGTGGATGCTCAGGCCCTGAAGACATACATGGGGAGAGCTTATCGTGGATATTACATACCTATAGAGTGTACATAGCTTTATATATTCAAGTATTATTACTACTCTCCGGACGCCCATCACCCCGCACTTTGGAGTCGGAGCTGGGGTAATGATGTAATCATCATGTTATAATAGCTTATGGGGTTCCAGTCAGATCTTTTTCATTCAGTCATAGGCTCATTGTCTATTTTGGAGCGTCCTTTGTTTCCGGAAGCGGGCTCCTCAAACCTTTGTTACACTTTTGGTTTATCCGGCTCGAAGGACCTTTTCAAATTTTCTAATAATATTCGGGAATATACCAGAGCCTGCATTTTCTGCACTGATATCATTTGAAGGAGCCCTTTCCATTTCACATGGTCTGAGGATGGTTCATTTGGAGATGATAGTGTAAATTGACATTGAGGATTGACAGCGCTTTTGTATGGTTTTGAGTGAAAATCCGGCTCGAAGGACCAAACCTTGCTTAAAGAAGTACATTGTAATGGAAGAGTTCATAATAATTACTGTAAATCGAGCTAGAACTGAAGACATTGATTTTCGGAAATTAGTTGAGAACTCTCCGGCTCGAAGGACCATCAATTAAGAGTCCATAGTGCATTCCATGGGCTTGTAGTATAAATCCAGGAGTTACTGTCAAAATATATGTATATGGTTAGTGGAGGGAAAATAAGAAACTATCCGGCTCGAAGGACCATTATTTAAAAATCCACTACATTCCATGCGTTTTTACTACCCCATTAAACATTTGCTGGGGAAGGAGCCTTTTGGAATTTAAGAAAAACGTTCCGGCTCGAAGGACCATTATTTAAAAGGATATAGTACATTCCATGAGGTTATATTATATAGGTTGAGGTTTCCCCAACTCCCAATTACTTCCTTTGAAAATGGATCCGGCTCGAAGGATCACATTTAATATCGAATCGAAATTTACAAGTATTATCATTATACTTTCAAAATTAATTGGAGGAATGCTTGTTTACGCAAGCAGGAAATGAGATATGCACTTGGGAAAATTATTAAAGGCTTGCGTTATGTAAGGCAATGCGTTTCATTCCCATGGTTTCCTTAAGTGAATTACGGAAGTTTGGAAATGTTTTTCTTCATTACGTAAATATTTTGAGGGGTTTTAATCCGAATTTAATAATAATATCAATTTCCTGATGATTTTCCCTCCCCCCCCTCTCTACCATTCGGGAGAACGATCTCTGAAGAGTCCTCAAGCATTTGGGGAAATTGAGCTTAATTTAATAATTGAAGTTAATCCGTCAAATCCGAGTTGCAGCTCTTGAGGCCCCACTTGAACTTGACCTTTACGCAGTCAAAGTTGAGTAAATAATTTGGCAAGAATTCAACTCCCTATACACAAGAGACCTCTGGCACGAGAGTCTCCTCTGGGGACAGAGCAGAGAAAACATTTGGCCTAGCTCCCTATACATATACATACTATATACATATTGCATACTTGCATACATATCTATATGTACGAACCACAAAGCTAGATCTCCTTTCAAGAGGATTCTACTAAAAGTGCCAAATGTTGTCCTTTTTTCTCTCCTCTTAACACTTTGAACACGAATCTAAGGAATTGCCCCACTCAGCATTAAGATTCAGGTCTAATGAATTATTCCAGTCTAAAAAGAAATTAGACTTTTTTTACCGCCTGCTACCCTGGGAAAAAAATTAGCCTGTAAATTTGGGACTGTATCCAAATCCAACTGTTTTATATCAAAGGGGGGAATTCCTTTTATAAGGGATCTCTTATAAAGTCCACTTTCCATACTTTACAGAAACCTTGGAAGAAATCCGGAGTAGGGGATTTGCTAAAAGATTTGTGCCAATAATATAGGGAAGGTAGAAAATAAATAAAAATCCTTAGAGAGGGAAAAAAATCTCAAATAGGTTTTAATACTACAAGGGTCGGATTGAGATCAGGTTTTTTTCTCCTCAATTTTGATTGTAAGAATTGACGCCGTTTGCTTTCACGGATTTTAATTAAGACCAAGATGCTCTTCCAGGAGTTAGAGTCTAATGGATGTGTAGTAGGATGAAAATAATGATCTAGGTTGGCATTTGATTTGTTAACGAAGCCAATTTTGAATTTCCTCCCAAGTAATTATTTCCTTCTCGCACTCTCTCTCTCTCTCTCTCCCTCCCTCCCTCTATCCCTCCATTGCAATAAAGCCTCAGAGCTTATACATATACATGGAGTGGGTTGAGCTCGGAGCCAAAATCCTATTAGATAAATTAAATTGAACCCCAGGGAAAGTATAGGACAACAAGGTTCTCACGTTCGGGATTGGAAAGAGCCTCCCATAATAATTCCTTTCTACCACCCCCCCCACCCCCCCCACAAACTCACCTATACCTTTCCATGAGAATACATACCTAGCCCATGATTTCCCATGCAATTAAATTAGCCTCCTTTCAAAATCTCCCTTTATAGAATCCCACTCTGACTCCAGTCCCATATGCAAATCTCTGAATAAATTTACTCCGACAAAAATTCTATAGTGTATATAGATACATATAATGTATGTACATACATATGAGGGCCTCTATATATATCTATCTATACTTGTACTCCCACTTGCATATAATTATTGAATTTTCTCTCGAATAATATACAGAGAAGAAGCTCACTTGAGAATTGAATAAGTGAGGGAGAGATGTGAGTACAGCTCTCTGAGTGGTTCGGAATGTATAGATACAGGTACATATCTACATATATGTATATACAATTATGCAGAGTATTAGATACATTAGTATTATAGCTACACTCAGGAACTATTTACCTGACTTACGAGGAAGATTAAGGAGTTACCCGGGAATTGTTAACGGAATTTGTACATACATATGTGGGACTCTTCTACTGGTGTAGTAATGCGCCCCAGCCAGGAAGGTAAGTCGAAGCTCATTCGGACTTAATAACCATCTCCAGCCCCATTTGTAAACAATGGAGATTAGTTTTCGAGAGTGATTTGCATTAAGCGTTAATAAACTTGAAATTTGAGGGAGACAGTTCCGGAGGAATTCTCTCAAATATTCTCTCTCTCGGCAGTCAAATCAAACTCCTTCCCTTCTCTGAGCAAATACATGGGAATTGGACTACTCCCTTATATTTGCGTTTTCTCAGGAGATGAGCACGTTTTCCCAGCTCCTTCGTCCTTCAGAAATGTCTAGTTTTTCCATAACGGAGCCAGACCTAGACTCTGTAGTCTACGATTGCAAGACTTTTGGGAAGGTTTCGCAAAATTTTGACGTCTTTCTCGCATTTTCCGTGAAGTTAAGATTTTCTGATATTTAGCTCCTTTTTTTGGACAATTATTAGAAAATCTGCTCTTTGATCTAGGTTCACATTTCTGGCTTGAACGGTTGGGAATTTAACTCACTACTGTAAAATGCAGATTTAAATATTTTAAGGGAATTTCATTGACAAAAGTATTATAAAAGCCAGATTTTTTTTTTAATGTTCACAAATGAGAAATTCAAATTTGCTTAAAGACCCCTGTGAGGCCCTGTGAGAATGTCCTTAAATGCATGTTTGAAAATACGCGCGTAGGAAATACAATAATAAATTGCATTTGTATTTTAAATAATTTACTTGGGAAAAAAATGCATTTTTTTAAAAACATGGGCTGTACAAACGGAACTATGTGAGGGAAGTATTTTTTACCGAGTCAAATTACCGAGATATTTTGGGAGAGAGAGAGAGAGGAGAGACTGGAGATTAAATATTCCAAGGTTTGCGTTATTGGGAGAGACCTGAGTATTTGAGATATACGTATGCGAGTGGGGACCCTGTATTTGAGGATAAAGTCAAGACTTGTGCAAATTTGCAAAATTCCCGACATCTCTTATCTCAGTGGGATTTCCCTGGTTAGGTCCTATTACTCCACCCATGCTCCGGAGCAGAGGTCCTGGCTGCATAATCTGTATTCAATGGGCAACGCACATGAGTATACATACACGTTGGGATGTATTTATACATGTGTATATGTATGTTAAATGTACCACTCCCATGTCAAGACGCACATTGAGTGAGTACTTGTCTTCCTTGTATTTCTCTCGCTGACTAAATCTAATGGCCAATTTCCTTTCTTGCGTGGAGTCTGAAGAGAGAGAGAGAGAGAGTGAAAGCGAGAGAAAGCGAGAGAGAGAAAGAGAAAGAGAGAGAGAGAAAGATAGTGAGTGCTTTTGTTCCTCTACCAAGACGTCTTTCATGCCTCACTCGTTATTATTTGTCTTTCTTTCGGTTATAGTTGGCGAACCGTGAAAATCAATTTTTAGTAAGAAAAAAAAAGCATTTCTCCAGCCAGGCTGAGCTGCTTTTTGTTAAAGCGATAATTGCTCAGGGGTATTTTTTTTAATGCTGTTGTGATTGTAGTGCAGTTCATTCATATCCCCCTACATGTGCACTTATATTTAGGCCCTGGCCGGATTATTGTCGTCAGGGAGATGTGAAAAATGTTTGTGTGTTTAGAGAGTAAGAAAAAGTGATTTGGAGCTTTGGAGGATGAAGGTGATGCTGGCAGATGGGAAGGGATCCTTGGGGGTTTGAAAGCGGGAAGAGAATACTGAAGAATTGCTTCCTGTGATCCTGCCTTCGTTCCATGGCTTCTATCTTTTTGCCCCGCGGGGGATGGGGCTTAGGGATACGGGATTAAATGGGGATTTATAATCTTGGTTTAGGATACAGGCTTCCCGGGCTCAGACAACGCAGGATTCCTTTATTCCTATGACGTCACGGGAGTATGACTTCAAATAGCTTCCAGGTGCGTTCACTTTAAGATTTCAAATAGCCCTGGGTCTCGGATGCATTTGTATCGATGCAGGTTGCGTAGACACATTGGGATCGTTACAATCCTTTTTTGACGTAGGATGACTTCCGGGGCTATAAAAATGAAATGAGGTGGTTCGAATAATTATACAGGGATCATTGAACATGTCCCCAGTACTTGAGGATCCATCTGGTGCATGCTCTTAAATTGAGTATATACTAATTCCTTGATGTGTTTTTGGATTCTACATGATCGACAGCTCTTTAGTAAATGTAACATTTCATGGTTAAACCTTTAGATGGCATCAAGCTTTAGCAAATAAAAGAGCTGTAGTTTCTTGTTTGGTTTTTAGAGTCCACTAAAAATATTTTTGCCAAATAATTATCTGAAATGAATCACTACTCATGTGCATGTTAATATAAGTTGTTTTAAATAGTGGTTCTGTGGGATTGGGAATAACCGAACTTGCAATAATTATAATTATTATAATTAATAATGCAAGTAGCACTAATGCCGTAACTGGAATTTGTGGAAAATGTGTCAATTAGATTATGCAAATAATCGAAGTTGAACTTACAATTCTTTAGTTCAAAGTTACTTGCAGTTGGTAAGTCAATTGCAAAAAACATTTGGATATAATTGCACCGATAAGTATAATTGCAAGTGCAAGTGCAATTTGTAATTGCAAGTTAACTGAATTGCAGTATAAATCGTCGGGGAAGAAGGAAAAAAGATGTGTGCATTTTTGATTGGTAGCAAAATGATATACATGATGTTTCACTAAATTGAACACATTGTATTAAATAAAATGATCCAGATGCAACGCATGATGAAACACAGAGGCACAATTGAAATAGCCTTCCTCTCCAAGGCTAAAATATTGCAAAATTTCATTCTTGCACCGATAAGTACAATTGCAAGTGCAATTGCAATTTGTAATTGCATGTTAACTGAATTGCAGTATAAATCGTCGGGGAAGAAGGAAAAAAGATCTGTGCATTTTTGATTGGTAGCAAAATGATATACATGATGTTTCACTAAATTGAACACATTGTATCTGTATTAAATAAAATGATCCAGATGCAATGCATAATGAAACACAGATGCACAATTGAAATAGCCTTCCTCTCCAAGGCTAAAATATTGCTAAAATGTCATCCTTCAGCATATCTTCACAAGAATCCTTTAAAATGTTTGGTCTGTTTTTCTATAATTTTGTGCAAATGGGAACATTTTAATACTAATCGAAAATTTATTTAGAACATTTTGCCTCCTCACCAACGGAACTGTGCAGGAAGTACTATATAACTACACTCGTTGAGATTAGTCAATACTCGTGTTTATAATGTACATTAGTTATTAGAGCAGAATGACTTATTGAGGCATTTTGTGGAATTTTTTGCTTAAATTCGAAACGGTTGCAAGTTGTATTTAAATTAATAGGAATTTTAAAATTGCAACTTTTACAGTGCAAGCACTTTGTAATTGAATTTCTTGCCATTTCAGTTGTGCTTAACCGGTAATTGCGAGTATTGAAGGCTTTTGTAACTGCAATTATTTAAGTACACAGAACTTGCACTTGCAGCAACAATTTCAATTCCGTGGTGTAAAATAATCGCAATTGGCCAGAACTTGCAAGTTCGATTAGTAATAAAATTGCCGCTAACTTGCAAATGACAAGAAACACTAGTTTTAAATATGCTGGTAGAAAAAAACAATTTGTTTTCATTAATTCTCATGACGACTTTGAGCAAAGATTTTTAATTTACATTGCTTTGTTAATCACAGATTCGTATGCTGCCCTGTACAGGTGCCCTGAATGTGTTGGGTTTAAATTTTTCCCTATGTAAAAAAATATTTAGTAAGCACTAAATATGCAGTGTATTTACTTCAATTCAAAGAATCTCTCCCACCAAAAGAGTACTAAGCAGTAAGACTTCGTACATGCGTTGGTTTAGGTTCCTAGACTCGTTTCTCCATCCAAGGCAACTGCACAAATAAAACATTTACCAAAATTTCAAACTCAAGTTGTGGCTAGCCCAAAAGTACGTCTTGGAACTGAATTGAATTTCCACTAATGCACTGTGGATGTGTTCGCAGTCCCACAGGAGTTATTTTCTGAAATCCCAACCAAATACGGTTAGGATTTAAGGATAAGTTGAAAACAATTGCAACTGATCAAGTATTATTCCCTATCGAGAGTACATACAATATGCGAGTGCTCATTTGGTTTTCGGGGGGAAAGCTTATTCCTGTATTTTACTTCCACTCGGGAAAATGTGGCTTAAACTTAACCACCAACTATAATTTTAAAACTTTTTCCTCGGAGAGCAAAAGTGTTCGTTGAATGCTTAAGGGGCTCTTATCAGGAGATTTTGATGTACTGTACCAAAACCTCAAAATGTACTCGCTCACTCACCTCATCATATTTCCATGAGTTGGGAATTTGCATTAGTGTTTCTGAACGGTCCAAAAACATGGACTCGACCCGACTCGTTTTCCCGAACCGAAAAAAATCCCTTTTCTGTTCCCGAAACCGGAACCGATATGTTCGAGTCCGGGACATTTTTGCCTTCCCGGAACCGATCCGGAAAATAAAATCGGTTCCCGGACCAGTTCCGGTTCCTTCCCGAACCGGCAGAAAATGCATAGGATTCATTTTCATCGATGTCAAAATTGTGTCGCGTTTTCAAATGATAGTTGACAAATGCTTGACAAATGCATGTTTCACGTTTTCATCCAAAAAGGCAGCTTTACCAAACCCTTCCCGAAAACTTTCGGTTTTGATTTTTGTACCCGAAACCGGACCGAATGTAACGGTTCTTTAAACCGTTGACCCGAAACCGGACCGAAATTTAACGGTTCTTTAAATCGTTGACCCGAAACCGTACCGGAACCTAAACCGAACCGGAACCTCGGGAATTCCCGATACCGAACAGAAACACTAATTTGCATGGAAAGTCTTAAAAGTCAAAAATATTACCCCTATGTTGAAATGATCTTTGAACAGAATCCCTTAAAGGGATTGTAAATTATAAAATATGTCTACAAACTGTTGCTTTCAGGGATCCTTTTATAAGAGCGTCCTTCCTATACAAGGAATAAAATATTAGGACACGATCCCATTCACCAAAAGGCTCTCCTCGAGTATTACTCCCAGCAATTTAAAAAAAAATTAATAATAAAATTTTAATAAATAAATACTGTAATAATGAAACTCTAATAAAGTGTGTCCTCAGGTGAGGGGTTGTTCCAAGCAAGGCTAGCATCCGCATAATTTTACATTCACATTGTTCAGCCTTCAGCCCTCCTGCATAATTTTACAACGTACCTTAAATAGAGTGAAAAGGAACAATAAACAATTAAGGGATAATGGAATACACACTGGCCTATGTTTGGAGACGTAATTTCATCCATGTTTGCATTGTCTCTGCTCCTTCTCAGAATTTGGTCTGGAAAACATTTCGGATGTATATTTTGTATCAGGTAAACATTCCTGGTTGGATGTCGCCCCTGTACGGAAATGCAAATTCCTATCCCAAAGAATTTGAGAAGAATGCGTGGAGTGCTTGCGTCTCATGAGTCTCAAATAGATATACATACACATATGTAGCAAAAAGGAAAACAATTTCGAACGTGCTTTGTCCTCCAAATGGAAGACTAAGCCTTTGAAATAGCCCCGGCGGGAGGTTCACTTTATTCAATCCCTACTTCGAGCTACAGTTCCGGGAAGAAGAAACTCTCCAATGACAAGCTTTGCTCCATCTCCATATGCAAAGCAAACCTCAGCATGACGAAGAGCATGCAATTGTCATTTCACTTTTCTTTTTCTCCATACACAGGGCAGTTAGCTCCGGCATGTTGATTAAAGATATAGGAGAACCATTTGAGCGGAAACATTCCTCATATTTTTTTCAAAAATACAAAGGCGTCCGGAAGCAGAAAGAAGAAAGGGAAAAATTCCTGAGACACATGTACATATACATACGTACATAGGTAGATGATACTTACAGATGATAGGTGGAATAACATCTGGTCTTCAATGCATGAGCCCGACGCGGTACTCTTCTGGAGAGCCGATCTTGTTTCGGAGAAAGGCAATTGATTGTCTGGATTTCCCGAGAATTGCTTTTCCCCTGATATCATCACACAATTAGGTTTTTTCCGGTACAATTGACCGTCAGAAGACAGAAATTGGGACTTGAGTCACTTCCACTCCTTGTAAGAGATTTGTCCTCAAAATAGCATTTGTGTTTGAGGGCGGTGGGATGCCAGTAATTGGGAAAACATTTTGGGCCTAAAGTGATCTTTTGTAAACATACATTGGTTTTGTTTGAAAGTTAAACTTTGTTGGGAAATCCGGTGGTCAAATAAGCAAATACAAATTATGTGACCATGGACCTCAACACTGGAATAAGCATCCATTATTGTAAACGGAGAGCGTAATTTGAATACAAAGTGGGGATATAGGAAGTGGGTCCTCTGTAAAGGCATTCCTTTGAAGCAGTGAAATTTGACTCGATTAAATGTATGTACTTTTAAAGGGAGAATTTAGTATTGGGGAATGTGTGTCCATTATTTTTGCTCTTCTTAGAGAGAGAGCATGCTCTGAAACAATATAAGAATTATAGATGAGAGAGTGCATTGCACATGTTAAACACTGGACTATATGCATGGGCCTGGGTACTGTACCTAAAATTCGTTATGTAACTCACCAGAGGTTTAGTAATATTTCATCAGCAAATTTTAATAAATCAGGAGCTCAGCCAGTGGGTCAAAGGAGATTTTGTCAACCGAAACTCAAAGATCTCTCAAGCTTGAATTAAATTGAGTCAAACTTAACCCAATGTTTACAATAGAAATTAAAAGCAGTGCTGGTTTCACAAATTTGGGGCTCCACAAATAAATGCAAGAGTGAGTCTGTTTCACAAGTATCTTGTCATTTTTATTGAACACGGGATTTTGGATTTAATAGCAAGCTGGGTATTATATTCTAATTGTAAGTATTGTGCTTGAGCATTTTAAACATTTAAACGATTTGGGTTATTTACCACAATGTTAATTTTTAATCTCGTAAGAGCATGACAAAGTAAGTTGGGTTCTTTCAGTTTTGCGGCTGCAGATAATAATTACGTATATACATTGCAGGGACTGTGAGTCGATGTGTTGTGAAAAGCTTTGTCTAGGAACGTGCATGCACATTTTAATGACGCCCGCTATTGTGTGGTAAGGTCTATGTGTAATAGTGTTGAGACGGATCATGAATGCTAGCTTCCAGTGCAAACAGAGCCAGTGTTCAATTTAGGGTAGGGATAGCGAGCCCTTGTTTACGAACATACTAATTTCGTCGGAATCATCAGTTGCTGTTTCGACGTGGTAGGAGCGGTTCATTTAATTTGAATGAACTCGCTGGGACACATGATAAATTGAGAATGTAAAGTGGATGTGGAAATTGCTAGCGCTAGAGCAAGCTGTGCTGGTACAGTAAATAACAATTTGTAGCAAATTGATCTTTGTAATGGTGAACAGCCCTACCGCAGCAGGTGGAAGTCAATAAAGGAGCTAAATGGTGAAGAAACTGCAGGGCAGATGCCCTGCTCCATTTGTTTCTTTCCGAGAAGACGTAGCGAGACTACAAAGGTTTTGCAATCAGTATAAGGATCCATCCAGATTATAGAAATTATTGATAGGCAATAAATCGTAGGCTGAGAGCCAAGTTTGGGATTGGTTTTGATACTTTGTATAATTTCGTGCTCTTCCAACTGAGCTAGCCGGGAACTGCTTTTGTGGCGTAATGTCATTCAAATGAAATTTTGCAGATTGAAAACTAGTTGTAATAAGCCTCTGTGGCCTAAGAGACGCATCAGATGAGTATCTACATAAGTGGGCGGCGTAGCTCAGTTGACGCATCAAGTAATGGCGGGACCTAGATTCAAAATTACTACCGAAAGAAATAAGATGCGCCTGAGCGACGCGGGTTGCACGTAATCACTAAAGCTGGACATTTCAGGTCAAAAAGGAAGGACAACTTTAGATTTTACGTCCCTCCAAAGACATCATGGTCATTATCAATTAGGTTTATATTCCTTCAGCCCAGATATTTTGTTAGCTCGTTTCAAGTATCTACACCGCTGTATGGATACTTATAATGGTACAGGACATGTGGAAGGCATTAGGCTAGAAGGTTCCGGCAGCATTTCAGATATGACGTGGTGTTAGCACGTAAATGTGTAAAGCACTGATTTGGCCCCCGTAAAGAGCGGTTACGTTCCTGTCATGTAAAATTTCATTGCTTCACGCTGACTTCACTCAGATTCAGAGCCAAGAACGTCATGCTAGATCTGAGGTAAACTGTGGCCGCATTATGGCCACCCGTTGTTTGTCTGGAATTTACACGTCTGAAATCTGGACTATATACATGCATACACATCCAACATTGCTTTCATCTTAAAATGACTTCGTGTTCTTTCGACTGAGCTAGCCGGGAATTGCGGGAGCTCGATATCATAAAAATAGAAATCGACAGTTGATACAGTCAACTGTGACAAGGAAAAGGGAGGACTGGAAAAAGTTTACTCCTGAGGAATATAAAGAGGAATTTATCCTTGTATGGCACGGATCACAATCCATTGCCACACGTGGCGAGAGACTTTTAGCCACGTAAGGCTTCTTGCCAGAAGTGGGCAAAACCCTCGGAATTACCATAGTTATCCAAGTAGTAAAGTACAATCTAAGGAGCCATAACTGATGTAATGAGCCATTAGCCGTTTCACTTTCCCAAACTCTTAATCAAGCTCGGAAATGTGTCCATGCGTGATTCTTCCGTTATTCTTCCTCCCATTTCTAATGTTCCTACCTTCACAAAGGGCTCCGTAGTGGGCAATAAATTAGAAACTTTAACTCGTAAACTCACCGCATCCATAATAGAGATCACTCGGGCTGGCTGACGGTTTTTCAGCAAATCCAGCGGAACCATTGTACCCGCACCAGCGATGAGGGGATTAGGCATTGGAGCCGCCTCAGTAGACGGGGGTTGATAAACGGTTTGCTCCATCATCCCGAAGCTAGTTTGCTGGGTGTCAAGGAACGTTCCTGGGGCTGCCAGCGGCGCATTTATTATCGGCGCCGCTCCCACTGCCACCGGTTGAAATTGGAAATACTGCACTTTTGGTTTTAAAATTGCATCCGCTAGAACAAACCTATTGGAGTGGTGGGAGTTATTGTGGTGATGATTATGATGGTGATGATGATGACTGGGATGACGCTTCATTGGGCTGAAGCCCATCCCATAAGGATTGGGCCCAGAACCTCCTGAAGTCATGTTTCTCAATCTAAAAAGAAATAAAATTTTATGAAGAAACAAATTCTTGTATTATTTTCAAAAATAACTAATATTTACTGATCTGGAAGCCTACGTCAAAAAAGAAATTATATCGTAATAACTACGTTTCTTTTCTTAAATTAGTTTGAACAACAATTCTCCAAAACATATTCCTACGAGCTATCATAATAAGCTCTCTACAATTTGGTTGGTTGAAAAATTACGGCCAATTTTACTCTTCCCAATAAAAGGAAAAGGACGAGGCTGAATCCTCGAAACTAAAATTTGCATATAACCTACTATTTTGGTTCCACAAAATAATGGAACGGAAATGAGTTACTATTTCCCCATAAATATGATTCCTTTCATCCTCCAGCTCCCCATTATGAATTCCATTGGAATACAATTTATGGTAAAGAAAACGGGGAACGCACATCAATTCCCACTAAAGGAGAAAGCGAAAAAAGGCTTCCACATGTTCGGATGAATTAGAAACTGCAATCAGAGGGAAAGAGGGATAAAAGATGAGGAGGAGGAAGGAGAGAGAAGCAATCTGCACTGAAATCACCCAGCGTCTCACTCACTTCACAAACAAAAGTGAAAGCTAGAGATTGTCATGAGAAAAAATCAATAGCCCGATTACACCTACCCATCCTTCACATCCTATTCCAATGGCCGGGAGAGAGGGAGAGAGAGAGAGAGAGAGAGAGAAAGTGAGTGAGTGAGGGAGAGAGAAGAGGGAAATGCATGCTTACCAGGAATCAGACCGGAATAGAATGGATGTATCTCCATACCAATTTGAATTCAAACACACACACACACACAAGCTCCCCCACTCACATTTCAATATACATAACATCCTATCAACTCTCACCGCCCTTTCCCTTTATTTTTCAGATTTACTATTTGCACATGGGTTTCTACTCTGACTCAGGCCGAGGCTGAGGATTTGTACACAAATTACTTTCTTTCCCTGTCATCAAATCTCTACTCTGTATTTGTCTACGGGTGAGAAACACCACTTCTTCAGCCTCCGGTGATCCACTTGTTTCTCTTTGAATACAAAGGTGCGTAATAATGGGACAGGAGTCCCCTTCTATCCCACTCCTAACATTTTACCCGTCCGTCCTCTCACCCCTTTTTCTATTCATTTACCAGAAATTTCACAGTCCGCCTTTTCATTCATCAATTGCATCAAATACATATTTATTCATACCTGCTCCTCCGTATAAGCAGCTGCATAGCATTTTGAAAAAAGCCTGTTGCATTTTATCCTCATTAAAATTGTCTTACCATTTTATTCCATTATTCCCTCCTCCAAACCTACTCACATCAAAGCACATAACCCTCCACTTAAAAAAAATGACACCAATAATCAACTCCTTCCCCACGGACTCAAGCTCTTACTTTGATTTATGAACCGTAGACAACTTAAAAATATCCTCAATAAATGACATATCTATACAGCAGACTTGACTTCAATACTACTCGTGCAGTTACAAGTTTTTATTGTAAAACTTCAAACAGGGAAAGTTTAAATGGGAATTCCCAGTTGGTTTTAAGCTCTCCGTCCTATCTACACTGTATCCTTTCCCTAGAAAGTTTTTTACTTGATTATGATAAATGGTTTTAATCAAGCCTTCCCAATGTACTGAGCCCATACTTCCCCCTCAATTCTAATAGTTGGAAGGTTTGGAGAAAGTGCGGATGGCACTGTTTAAAATGAGCTCAATAGAAAGCTCCAAAAAAAATGCTAGTACACAGATGAGGCTCCCAAAAAAAATAAAACTGTCCACAAAGTTGTAACTTTAAAGAGTCAGGGAAAGTCCAGGAGTAGTGGATTTACTTCAAGCGGAGAGGAGATGACTTTCTCCACGAGACAAGCATCAATGCGAGAATTATAAGACTCATATGTGTGCTCACACTGTGAGTCCCGTCGTCGTGTTCCTTCGGAGAGGAAAAAGAGAAAGAGGGGAGTGAAAGCGTCTTAAATCCTTCTTGTATATATTTGTAGCCCATAACCTGAGCAGACTCTGTATAGATGTACAAGAGAGAGAGAGAGAGAGAGAGAGAGACTTGAAGTTTTTTTTTTGTAGGTCTCAGGTTCTCCTCCCGATCCCTTCCCTTTTTTCCCACATGGGGAAGAAAGTGAAGATGTGAGGCGCCTCTCTTGCTTATTATTACTCTCGCTCCTGTTATTAGATCCAGGGACTCAAGTTTGTTGTCTGGTCTTTGAAGAGACTTCTGTATACAGCTCTTGTATGTATGTGTGTGTGTGTGTGTGTGTTTGTGAGGGTAGAGAGAGTGTGTGTGTGTGTGTGTGTGTGTGTGTGAGTGAGTGAGTGAGTGAGGGAGTAAAGAGAGTGAGGTGGAGGTTGCTGTAAATCTCCAATGTCCTAAAATTACTTTTCCATTCCCGCTTAATCCTCCCCCATCTTGTAATCTTTCAGGCGGACGAAAATTTCACATGGGGACTTTAATCCCACAGAAATAATATTTTAATACTTTTTAAGCCCTTCCCCAGCATTCCCAGTTTCCTTGCTCCTCCTTTTTATATTTATTTTTTTCAGTTCTTATAGTATCTATATTTCCCCCTCCTCCGCCCAATATTTCATAGGAACATTTTTGAAGGGGCTTAAAGATCCCCCCAAAAAAAGAAATAACTTGTAAATAAATAGGAGCCAAATGTTCCCACATGGTTTTTATCGGATACTCATATATGACGCTATGAAATAAAAGCTTTTTCATGGGGATGGTTTCCCTAACTTCAAGGGAGGAGTAGTCTTATAATTGTAAGAAAAAGAAATATATTTGGGTGATATTGGGCAAGGCGATAAAATCCGAATGTGACCAAATTTATGGGCTAAATTTATGACGAGGCTCCCTTGAATCTCTATTTTTTTCTTTCGTTGAAAAAACCTTTCTATAGGACTGAAATAGATATTACGAGGGATACTTGGACAGATAGATAAACGAAATAGAAATAAAGTGCTGGGGGACAGAAAAAAGTGAGGGGAAGGGGCTGTTATTCCTTTTAATGTAATACGTAAGAAAAAAATATTAGGGCATTTTGGTTGCACGCCATGCACAAATGACAAATCAGGTACAATAAGATTTTTTTAGTTGATATGAGTCTTGGAGCCAATGGGTACAATCTCTCTTTTTTGTGTGTGTGTGGGGAGGGGTATGGGGGTTTGGAAAGCATAGGAATGAAACTCGTCCACTAAACGGGACACGTGCTATAGTTTAATTATCATTCGTACATTTCCCTTTGAGAGGATACGCTGGGCTGGCAGGATTTATTGTGTGGGGAGACCCTTTTTTTTCGTCCATATGAGATAAGGCAGAGGAGTAGAAAGGGAAAGGGCTGATTCAATATCCCCGAGAAAATCAGTAAATTTAGCTGACTGTACGGATCCCAACTTCCCCATTTTCTGCCAAGAAGGGAAGTAAAACGTACGGTGTGGCGGGTGAGTCTCTGACGGCTCCAATTATAGTCGAATTTGAGTGGCGGGAAATTCACACACAAGTCTTTATTTTCTATTTTCGTCCCTCCCATCCACATCATTGTGACTAATTCAATTTGGGAAGGTGCCCCAGCCGTCATTTGACATTTTAAACCAAAGGCGTTCCATAGGTTCAAATATGAGCCCTTACGTTTGTTGTAGACAGTGATGAGCAGCTTGGATTTAATGTCATGTCTAAATATCCAAATTTCCAGGAAACGCTTTTCTTCCATTTCCCAAATAATTCACAAAATGTATTTAACGTTCAAAAATATTTCGATGAGCTTTAAAAAAAAAACCAATTTCAGGGAAACAATTTCCTCGTATTTGTTTACCAAGTTTATTTTTCTAAACAAATTTTACATTCATAGATTCCTGAATTTTTCCTTCGTAAGACATTTCTTTTTGAGCTAAAATTATTTTGATTCGGTGAATATTTGAATAGAAATTTTAAACTCAATTTCGACTTCAGGAATTTAAATATTAAACCATTTTAAAACCATCCACATCCATTTTTCCTCACCATCCTGTACATCCCAGACTGGTTTTCATTTGAGGTATGCGGAGACGTGAATACGACACTATTTGAATAGTTACACTCATGCTCATATGCTCATGTAAATTTCCTACAATTACAATAAGCCAGGAAAGCCTTCCAAGAGAGCTCTCACACATACACAGAACGTAATATATTTTTTTGAGGGGATTGCATCTCAACTCCGTACAAAACATACAACATATGTGCACGTCAAAGCTTTAGAGAATCAACGACAAAGTGAAAATTGAAGTAAATAGATTCCGAGATGGGGAAATTCCAATCAGAAACAGTTCCCAGAGAAGTTCACCCTATTAGAACTTTTTCTCAAGCTTTGAATAAATTCAAATTATCCCGCCAATATATGAAAACAAATTAAAAATCCAAAGCTGCTCAACCCTGGGAAATAATTTCTTTTTAACTTCAACGCCACTCGTCTTTTTTAACTCTCCTTAACTATAAAATAACCTTCCTAAGTAGCTTCAGAGCAGGTTTGCATAATACACTCAAAGAATTGTTTTCCACATTAGAAAGTTGTTCCTTTTGTAATCATTGTAAAAGGCAGTCCTTACTTTTTTTTATCTCCAGCGTCGTCCCATCCCAAGTAAGAAGGAAAATATTTTCTGGGGAAATCACAGCATTTTATTTTTGGCACTAAAAATTTACCACCCCTAATAAAGTAAAAAAAAGTTGGGAAATTCCTCAATATTTACTGCCCCTGTAAACGTAACTTGTGCTCACAGCGTTGTTGGTGTAGGAAATAAAATCCTTGTAATTATGGACATTAAATGGGTCAGTCTCCTCTCAGCGCTCCAACCTCCTTCTCTAGTTTAAGTAAATGGTTCCTCAGTTGTCTGACGGAGTTCTGTCCATCAGCCTGTAAATCAGTGTCGGGAGGGAGGCCCAGTTCAACTTGCAAAGAGCCCAGGAGTACGTGCTAATGGACGCATTTATGAGGAAAGTTATATTTTCTCCCTCTTCACGCCCGGCCCTATCTCATCCTTGAAGAGATGAAGTTGTGTGGGGAAACACTTGAGAAACTTTCTTAACTTTATTTACAGGATTTTGGTATCTACAGATCCACACCAAAACACAGACACACTCCTCTTTATGAAACTTATGAGGAGAGAACTTACAGAGAGAGATGAGAGCATGGACGATGAACAACTTGCCAAGTTGAGAACCAAACTTACACTGAGCTCCGTCTGAGGAGACTCGCATGACAAAATTTCGGAATATTTCCCTTCTCTCCCGATTTTTATCATCAAGGGTCCCTCAGTACTTTCTCCCCCCCCCTCTCTTTCCCCTCCCAACTATTCCCTCCCATTGTATACGTCAGTTATATTCTACAATCAAGCCTATATACATACATAATTATATCAACCTATAGTGTTCATATCTACAGTCACAACTTTTGTAGAGGGAAGGAGCTCCGGACTTTTTACTAAAAGAAAGTTACCAAAAAGTAACGTCCGAATGGAAAGGAACATTTACGATTTTTTCCATATCATTTCCAGTCTCTCTCTCTCTCTCTCTTACTCATAACTTACTCCTGAACCTGTAAAGACGTAAAAATAATTTGAAATTTATGAGTATAAATAACCATGTCTTACTTGGTATAAGCATTTGGGATTGTCGACATCTTGGGGGGAAATTTTTTTCGAATGTAGATCCTCCCATGTTATAGAATGCATAATCTGGAGTCATACATGAGGCAGTGAATAAATAGAATTTATGAGGCCAATTACATTTAGTATGACCTGGTCTCCTGTCTCTGGGCAGGTCATATTTGTCAAGAGCATGAATTTACAGGGAATTGATTTTTATCGTAAGTAGATTCTTTGGAACATCAACCCCTTCAGATCAGGCTACAATAATTAATGTGGGGTTAAATTTTTAAAGGGAAAATTCTACTGAAATTCTCCAAATAAGGCTTGCATAGTCTTATTTGTACGCTTTGGTATTTGGCGGGATTCATGGAAAATTTTTTAAATGACTTTGATGATAAATGACTTAAATGAATTTTTTTAAAAATTTAGCAGGGGCTCAACGCCAGTTAAAACTTTGCTTGTGGAAACTTTCATGCAATGGAAAATAAGTTACCTTTTGCTTGCGGCAAAAATTAGTTAAATGTACGGAGAGAAAACACTTTCCAATTTTATTGTAATTTATTGTTGTTGTTTTTTTTAAATAAAAAATTTTAAATAAAAAAAGTCTGGAAATAGCATAGGAGTTTATGTAAGGTCCCAGGGCTGGTCCCTAAAATGTTTTTTTGTTCCTGAGAAAGACACACATGAGGGGAAATAATTTCTCGTTTCTATGCGGAGAGAAAGAAATTAATTCAACCCTGTGTATAGTAGATATATTTACATTCAGAATTATTTATACAGTGGCTGTCAAAGAAAAAATCAGCATTTTCATTCCAGTTTTTTCCCCGGACTCTCCAGCAAGGGAGAGGGACTCTGTAAAAGAAGTCTGTCAAAGTAAATAGAACGAAGGAGCCCGGCACATGTTTAATTTACGGCTGTTCCCGGACGGAGACAGGGAAAGAGACCCCAGAAGAATAAACACTTGTTGGCATTTATGTATGTACGAGGGCGTACATATGTACATATACGGGGGATATGTATGTACATCAATGTACGTATTTATTTACACAGGGGCTGACTCTCATGCCCACACTCCAGTATTATGTTTCCCACATGTGTATGGGTTTTTTCTCTCTGAGAGAATCTCCAACCAGCGTAAATTATTGTTCTTGTGAGAAATCCCGGTGAAATTATTACACGGGCATTCCATCCCAAGAGAAAACTTGGATGGGAATGAATGCTACCTGGGAAACATTTATGTGGCTTTCTATTTTTTGCCCTTTTTTTTGCCTTTCCATATTTATTTAATCCTTTGCTGGAGCTTACCCCAAGCTAAATGTTTTCAGGGTCCGAATTCAACTTGAATCAATTTTGAATTAAAAAAATTTTTTTCTTTTCAGAATCAGAAAATCCCTGCCAAGGGAATTGGGATCCCCAGCTGATCATTTTTGATTCAGTACCTTTTCCATTATGTCAATTTCAAATTCTGGTTAAAATTCTGTACAAATTTCATATACGAACTTGACCCATTATTTTCAGGAAAATTCCCTCTAAAATTTAGTTCACCTTAACTTTACTGAGATACAAAAAAATCTTCAATAATTATTGTTTTTACTTGAATCTTAATTTAGTTAAAATTTTTGGCGCCAAATTCAAAGGCAGAACATAACTGGAGCTTAAACACAGCCCTGGTTCATGAAGGAAAGAACGCCTGAAGGCATTTAATGTTTATTTACCATTTATTTTTATTCTTGATCGAAAACGATTTCTATTCTAATTTTCAGGACTCAATTACAATAAATTTCAGGTGAGAAAAAAAATATTGGGATTCTCAACTTGCCCCAGGGAAATTTCTAGTACTGTGCAAAATAAATAAATCTAATGTAACAAAAATTCCTTCGGAAAAGATTCAATGATAAATTGAAATTCCATGGGATTCAGTGGGTTTTAATAATTTAATTAATGTTTTACAACCTCGGACTTCAGAAATAGCTTCCACCGGATTGTGTATTTTACAAGGCTAATAATACCTGGTCCTTTTGATCCCTATCCTCTGTAATGAAATAAAATTAGATTAATTTTGTTACTAGCCGAATTCCTGTGTCAATTTACTTTTTCCGGAGGTTTATCAAAGCTGTATGGAAAAGCATGTGGGACTTCCTTTTTCTCTTATCTTTGCAAAAGCATAAAGCATCTGTTACAGAGGAAAAATTAGGGAGCATTTCCTGTAATTACGTATCTACTACTTGTAAAATTTTAGGAGCTCTTCAGTCAAAGGGATATTGGATCTACAGAGCAGGAAATTTAATATAAAGAATTTGGATAGAGAAAACTTCATCCTGAGAGTAACTCATGCCAGGAGTTATAAAAAAAACTACTGACCTGGAAATTCCTATATTAAGGAAATTGAAGCTGATGAAATGGGTCCCTTGGCTTTGACATTTATTTTTTTAGAGTGTGTGTGTCCAATTCGGACGATGATATGGAATTCAAATAAAATTTCTGGCACACACACACACACACACCTGGCGACTCCAACAGAAGCAACTTTCTCCGGTGCAGACTTTACTTTCACCTCAACTCACGCAGTCTCTCCACAGAGCATTAGCCTTATAAATGGAGAGCATTCCTCCTTTTAGTAATTAGCAGGATGGACTTCTGACAACCTTTGATTTTATTTCCGGGTTTTGGACACCTTATGGTAGGCGTACATGCTATAATGAAGTTTTAATTAAAGGGAGCTATTAATAGTGACACGCTGTTTCAAAAGCATTTACCTTTTTGTAATTTAATTTTTTTTGGAGGGCGGACTAACAGAGGGAATCAAGCTCGGAATATCTTGGAAAGCTATAATGCTTTGTACGTAATTACAAAAGTACACTGATATTAAAATACAGGCTATATTGTAAGAGCATTTTCTCTACAGAGTTAAAAATTTCCCTGGTGCTATTTTTTGTCCTCATCATAAAAGCACAGTTTTCAAATCCAGTCAAATTTTGTAGGGTTTAGAGGCACCATCTGCAATTTTATAATAGGGAGACAGAACTGTATACTTATGTACTTATTTATAAGAGAAAACTTTTGTGCACTTGGGATTGAACTTTTGCTGTAGAGAGTGACTGTAATTTTTGTAATAGATATTTTTGTATAGTTTGAATAACCTGAAGGAACTGGGGATGCAAAAGTGCAAGGACCGCAGAAGGAGGAATGATCAATTAGGGAAAAGGTTCGAGTGGCAGACATCAAATCCGACTCTTCTTGTCCAAAATGTTCTATCAACTTTCGGACAGCTCCCAAAGCCCATGCTTGACTTGAGCCTCAGAAATTTTTAGTCACCACTGACAAGTTGAGTGGAGCATGTGAATTTGTCATTGGTCTGGGATCCTGTAATTTGTGAGAAAACTTGGGGTACAGGATGCACTGTAATTTTTTCGGTTGTATATATTTGTAGTTCTGTAGGCTTGTATAATGTGGCTCTGGAAATGTTCCTGAAAGTCTTAACTATGAGCTTGTAAGATTTGATGCAATTAGTAATTACTATAATTTTAGGTATAGGGATTTAGTTACAAGTAATTATTTTATCTCTTGAAAAATTGCCTGTGTTGAGTTATGACACTTTTGTTATTTTAAAAATCCCTGGGTGCAGTTATTGCTGCATTTGAGTTCTCTTTTTTCAAAAGAGAACCGTCTTAGTCCGCATATCTGTAAATTACCTCCTGCCTTTAAAAATATTGCTAATTTTATTATAGCTTCAATATCTGCTTAATTACAATTAGGACCGAGTTTAATAGAGCGGGGAGGGAATTAACGCGTGGGATGTTCCTATAATAATATTCAATCTATGGGGCACACATAATTAGTATGATTTGAATTTAATGCTAAATTAGACTCTAGTTTAATTGCTGGATATTTTAAGCATTTCAACGCCGGTCTGTAAAATAGTTCGACGCAGCTTTTCTCTATATATACAATTTTGCTCTAGTGCGTCTTTTGTGTGTTAAGTTAGACCCGTACAAGAGAATATTTTAAAAATGATATGAGGTCAGCTAATTGGTCACATTACCAGTCCACAGGGATCTAAATGTTTTTTAATATAATTATAAGAAATAACATATATATACGTATCTTGTGTTCCTATGCATTTCCTCTGAATAATATCCCTCGAAAATAAACCCCTCGAACATATTCCAGCCTTGGGAGAAATTATTCCCTCGGACTGTTTGTATAAACATCAAATGAAATTAAGCTCACTATGGTAACAAAATTGTAAACAAACTCAAATAATTAAGCACAGTAGGAATTGTCCGAATTCCAATTTAAAAAGTAGTTGAGTGATACATCACAGCGTTGTCAAGTTATTTGATGTAATTAAATAATTTTATTATTTCAAATTACCTTTATTGAGTTACCAGAAAGGAGAAGTAATAATTCGTTTACAGCAGAAAATAGTATTTACAAATTTCAGGCATAATAACATACAAATTATAGTTACATAATTATTAGTCTTGAATTCAATATGCCAGTATTATTTTGTTACTCACATACTCTGCCTGCACCCACCTTGGAAAATATCTTACTCGGCGTTGAAATCTTGAAGAAACATTTGTAAAATAACTCCAATTTTTCCCATGCCATGACAAAATTACGTCAGCATCAGTCCTCTCAAAAAGCCATAAAACATCCTGTATCCCAGCCACAGGTTCTCAATCAAAACCACAAGTACATGGGAGCATTCAAAGAGCACAAAATATCCCATGCCCTTAGAAAATAGGAATGTAAAGGACAGGAAGAGCGTCCGTCTCCGTTGGAAACCATTGAGAATTCAACCACTTGAAAAATGCTATGAATAGAAGTCCTGGCTACTCCCCCTGATCATGTCCTGTATATACTCTCCTTCGGCTGTCATTTCAAGTCAAAGGTTCTCACGTATAGCTCAAGAGATCCCAGTTGAATTTTAAAACCCACACACAGACAAACTATTCACTATATTGACACTCACGTCAAATTGAGATTACTGTACACAGTACGTTCGTAAGTACGTTTTGTAACAGCACCCAAAAAAATCATACTAACTGTTTCCAAAAATAAAAACATATCTTTCCCAAGCTATCCTCGTATAAGGACAGCTGACTGTACTGAATACAAAACATCTTGGAAGGTCCCATCTCAATCGATTGATTTGACATGAAATCGGAAATTGCACGCACGATCCTTAACATTGAGGCTCATTGAGCATAAGTGTTTGAAAAATTACTTGGAAATATATTTGATTCACAGGTAATTCCCAATATCAACATATGATTATTCCCCCATTTACTGATTTTATTACAGTCATCAGAAATCTTTTTGCTTCAAGTGCGTGAGTCATATGTGATGTCTGGGTTCAGATGTATAGCTACAAAAAAAAAATATGTGTACACGACACACGGTATTATAGCACACGTGCCTTTAAAATCTACAAATGTAGAGAATTGCGTCATAATTCCAGATTTATTGTACACAACTCCAGTGCATATTTTAGGGATGGGGGAGATCTGTCCCTTGAGAAAATATAGAGATTTTGCATACACAGTTGTAATTATAGAGTAAATATAGTCCTGACTATAGTTTTAAAGGAGAATTTATTTTGCATAATTATGTTTACGTTTGAAAAAGGGACTTTCGCCAAAGGGAACAAGGTTAATTGCTTCAAACCACGGGTGGGACTTTTCTCACTCTCTCAAGCATATACACTCCTATAGGGAGTGAACATGTGTTAAATTTTAATTGTCCTGTAATTAACAACTGTTGTAATTGATTCCTTTTACTTGCTCAACTCCCTTAAGAATTTTGACTCTTGTTCTCAGAAATTCAAATCTTGTTTTCCCAGTTCTTGAACTCTGATAAACTTGCACAATATCCTTTTCGTATGCAATGTGTACACAGACCCTATAATATATAACATGTAGAGAACAACCTCATAGGAATAAAACTTTCCCTGAACAAAACATTTGGACTCAATTCCCTTCAACTTTAAAAGAACCTTTTATTTCACGTAAGAAAACTTACATATATAAGCTGTTACATAAATTCTATTATTTTGATTGGCTCTTAAAGGGAGGTATTCATTCAGAAAGTTAACTGAGTAGTGTGTTCCATCCTTCCTTAAAACTATAGGGCTTGAGTTTGTGAGTGGAGGGTGTGAAAAACTTGCTGACGATTGTTAAAGGGAGGCAAAGCCTTTGGGATTGATTTTAACAAAAGTTTGTAACTTTTTGCGTAAATTTGCAGGGTTTCCACAGCCGGAATTGTCTCCATTATTTCCAATTAATTAAATTAATCTTCGACCTTCCTGTAACATGTGCAGGGAAATCCTTGAACTTAGAATTTCGTAAATGTTTTGTGACATATTTCATTTTGGAGTAGATAATAATGGGAACTTTTCGCCTTGTGAGCAAAGGGTATGGGGTTGGGCTTTCAAAAGTGTTTTTAATTCCAAAAGTTTATTGCAGTCATTGGAGAAAAGAGGATGGATGGGATTTTGGAGAGTTGTGACAATTTTTGATCCTTGTGGGTTCCAAGTATTGAGGATTCTAAAGTTTTTAGACCATAGACTATTATTTAATGGACATGCTCTACATATAATGATGGACCAGGGAACACTTTCAGTAAAAATCTGCACGATAGAGAGTAAAATAAAATATCCTGGAAGCGATGTATTACGTCAAGCCATATAATGTACAGAGGACATTCAGTTTGCAAATTAAAACTAATAATAAGCTATTGTTCGTCTTTCGAAGGCACGCATTTCCTGATTGAAACAATGCAAGAAGCTTTATAAATACAATTTACATTGCCGGGCCTTGTAAGTAATTACGCAGACATTTCTATGAATAAAACACTACGAGATGAGTATTTTTAATATGAACAGCTTTTTCCATACACTTCAAAAAGAGTTAACTGGAAATTCTGCTTGTAAAACGTTGCTAAATGGGAACATGTAGTTTAAATCGTACGTTTGATAAGGTGCAATGCTCAAGTCCCTACAGATATTCGATACTATTTTTGAAATAATGCCAATGTAGATTTTGTAATGCTTCAGCTGCGTTTATGTATTCCCCACGCGTCATCGCGAAGTGAAGATGGTTGAATGACTTTCACCTCTTGATGAAGATTATTTACCAAGATTATTATTCTTGAAAATAATTATTACTATTGAAAAAACCGAAGTTGTTAAATTTACTACAATTTTATGAAATGCCAATTTGGAAATCGTTTCTTCGGTGACAGCTTTCCGCAACCACGCGAGACTCACCTTTATTTGTGATTATCCTAGACACTGTAGACTTGTAAATTTCGATATTTTATGTATTAGAATTCCCAGTATTGCACGACAGTTCAATCCAACCTTTGAAAGGCTCTTCACCATATTGTCAAATTTGAGGTCAAGTTTTATTGGCGTAGTTAATTTTGCGGGTTTGTACTCACATATAGTTCATAGGTAATGATGCACGCCTCAACTAAACTATGGCGCGAAATTCCGCTGATTAGAGACACAGCTGCACTTACATATCCAATAGTCTTGTCAAGTCTGTCCATTGTTGGTCCTGGTATTGAATAGTCTAGTCTTATTCAATTCACAGTTGTATCTACAAACTCCTTGTCAAGTCAAATCAAAGTCATGTATTTACGTCAAAAGTCATAGTCAATTCATTCTAGTTTCCTAGTCACTTTGCTAGAGCAACTGTAGGTGCTTTTTTATTGTTTTGTTTATTAACGTTAGTTTACTTAATTTAAAACCAAACCCTGAAAGCAGAATATCAAAGCAGTCCGCATGTTAACTATTTTAACTGCACAAATATGTAATGAAGGAAATATTTCATGTTATTGGACGAATTAAAAAATTATCTAGCATACAAAGAATTGATACTAAATGAAAAATATTTTTTAATATTTTGAAAGCCAATTCTTCACCCTTTTCTTGCTTGCTAGTCAAGTCAAAAAATTTGTGAAAATCCTGACCTAGTCTAGTCAAGTTTCCCATTTCCTATCCAAATCTAACTAGACTAGTGCAGCAGTGTTAGAGATTAATTTTGTGTCCCAGTATTTAATGTCCCGTTATGAGTGTTCCACTCTGTACTTTATTCCCAATATAATTAATAGACACTATAGTGTCCTTTGATCCACATATAAAATCCAAAGCGAAAGAAGCTGTAATTAGATACACAGTTGACTCTCTCTCTCTCTCTGCAAAGTCAGAGACTCAGAATTCAACGCCCATGCAAGGAAATCTCATTACTGGGGCACTCTGAAACTCACTGGAGAATCCCAATGAATAAGGGTACACAGTACTCCTTGGCCCGCTGAGAATTGACTCTGTAAATTCGTTTAGGCCAAGGCCCTTATAGAAAGAAAGTCAACAAGCGCACATCCAAGAAGGATCTAATTGCAAAGGCTAATAATGAGATGCAAGTTTAATATTTATGACGCCATTTCCCTCCATTGGAAAAAAAATGAGAACGTCTCGAATAAATTGAGTACTCGTATTTGCAAGAGTCTCTGCCATGCAATTGGAAGCCCCAACATTACCACGTTCTGTATAGCTCTCAACGTCTCCGTAAAAATGTATGTCCTGTATATTCCCAAATGCATAAGTAAGTACAGGAACACAACGACCTGCTCCTCATAAATTATGGAGGCTAAGAAAAAAAAATTCATGGAATATACTTATACAGAAATACCAGAAAGCGAAGGGACGCTCTGAGCCTTTCCACGGATTTCCACCACATTTATCTCATCCACTCAATAAATACATCGAAGGGAATTCAAATTGCAATTATTTATTGCATAAAATACTTACCTTGGTTTGTCCCAACTTGTACTATTGTAATTACACTTGTATAGATACATATAATCAGTGCTGTATGCATACTCATTCATGTACATACCTACTCTCTCGTATGTACAATCAAATAATGTAACTCCTCATTGCAAAAAAAAAAATCTTAACGTGTGGCATGCGGAGAGAAACAAGAAAATCGAGGCTCCTTTAACATTAGGACTGGGCCAAAGCCTAGCATTACTCCTTCCCTTTTATTACAGTCATTATTACCATTTGACATCTTCCTTGTAAGTATAATCTCCTGAAAATTACGAGTTTGTAGACGAACTTGTCTCGCTACATGTAATTTCTCCCAAAAAATTTGAACAAACCCTGTATTACAAGCTCAAGCACATATGTTTATGACACAAGCTCTAATAACCTTTCCCATGAGGAGGTTTCTTCGTCGTGGAAATGATTTTATTAGGCAATTTGTTAAATGTGAAAAAATTTGTATCGTATAGCCCCACAATAGCCTTTTTCATGTATACATTTAATTTATTTATTAGAATATTTGAGCATTGGGATGGTTCCAGACACATTTATTTATAATTCACACTCATGTTCTATAAAAATTGTCTTGACAAATTTCAGAATTTTTATTAAATTATTTGAAGTTTAGGGATTTTTAAGATTAATTGCTTAAAAGTTCCTATTTAAAATTATCTTTCAAAATTTCTATAGTGTCATCTGTCCTTTGCATATTATAATTTACAAGAATTTACATTCAATCATTTGACAGTTTCGTAGATGACAAAAAGTATGTTTTTTTTAGTGTCAACTCAACCTTGGAATTTGGAAGTGAATAAAATTATTGCAGATGCCGTTGCTCAAATGAACTTGGGCTAAATTGCTATTCACTTTACATGGACTGATTCCAATTTGGAATTTTCCTATGTCAACCCTTAACAGCTGAGCCCTTACTACAGTTGGCATGCTCGTATTCTTTTGAACTTGTTTTCCTACAACTAAGAGTTATTACTTTGGCAATAATTTAGGAAAAATGTAAAGGATTAAGGTTATTATTATATTTTATGATCTGGCATTTTGTAGACTTTCCTTATGCCCAGAAATGGGGAAGGATTTTCGTATACATGTTTTTGGGGTAAGTTGATACTAGGCTTTATATTTAGGAAATATTGTTTTTAGGAGGAAAAAAGAAAAATTTTAGAGGAAGGGAATCCATTGGAGACGATTTTTTTTTAAATCGTATACTGACCGTTGTAGTTCCCTGCGGCAAGCTCAGCAGCTGTCTTCTTACGGGCGATCCCGGCGTAGATGATATCCAGGGCTTTTTGAATGGCTTCTGGGATTGGGGGTGGGGTTGGGAGATGATCCCCGGAGGGTTGGAATCCATTCTCGTCCGCGATGTAAGTCACTCGGATGAGTTGTCCTTCAGGGCTGAAGTATTGGTAAGAGCCTTCGGCAACTTGGATGTTGTTATTGTCCCGTTGGCCGGGGTTTGGGGGCTTTTGGTAACCTCGCTCTTGAGCAAGAGTCCCATCCGAATTCTCCCAAAGGTAGTTGTAGTTCCCGGCCCCGTCGTTCTGGTTCTCCGAACGGTAGTTCACAATATCAGCATAGGGGGAGCGGAGCTGGGCAAGGGCAGTGGTGGCGAGGAGGAGGGTTAAGGCCTGATACAAATTTAATACAGATTTTTAAAATTTGGGAAATAAATTTCTGTAAAACATTTTTTCACAACACTGTTTTTGTACAAGGCTTAGCGAGCATACAGCCAAAGTTTAAATTTTCTATTTAAAATCGCTGCAGCTCAGAATTGTTCTATTATAAATGCTACAGAGAAATAAAAGCACTATAATTTTAAAAAATGATTTAAAAGGTATTGGAAAGAAACTGAATTAAAATTTTGAAGGGAGTTATAAAATTGGAAATAAATTCCGGGCGGATTGACTCATCCCGCCGAGTTTTTATCCAACATTTGGGGCAGTGTGAGACAAAATTGAAGCGACTGCTTGAAGCTGCGCAAATGTTTAAAATTCAAAGCTTATGCATTGGATTTTGTAGTTAAGTGTTCTTAAAATGTTTTTTTTCTACAAAACGCTTGTGAAAAGTAATCTTGCCCTGGTTTAAATTTTCAGTTAAATTGTAAAACTTTTTATGTCAACAGTGTTGACCCAAATTTTGTTCAAACTTTTCTCCCAAAAAAAATAGAGAAAGAAATTTAGAGAGAGCTAGAATTTAAAGTTGAGGATCTTGACAAAGATTTTCCTCTTTTAAATCCCCACTGGAGAAATAGAATTCTTGGAAATCTTTGAGGGTGTTTCGATAAATTTGAAAGGGAAAAAATAAATACGAAACTGTTTAACATTCAAATGTAATAATCTGAAAAGTTTTTATATGAGATTCCTTTATACAAAAAAAAAATTCGGTGTTATTTTTATTGAGAAGCGCACACGTTTTGAACCCCGCTCGCAAAAATCCGGCTGAAAAGCTCCCAATGTGAGAGTAATAGGTCAAAATGTAATAAAATAATCCAAAAAATCCCGGACTCACAATCTTCAACATGATGAGGAGTTTTAGAGCTTTTGATCCACAACTTGGAGGGAAAAGATTTGGAATTCCTTGAAAAAATACTCACTTTTTTGTGTGTGTGTATGAGAACTTTTTTTTTTGAAGGGGGGTAGGAAAATAAAAGAAGATTACAATAGATCCGAAGATGAAGACGAATTGATGCCACAATGGGAGCTGATTGTTGCTTTTATACCCAAAGAACTTTTACAGTACGAGATTAAATTTTGGATACGATTCCAATAGAATTGCCACCAATATCATCTCCAATGGTTGAAAAGTACCTTCGCTCCTTGTTATCAGATGGGTCTCTGTATCAGGGCCCATATCTTGGGCATTATTTCTGTACAAGGTGCAAAAAATTGTGGTGGATCAGGGAATTGCCTGCATGTGTAAGTATGTATGTACCTGCCGTGTAAAAACATTATGATAATCAGGATCATCCTATTTTTCTTGGAAACACAGAGCAAAAGTTTAGAGCCCAAAGGTCCCGAGTCCACGTGTATAGTAATAAAAGGATAATTACAAATTGACCACAATGGATTTCTTATGGCTTATTGTAGGATTTTTCTTATGTGCAGGGATTGTCCTATGGGGTCTTATTCAATTATATTCCTATGTTGCATTTAATTTTCATCTAGTATATTATGGTCCTCTGCTTCACAGGATGTGGTCATATTTTTGCAGTCGTTTTCATTAATGGTGATTGTAAAGTGCTACTAACTATAACTATATGAGCTGCTTTCAGTCATAGGCACAAACACATACACAGACACAGACACATGTCCTGAAACATTCACTTATTGTAAATTGTCTGTTTCTGTTTGGCTCCTTGCACAACTTCTGACTGCATTTAAGTGGGAAATCTGTATTCATTTAATTCCTCTATTATCCCTTGGACATTAAATATGAGCCAGGATGCCGAGTACATGCACAAGACATAAACAAATTTTAATTGAATTCCTTGCTTAATTCCCACCCCCTTTGACAATTAAAATTGAGGAGCTCAAATCCCAATTGATAGCATCACAAGTGAAATTAAAAATTTAAATTGCATCTTACTTTCATTTCAATTTTAACTAAAATTGGCCTGATAAACATTTACTGTTTTTTTCACAATAGCTTCTCATTTTTTTTAAATTTTGCAGAAGATTTTACAGGGTTTTGGTATTATACTCTCAGATTAAAGGGTATTTTGGAGATGTACAAAAATATAGTGTGTTCAATGTATGCATGCTCTTGTGGGTAAAATTGTTTATTTGTTCTTTGAATTTTGATTAATGCATTTTTGTGCTTAAATTTTTTACGAGTACATTTTTGTTACTAAAATATTGATTAATGAATTTTTGTGTTTAAAATATTGATTCGTGCATTTTTGTGCTTAAAATATTGATTAGTGCATTTTTGTGCTTAAAATATTAACTGGTTCATTTTTGTGCTTAAAATATTAACTAGTGCATTTTTGTGCTTAAAATATTGATTAGTGCATTTTTGTGCTTAAAATATTGACGATTGTATTTTTGTGCTTAAAAGTTTGACGATTGTATTTTTGTGCTTAAAATTTTGACGATTGTATTTTTGTGCTTAAAATTTTGACGATTGTATTTTTGTGCTTAAAATATTGACGATTGTATTTTTGTGCTTAAAATTTTGACGATTGTATTTTTGTGCTTAAAATTTTGACGATTGTATTTTTGTGCTTAAAATTTTGACGATTGTATTTTTGTGCTTAAAATTTTGACGATTGTATTTTTGTGCTTAAAATATTGACTAGTACATTTTTGTGCTTCAATTATCTACGTAACTGTAAATTTGACTGAATTTCCGAAAATTTTGGAAATATTTGTATCTATTTAGCTTGAAAAAGAGGATTTAAATAACAAAAAGAATCGTTCTTTTTGTTATTTGAGGTATAAGATGTGAGTGTGCTTGAGGAACTTGTTAATTTAAATACGAGAAGGCTGAATTTGACTCAAATGAAATGCGGCAAATGTTGAGTAAATGGAGGAAGAAGCTGACTCAAGATATGTATATATGTGAGGATGAAAAAGCCATAAAATGCTAATCGAAAGATAAACAACGTGGGTGAAAATGAGCCATAGGGGGTAATTACATAACGATAGCATCAAATCATACATCCCCATTATCAGATACTCACCTCAGCGAGGAGCGTGGTCTGGCGTTAATGAAAACTTATCAACTTATCATCATTATTGACATGTTCTTGTCATGTTTACAACTTTGGAGGCTCCTTGGAAATGCAAAGTAAATAGAGCCACTTCTCCTTACTTGTTGAAATATTTCAATTAATTTTTCTAAGCGAAATGTAATCTTTCCTGAATCTCTGCTTTGATAGTTGAGTAACATAGGGGTCAATAGGATACGTATACATAGGTAATAATTACGCATATATAAATACTCTCTTGTTATTTGCTACCCCTCTCCTCAATTCAAAATACATAATTGAGATTGGAGATTTATGACAGATTTTATGACTCGGAAAATAATGAAGAATTCAATTTTTAATGGCATCCACAGGGGTACATGAACTGCACGACAGGGCATCAACGCGGATCTCCGGGTCAGGATTGGGCCATAAATCAGACGGGAAGGTGAGATGGATTGGAATTATTTTTGACGTCATTATGTCCAAGCTCCCACTTTATTACTCAGCATTTAAGGAGGAAAAGGAAGACACTCGTCACTTTTATTATTTCATAGGATGTGAGTGCTTGAATTAAATACATGCTTATACATAATTACATACATATAGCTAATCCAGTAGTGGGATTTCCGCAAATCTCCCTGGAAGATCCTTTTTAAATTTCCCTCCAGAATCTTAAGTCCGTCCCTTCAGAGAACTCCTCCACGATTTCTAAAATCCCTGCTGAAAAAAAAGTCAACTGTTTTCGAAACCCCTGCTGGGAAAAATACCCCCACAAGACGTCAAATCCCTGGTAAAAAATGTCAACGAATCTCAAAATCCCTGTTTGCAAAACAATTTTCGATGAAAAATGTCAGTAATTTTTTTCCCGGCCATAAAAATGTCAACGAATTTTGAAAACACCTACAGATATTCGTAAAAAAATTTAGTCCCATTGAAATTTTTCCTACCAGAATTTTTTCCCTGGGAAGAATTTTCCCACAAAAATTCCAGTCCTGATACATAATTACTATGTAGTTTCACCCGTTCAAATCCCATAATAGAATTTTCTCCATGGCGGGAAAACACTTGTACTTTTCTGCTGACCGCTGGGTCAATTCTTCATTGAAAACAGAATACCATTCAAATTTATTGTGTTTTCTCACTTTCCGATTTTTTTCTGATACAGAACCTGTTATTAGAGGCTGCAGCTAGACCTAGAAAATCTCAAACGGCGTCGAAGCTAACATACAAGCTAAATTAGATTTAACCCCAAAATCATCTAAAAATTAATTAACTGAACCCTTGTACTGAATTTTTTGAAACATTTTGTTTCAGCGAATAATTTCAATCCTTTCGTCAACAACCTTGTAGCCAGCATTATAGAGTACAATAAAGAAACGCGTAGACAATAAATACAATCAACCTGTTTAAGGTAATCCAGGTCACTCCTAAGTTTAAGAGTGAATGGCGTTTAAATCATTTACATATAAAATTGGAAATTTGCTTTCCTCCGCAACATATTAAATCTGGCGGGTAATAAAACAAGCGGCGCTCAAAGAAAACATGACATTTATTTGTATTGTGTTCACAACCTCCAATAGGAATTTTTAGCGCCCTCCAGAAGTTCCTGAAACCAACTATGTATTTGTATGTGAATGCTAGAATTTATTTGTGTCCTAGCCCATAAGGATCTATGTTAAAAATCAATTAATTTTATTTAATTAGAAGCTCCCATCATTTCCTGGTATTTTCCCCTCTCTCACAATTATATTAATAAAAATTGCGGACCCATAAGAAGCAGAGCCCGTCCTAATAAAATATGACCAGCTTTTATTAATTACATGTAAGGAAAATCCATGCCAATTGTACGTGCACGTGTGAGTTTGCGAGTCCCTCAATAATTACCAGCCTTTTTTGTAATAATTACCCCCTGCTTCCATGCTATCTACTTTTTCGAATGTGACATTTGAGGACAGGAGAAATAAATTCCTCTCGGAACTGTACATCCTCAAGCCTCTTAACACTTTTAGAATTGAAATCTCTCCCAACCCCTCACTCCTCACGGAATGTCTCAAATATGGAGGATCCAGTCACTGGAAGTAAAATAATGTCTTCCCCTTTGAAACGACCTCATTCCGAAGATTACTAGGCAAGGAGGATTAGACAGTCCGGGATGGCTATAGATATATGAGGATGAAAGTGGGAAGTGACAGGGGCTTTGGCTCTAATCCCCTATTAAATCTTTATATTCCTGGCCTTAAACATTACAGCACAGGCTCTAACAACCCCAGCATTACGGGGTTCCGTCCGGGAAAGGAGCTTATCTCAAAATTGAATTTCAGAGATGCACCCGCTCTCCTATATTAACAATCCCTCTCAATGTGATAACATTCTTACACTTCCCTTTCTCATTCCTAATAATTACTCTCTCCTTCCAATGTTGTTGCATAATTCCGAGCCTTGTTACTTCAATTGTTATAATCTCAAGATGAAATGGTTGCCCCAGATTTGTGCTTTTATAACAATAATACCCTCAAATTGACTTTACATTGCCATTAGATTTTTCACACTTTTTTACGTAAAGATTCTATATAAATTGAAAGCCTGTGATTTTGTTTTTTTTTTTGGGGGGGAATTTATAATTTTATTTTTATTATTATTTTTTTCAATAACAATAATTTGCCCACTTGACCTCTTGAGCCTCCTTCCAGCCCAACCACATAATCACATGAGGTGAGGTAATGGAAGCCAATGTATTGAGATCGTGGGAGAGTGTGACATTGCTCTCAGGAACCACACATACTTGATATAATCATGGTCTAATTCCAATCAATCCTCTCTCCTTCACTTGTGTCTCCTGACCTGTTTCTATACGCATTGAGAATATATTTGACGGGCAGGGTCTGTATATACTGTCTGCACTGGGATGATGATGCTCTCTGAAATTGTAATAGTAAAAGGGGGAAAGTAATTAGGAAAAGTAATAGCTTGGAGATGATGGTTAGCTCGTAAATCTGCACCTTCCCTCTCCGACCCCACAGATTTATTACAGTCTGACTGGACGGACAAGTTTCAAGCCAAAATTTCCACACATGAGGAGAGCACTTGTCTCTGTGAGCAGGTCTCATACCTTCCTTATTATAACTATAGTATATGTATGTATACATATGTATGTGAGTGTGTTTGTGTATATGTGGAGGGGATTTGAGCATAGGGTTAAATTCTAGGGCAGCAACAAGTGCTAATGTGTTACTAGTTTGGACTCGGGTGATGTATGACATTTGAGGCTGGGATGACCCAATGTCTGCAATTAGATACAATTGGGATCTTGACGTGTGGGAAAGCCCCCTTGAGTGCAATTGTATGGATTGATTGCATGCACTTGATTGAGCATAGGTTTTTGAAGCAACTTGTTCTCAAATGTTTTGTGAGGCTTGGAATGGGATTTTTATACCACTGTATCTATTGCTCCCTTTTTGAAGATGGACTGCTTGCTGGGCTTTGGTAATTATTATTATTTTCAAATTGTTGATAATTGATTTTAATTAGCATTTTCTCCTTTGATCTCCCCCGATTCATTTGTAATCGTTGATTTTTATTAGGGATTTGATGTAATTTATGAAAGTGAGTTGTTTTGAAATTTTACCTTTAAATCTGGACTTCCTTGTTGGGGCTCTTACGTAATTGGGACTAGTGGGGGAAAATAGATTTGTCAGTTCAACGCCACACAAGAAATATATCACCTAATTTTTTGATAGCTTGTCTTAAGGTTGAGAAAAGTAGGAGTGGAGCGAGAAATGAAGGACAAGTTAAATGGTAAAAGTGTTTATTTCCATTGTTTTGACGAGTTCTATTAGCAGGGAAGACATTTTAATAAGGGACATTTTTAGTAAAGAACTTTTATTCGGATTGTGGAAGACTGGCTTGAATAGAACTCTTGGGTGGGAAATAACATTGTGTGAAAATACTGACTCAATAATTTTTTATATTTATAGTAGTTTGTAATATGAAAAGGAATGCATAGCGTAGGATTATGTATAATTACTTAAACATGTAGATATATGTTGTATATGTAGATATATGTAATGTAAATTTATTGGTACTAATCTTTGAAGGTTGACCGTTTAGCTTGGGTAGTGTCAGTGCTTATTTGTTATTTGTCAAATAATGATGGATTTTTGCATTCATCCACACAAATTTACCTTCCAATATCCGGTTGAGTTCTCAGAGTAGAAAGAATGAGTGGCGTCAAAACAAAATTTGAAAATTCTAAAAAAATTTATCTTAAAAAAGTAAAGCTAGTAAACGCTAAGGTAGCACCAATAAATTATTGTAAATACGAGAACTTGTCGAATGAGTGTTGTTACAATTTTTGAACCGCACATCAGAACTCAGCAACGGAAAATATAAAATCACTGATCATTCAAGAGCACATCTGACGGAAGAAAGTTTTAGTTTCATGTAATTAATTATCTCTCTTGCATATACAGATGACCGACGGACCAAGCACATAGGGTCGTACATTGTAGCCCACAAAATGAAGGGATTCATAAAATATGTGCAGTTCGTGGTGTTAAAAAAGTTTCATTGACCCAGGTCAATATTTGGGATCACAAAGGACACCCTTGTTAATTAAAGTTAGTATTTCTCATATATTTAAAAAATACTACCAATTTTGGAAAGCAAATAAAAGCGTTTAAAGTAGATACATGAACTGATGCTCGTTTGTGAAAAGTGAACGAAATGTTTTGGAATTCTCAGGGAGCTAGATATGTACATACATACTCCAGGGGAAGCACGAGTGTAATACTCGAGGTCCAGTATGTGTATTTATCTCAAGATTCTAGTTGTGCTAAATCCTGTGTTACTCTTACGAGCAGGAAATCCTATTTCTGCTTCTTACACACACTGGCAATATTTTAGCTCAAATAGGGTCATTAGCTATGCTGTAAGATAGACCCCAAAATTTAAATGGTTTTCGTATCATAACCTCCGGGGAAGACAACTCCGATTTTTATTTTTCAGGCGTTAACTTTATTTTTCTCGGTTCAAAAAATCTCGTTACTTACAACCCACGCCCGTGTTCTACCCTAATGATGCTGTAGTAATAATTGTACTTACTGTATCATCAGCATAATTAATTCCTATAATTTTTAGTCTCACACAACTGACTTACTGCTAGCTTATCTACTATGTATCAAGGTTATGTAAACTAATTGTAAGGTAGTCCAGGCTGCACTGGAATTGTAGCTATCTATGCACATGTTGATACTTGACTGTTCCTAGACTCATTGCTATCCAGGTTAGGGGTCGGACCAGTTCAGTTCAAAAGTGAAAATTTCAGTTCAGTTCAGTTAAGTTTGGTTCATACAAATTTTGGTTCAGTTCAATAATTACGCAAACTAAAATAAATGGTTCAGTTCAATACGCAAACTAAACTGAATGGTTCAGTTCAATACGCAAACTAAACTGAATGGTTCAGTTCCAGCGTAAAACTGGACTGAACTGAACTGACTCGTTTGAACTGGTTGTTACGCATGCACAGTAACATTTCTTTCTGTCGTTCTGTATGACGCACTGTCTGACTGTTACTTTTTAAGGAATATCTACGTAAAATGTGATTGCATTTGCAGTGCAAGTACAGTACTAGATTAAAAATATTTAAAACCAGCTTCAATTGGGATACAAAGAACTTTATACCACTTATTTAAAAAATCTCTCTATCTAATTATATATGTACATATTCAGTTCAGTTCAGTTTCCGTTCATAGAGAGAACTGAACTGAACCGAAGAATAGTAGCTAAATGAACTGACATTTTGATTTTCGATTCAGTTCATTTTGTGAACCGAACTAAACTGAATTTTACAAACCAAACTGAACTAGTCCGACCACTAATCCAGGTCAATGCTATTTTAAGCTCCTTCTTTATTCTATCCCTCCGTTGTATTTGTAAGCCTCTTTGTGCCAAAGGTCATATATGTATATATGAACAAATCAATACATTTTTCTTCAGTCTCCTACTCGGCTCTCAACACCTAACACCTGTAATAATTTGTATTATTTTGCTTGAAATTATTATTAAATGAATTTTAAAGTCACACTTCCATCCATCAATTTATTCCGCAACATTCATCGCTCTAAGATTTCATCTTCAGCATTTTGAACTCTCTACTGAGAATTCGGAAGCACTAATTACATAATTCCAAATTTTCAACGATCCTTGTTTTTCCTATTGTCGGAATACCGATTCAAGGCCAAGGGTAAAAATTTATTGCGTACAGTCACCCTCAAGATATGAGATGTTATAGCAGATTGTTAAATCAGAGTGCAAGATTATGTAGATTTTAATATCTACTTTTAACACTTTATAATTTCCAACAAGGACGTGATATAAATTTAGGAATACAATTACACCCCTATACTAAGGACTACAGAGTGTTGGAGATTTTTTTTTGTCCCTACTCCCATTCCTTTTTTAATCAAGTTTCGAGGGATTTGCAAGGACCGGAGATTACAAAGACGGTCACTTACTATACACAGTTTCTAAAGCATTGTTTAAATGAACTGTGGGCATGCGTGACGGGATAAATAAGTACATGATTTATTATTCAAAAATTTCCCTTAATTCCTCTTTTTCTAACTGAAAATGTTAAATCTTATTACACGTTTCTTGTAACACATGGAACAAGACAGGACTACGGTCAAATCGACCCTTGATAAATCCAACTGTGCATGTGTAAAGTGTAAATACATTCCTTGTATGCTATAACGAGGAAGACGTCACCCGTACATTATTATTTAATTCTCGACGTCGCACAGCCAAATTATCCATCAATCGAGGAACCCCTCCAGCTCAGATGGGTTAAGATCTGGTAATAAGGAAAAATATCTGGAACCCCGAAAACTGTTCATCTACCTTGGCCCTATTTAAGACACGAATTGTAAAATATGGGCCTTATTTACTAAAACCAACATTTTATTTCTAAAATGATTACATGACTCCTATAACGCATTCCACGTGCTCCGATGATAATTCTTCATTGGACCAACTATCTGAATAATTATTACAGAAAGACACAGGAGAGTATTGCTTGTGAAATGCCCAATGAATAATTAAATGCGGAAAGCAGGATGAGACAAATTCTGCCAGCTATTGTTAAAGTGAGGATTCCCTCATACATAGCCCCAATCAATGCTCCAAAGCTCATAAAAACAATTCAGATGTCAAATTAATTTCAGGAGAGGACTCATAAAGATTTGGGAGCACGCCTTCACTGTCATAAGGGCGGACGGGTCCTCAGCTCTCCCTCGCTAATTGATTCCATCAAAGTGAGTTGTGATCCGCACGAGGAATAAAATCTAATGTACATCCCATTCATTAGCCCTTTCCTTCAGAAGGCTTCTATAATTAATTACCCAATACGCACAACCCACGCATATGGTCCTATTAACGACCTTATATTACTTATGCAGAGCATCTTTAAATTTCCACGTCAAAAGCATTGACCTCCTCAATCACAATAATATGTTGATGGGACGATAACAAAATCACGTTGGACGAGCTCATCAAATTGGGTCCTATTAGAAGAGGGCCTTTCATATTCCACAGACACAACTTCAAGAATTGAGGAGCGGTTGGTGTAATATCCTTTCATGTTCACACCAGACTTACTATAATGCATGGGATTGTTAGATAATATACATACCTTTGAAAAAAAAATAGCCGTTCTTACACTTTGAGAATATCCTTAGCGTATTTGGTTAAATATCAGCCCTCAAAACTTTCTTCACTGTAATTTTGCAGGGACTGTGTGTGTGTGTCCTGTTATTTAATTCTAATTTATTACGCGGATCCTCCCATGCTTAACCTTTCCTAACGTCCAACCTGCTAAGTCATATTCCTGTATCCAATATTATTCCATAATGGGATGTTTACAATATAATTATTTACTGAAAAATTCCTAGAAATTTTAAAAACCAAGGTGAATTCCCATGTTTAAGGATGTCACCATGAAGACGGAGGTCCTTTGCCAAAAAAAGGTCTTTATTGACCCCAAAACAAGGAATATTTGCGGAGGAACTCAATTTATGCAGTTTTAATTCCTGGTAGTAAAATTTTATTTTAGGTGCATAATTTTAGGGGAACTGTTATAATTTCTGGCATTATAATTTTAAAATGTGTGTATATAATTTATAATTTACGGGGTGGCCATAACCATTGGTCCCCATCTCTCTATAGCCCCATAAGGGACAAAGTTTATGAATTGATTTAAAGAGTTGTGTTAAAAATAATTTTTTTAACGGAAGCTTATCCTTAAATTGTTAGGTTTTGAGGTTTGACCGTAATTACTAACTTAGAAAAATGATATTAGTTTTTCTAGAATCCCAATTAAATTTCCTATCCAATCAGCCCTCTGAAAACATTTTATGAACGCCGGAGTGTCCATAAATATTTTACAGGATCAAAAAAAAATTTTTTAGCATCTTTCTCACGTTTGCATTTGAAGTTTAACTTCATCAATTTTTTCCGTTCATGCCCACAATTCTCACCTTAAAGACTAATTGAAAAACATTCTGGAAAGTCCATAACATTTTCTACCGAATAGTGTCAACGCATTTTCTGGACATCAAATTCTGCGGGAATCAAAAAATAAAGAACATCATTTAGGAAAAAACTACTTTGTGTGACGTTTATTAACCCTGTGACCTCAAATATTGACCCAAGTCAATGAAGTAAATTTTAGAAAATCTGCAAAAGAATTTGCTACAAACTGGAAGAATCAAATATTTATTCCTTTTGAGAAGAGGGGGGGGGGTGCAAAATGATTACGGTTACTCTGAAACTGTTTTCATTTCAATGGTGGATGTTAAAATTGGAAGTTGCGGGTTTATTGATGATGATGGGATTGATTAACAGGCTTTTGCCGTCATTGGGATAGGCCACCCGTACAGAAAGCCGTAATTTAATGGAGAGAATATTCAATTATTAAGGATGCAACAGTTAGTTGATTACATGGACTTGTGCGAGGGAACTACAGCTCAGAGGAGCTATATAACAAGGGAGTTATTGAATAAGGTGTGATTTTATGCCTTCGCTGCACTTTTTATGCGGCATTAATGTTCGGTAATAAAATTTTATGGTTATTTTCACTTGTGCACCGACTACGAGCTTCAGTACAACTTGGAATGCCTCCGGAGCTTTTACACAGGTATGTAAATCCAAGCAATTCATACCATTCTCATTCATTCCTTATTTCATTACAATTAACTGTCTATTGTAACATATTTGCGAATTTTGGATTTTTGCGACATACGATTTCATTAAAAAATTTTGAGACAAAATTAGTTGGGGAAATTGTGCTGAGACAAATTGACTGCACGAGTTACATTCTTATGGGAAGATTCCAGGGTATTGTGAGAAATTCTTGAGGAGTTCAAAGGATATGCGGAGAGAGGAATTTATGAAAGGAGCCGTTGCATTCCAACAAGTGTGGAAGGGAAAAGAGAGATGGGATTACATGTATAAAGTACATGCATATAGTGGTTGAGCCTCCACGTGTGAGATCTTCTGAGACAGTTCAATGCAAGCGTTGAACTCGAAGAAGCTAGAGAGTAATAAGCACTTGTATATTTTCATTGAGTTGTATATACATACACTAAAAGAATGAGTGTGCAAGAAGTCCATTGTTTCCCTTTGGCTCTCCAAGGTGTAATTACAATTTGATTGGAATCGATAAATTATCGCAAATTATTTGTCATGATGCTCGTGTATATGTAGATGTGGCTCCGTAACTATTGTGATCATCTCTCGATTATTGGTAAGGTCGTCACTTGCTCAAGTGCACACTCATCCTCTTATGAAAGGACTCAATGGTCCGAACGACAATCTATTGCGGAAGACAGGAGTTGAATTATGACTGTTGTAATGATACTTTCAAGGCAATTGTTTTAAGCAACGTCAGCAAAATTGTAGGGATAGATGTGGGAACCTGTTCAAAATGGCTTGGCGTATATAATCCATTTTACCTGACAAGGTGTCCTGAGTGACAGTATGCATAATTATGCACATATACATATGTACTATAACATAATTATGTTACTTTGTCTTAGCCACTGAAAGAATGCTGAATTAAAGTTATTATTGTTATCTTAATTTTAGTTATATTTAACTGTGTTTGTAATTGTGAATTATTTATTACCCGAAGTTAATGGACCAATCAAATCGTAATCCAAAAGGTATAAAAAGGCCACCTATCAGTATTATGAGTGAGTCTCTGAATTATTAAGGATAACTAGAGTTTCGGAAGAGGAATTTCTATTCTATTAATGCTTTGTGTGTCGTATTGAATGATTATGTGTAGATAATAAAGTGGTATTGAAAATATATGCTTGGAGTAAAGGAATAGCATTGAGCCTCGCATCTTTGAAAACACTGGAGCATTTTGGGTATTTCAAAATACGAACGGCGTGAAATACTGATGCTAAACTGATTTTTGACGATCAGAGATTGCTTCGAGGATTTATTCTAGAAAACAAGGGCAAACAGTTTTCTGAATTGCGATATTGGTATTTTTGTGGGGCTTTCCTGTACAGCGCAATTAAAAGGAGAAAAAATTCAGACAAATTGTGCAGACACAGGCGATGTTAGTACAAGGAGAAAAACTAACCGGACGGCGTTAAAGAACATTTGTAACTTCTGTTTTGCCTTCCAGAGAAAATAAGCCAACGTTCTTGTAAAATAATGCAAATGTTGTTGGAAGGAAAGAATTATTCAAAACTAGTGTTACCTTGTAGTAACGTAAAAATTGAATAATTGAATGCTTTTTTATACATGGAAATCAAGGGTATTTAACCTAAAATATCTAGATCTAGCTTACAATTAGATCCCAAACAAGGAACAAAATAGATTCCAAAAAGGAAGCAAGTGTTTCATAAGTCAGTGTGACAAAATAATTCGATAGTGCCAATTCTATGGGCTTGAGAAGGTCTTGAGGGAGGCAAAGATCGTCCCAAGTTTTATAGGCCATAAAACTATCAACTGCTGATTCAGCGAAGTCCAATGCGTTGGTTTTTTGCAGTCAAGTTTCCCTTTCATTGGAAGTTCCAATAAGTGTGTGACATTGTCCAGTCAGCATTTTCAGTTCCTCTTTTCAGTGTTTACAATTTACATAACTATAAATAAGTATACATATATTTCAACATGTTGCAAGAATTTCTCATTCTTACATTGAGTGAATGTTCTTAATTTCTAAACATTATTCACAACAAGAATGAATTGAATAATTCAAGGTGCCAAAAATTATGATAAATTTTTAAGCACCGTGTAACAGTCACCATTTGCCGCCCCACGCACCCCTTACAGAACGGAGTAGCTCAAAAATATAGACTATTTTCAATTTGTAGTAAATTTAGTTCCAAATATTCTAATATTTACTTCTTTGACTTGGATTAAAATCCAAGGTCACAGGGTTAAAATAAATCTAAAGCAAAGTTGAGTTTGTTTATAAAGAACGACAATTGCTGAGTTTTTTATATTATGGTTTCCGTCGGATTAACTCTAATCCTAGTAAGAATAGCTGGAATTTCTGAGTATATTATTGGTGGGTCACATATGCTGGAAATTGTGGGACGTTTAAATTTTGAACGGATACCATCAACTAACACACTGCTGCCCTAGTCTAGTCAGACTTGACTAGGAAAGTCTAGACTTGACTAGACTAGGAAGAAAAATGGACGTAAAAGAATAGACTAGACTTGACTACGAATGGTGTTACTATTATGTGACTTGACTAGAATAGACTAGGGCAACTTGCGAAAACACAGGACTTGACTAGACTTGACTTGCATGACTCCATGGAAAATCTAGTCAAGTCTTAATTACTTGAGGCTCCCTCATGTAGCTGAAAATCACAGCTAGAGAGCCAGAGTGAAATTCCAGTACAGTTTACCATGCTTAAGTAAGTACATGATTTTCGTTTCGATAGAATAAAACATGAAATTGTCCTCTGAGTCACGTGGAAATGTTTAGGGAAAACTAGTTTTTAGTTACAGTTTCTTCCTTAACAATGGAATTGGTCATAATGAAAGCTACATTACATTTCCTACATTTCATTTTTGGAAAAAAAAATCTATGAATACTCTTCAAATTGCAACTAAAATTAAAAACACAATTATTTGGGATACGCTTTCCTTCCTGGTGGAGGCCCTCGATCATAAACTTGGTGTGATTATGGTAGTTCACACTACACAAACTTCATTTTCTTGTACCAGGAAAAATACCTGGTATACTACATTGTACCAGGCACTTGTTGAACCTTGAATACAGTTGACGTTCTAATGGAGGAAATTGTATAACTACAACATATATAATCAGCGATTCCTGCGAGAGGCCCCCCAATCCTAAGAGATTCTACCCACAAAACAAGTTTAGTCACTGCACTAGGAATATTATTCTTTACCAATTCACGGAAGTTCCACCAATTATATTTTAACCCCACCGAGAACATAGTTGGTAATAATTGAAGGAAAGCAGGGACTAACAATGAGAAATAACGTACGTTCCACCAAGTATATTTCACCCCACCGAGAGCACAGTTGGTATTATTTGAAGAAAAACTGGTTCTGTCAAAGAGGAATCAGATATCACTTCGCTTACATATTCATGTATTAAATTCAGCCATAGATCAATTCCTTATACTCTGATTCACCCCCAAAATGTTAGTGTATGTTTACTAATCCCATTTAAATTCCTGGCTTCTTTAAAACACTCAATGTAGCTTACGAGATTGCTCATTGTCAGAACAAATTTGTCTTCATTAATGCCCAGTTTGTTTCCAGTGGAATCAAAACATGTGATTCCTTGCTGTCAGCACCTGTTTCAGAAAAATTACTACCACCAATGCTGCTGATACATCCAAAAAAAACTCGGTACAACTTACGTATTTTGTCATTGTAATTACCAGTATACTTTCAATTAGTACCAACCACACACCTGGTACTTCTTCCGATATATTAGATAGGAAAGTTGAACCACTACTTAATAAATTGACAATTGTTGATTGCTCAAAAATATTATACTTATATTGATGTTGTAAACGACACGTGTTGTTTCTCATTTATACAACATTGCATGCAAATTAACATGAGTTAATTTTTTGCTAGATGTATTCTCTAAAATCTGAAAAAACAATTCTAAAAAAAAACTCAAGATTGTGCAAATAACATTTTTCATGCATTGCTAGTCAAGACGGAGGAAATTTTGCAAAAAAATATAATGTGACTAGGGGAATAGACTAGACTTGACTAGGGAACCAGCTGAAGAGACAAGACTAGGACTGGACTTGACTATTGTTACTTAAACATATAGCTGACTTGACTAGACTTGACTAGTTGCGGTTCTAAGCATTAAAGAGTAGACTAGACTTGACTAGGTAGCCTGGCGGGCAGCAGTGAACTAACACAACAATGCAAGTCATTTCTATACTTCTAATTGTACTACTCTTATTGGCTCACAATTAGTGTAACTCATTGGGATTTTCATCGACTTTAATTTATTAGTCTGTCTAATAAATTTTTTTATATTTCTAATAAACTTTTTAAATAAAACCTGTATATTAATAGTAATTATATGAAACGGCTGAAGTAATCACTTAGTAAATTATGTTATCTATAATTTACAAACGACCCCTGACTTACACACTCTAAGATTACTAAATCCATCATGATATGCTTATACATCCCTGGACTCTTCCAGTTCAATCGTGCGACATCTACGTGTATTCTCAAAGATCAAGATCAAGCTGCAGATCGTCAAGCAGAAAGCTCCAATTTTAACATTGACGTAATTTTTTTTCTTTCAACCACTGGAGCAAAAATGTCACCGGTTTTGAAGCTAGCTGGGTAGGAGCTGATATCTTTCGAAGGTTTGTGAACACAACAGCCCATAATTGATAATATGACATAAATAAATCCAGAGTACATCCCAAAGAATGCATACTTACTACGGCTGTTTCTCGTAACGTGATTTGATGAAAAGGGGTTACTGTACAGCCATCTCCAATAAAGTCAATAATTTATATTAGAAGCCTTTGAAAAAAAATTTGAGTGCAGTTTTAGTAACTTCAATGTCTCTAACATTAAGATGTTCTGAAAGCATTCACATATGTTATTGTAGCACAATATTCTCAATACTATCAAATCTTCCTATAAGGTATGTTCAATTTCAAGGGCCTGGAAATCTTGAGGGGGGAATATTGTCCCCCCCCCAGTTTTATACGGAGAGTCTAAGAGGGACAATCAGTTGTGTTGTCCTCCCTACTTTTTACACGAGTTCAGTAATGTAAGCCACACATCTTTGTGAAAATGAAACCCAAGGTTAAAGAACTGTACCTAACACTGGTAATGCTTTTATTATTTTATTAAATTTTTATTATTTCGTGTTAAATTTAATACGTAAAACTAGATGTACATACATATGTATATCTGTACATGCAAGGAAATAATTTCTCGCCTCCCCCACTTCGATTTACGTTAATTGATAAACATGATGTGCATACAAGCCTGTAATTATTACGTATACGTGAGAACCAAACCTTAATGTAAACATCTGTAATCTGAGATCATTGCGAGTCATGGGCGAATGCCTACAGGACCTTAAGAAACAATTACAAAAACTACAAATACACTCCGATTTACGTGGATAATAATTGTATAAAATATAATCATTGTGTAAATTCCAAACCTTTATAGTCGAAATTCCTTACAAGGGGTCCCTTCTAATGTCAATGCATTGTATATAAGAACTTCCACAAACTAAAAACTGAAACAAGATTAATTAATCAGAGACTTCCAGCATGCAACAAAAAATGCCAATAAATTATTCGACTACAATAATTTAGTAATTAGAGCAATATACATAGTTAATAAAAACCGTATTGTGTTATCTACAAACGTAAATACATATCGTGGTTTGTCCATGAGCAAACGGGCAAACAATTTTGTACATATCAATCCCTGTTTACCACAATATATTTTTTCTTTCAAGCTTAAACTCACGACTTCAAAGCGGTAAGTTTTGTTGCTTTTAGTAGTTGTATTTACACGGGGATATATATAGATATATAATTACATATATACAATACAGGATAAAGGGCTGCATAAAACACGTTTTTGGGAGTAATGAAATGTCAAATGCAAGTACATTTCTCATCTAATTGCAAAAGTGGTTTGGGAACATGCATACTGTTGTGCGGTTAAAAGAGGAAGCCTATTTGTCTAAGGAAAATAAGCCCGAAGTAATTATTATTTTATCATTAGCTCGCGCTACTAGAGCTTTGATAGAAACGTGTACTTACACTCAGACCTTCTGATGAATATATGAATGAGAAAAAACTGTTCTGGGAAATTGGTTAGTTTGCCGTTATAGTCCAATGCTGCAGCAGAAATATTTTTCCACCAACGTAAGTGCTTGTAACTCCACTCAATCATATATTCTTCCCATTACTAGGAACAGTGCATATATGTATATATGTTGTCATTTAGATCCTGTGCTAGGTTTAACTTTATTCACTCATTATTCCTACCAGCAGAATATAATAATAACATTGGCAGAAATCAACACTCATTGCCTCAGTTCCATTGTAAGGCAAGTATTTTTCCCACATATTTTTTACCAACGGCTTTACAAACCACAATGTGGTTAGATTAGAAGTTAGTATTTTAAGCCGGAATTTCCTCAAATTATATTCCTCCCAAAGTTGAAATGAAACCATTCATGTATGAGTGATGTCCTGAGTTACAGCAAGCTTCTTCTCAAAAAAGCTGGAGAAATTGAGGTAAATCTTCCGTTTTCGTTTGCAAAAAAAAATAAGTACCTAAATAAGTCTAATTGTAAACTATGTATATTTAAATGATAGCTGTGTAAAGAAAAATAAATAGAGTATAAACCTGACCCAGGGATTGAATCCTAATTTATAAATTAATTGAAATCATTTATCTAAATTTTTAGAGTGCGAAGTTGTATGCCGGCTCCAAAATTTGAAAGAATAATTATTGCAATTCCCCTGCAGGGGTGTTGGAGCTAACTCGTTCTGAGTAAAAAGGCAAGATTATGGTTGTGATGGTAGTGACGAGCTGAAAAATCATTCTCGGAGCCGGCTATCAAAGAATACTTTGCTTGCAATTTGGAATTAACTGAAGCAGGAGTTGGATCTGATGAAATTGGAATTGTTGCAAAAAACGCTAAATTCATAATTGGCAAAATTTTTAATTAAATGCAGCTAAAAACGTAAGAGTCGAGAAGGAGGATATTTGAAATTTTGCAGAAGGACACAAATTTGCCATTTTAATAAAATAATTAAATTTTATAATCCAATTTTTTATATTTGAGCTTACTTTTTTTTTGAAAATTGTGAATATACTGGCCTTCGCCTTTTGAAGTTATTACACTTATTTTGATTGCTTTTATGCAATATCGATTTATCTAAAACACAGTAGCCAATTTCTAAGCATGTGATGTGGAATTAAAAATTAAATAATGATGTATGTATTTTTTTACCAGAAAAATTAAGCAGATACAAACCAATCGAGATGTCAATTTTTGATGATTAAGGGCAAGCAATTATGGAATACCAGTCGAGAGAAATCAAAATCAGTTTGTAACCAATACTCCCGATGAAAAATATTACCAGAAACCAAAACTTGTCTTTGATTACTGTTCCAGTATCGAATGCATGCCAATCAAATACATCAAAACTGGCGACCTGTGCAATACTATGGGAAGTGCCACATTAATCAGTAATGGGTTAAATCAGTCAATCATGTCTTACCACCCTAGAGGAAATTCGAATAAAAAAGCTATTCACTAGGAGATCTTTCGTGCTGGACGACGCGGATTCTATGTCACGTTAAGATGTCATCGCTAGTCAGCCTCCATGTGTAAGCTGTTTTCTGTGTTGATTCTTACGGATTTCAATGGCAATTGGAATTCAGAAATGTAGAATATTTGGATGCTGATTCTCAATAGAAGCAGGTAATTTGTGTGTAATTACTCGGCTTCATAATCATCAGTTACCGTAACAATATTCACTTTTGAAGGTCTCAATATAGAACTTAAACCCATTTTTCTTAGATTTACTGATGAGAAACTGAGGCTGCCATAAGCTAAAGAAAAACCTTGGAATAGTTGCCAACAAATGTTTAGAATCCTATTGAAACGTGGGCTGTACACTGCGAATGACCTAATATCCAGGTCATATTGGGATGCTCGTCTTGATGATGTTGGTTACGGGGAAGAACAGATTTTGTTGTCAATAACTTTAAAAATTGATGACTTTAATGGAAAATAGTGATCAAAGTGATGGTTAAGAAGTTATATTCTTCCATCTTCATTTTGGCCGGAACATTGACATTTTAACAAAGGTTAGTTGTTAGCATATGTAGCAATTAATTAGCCGTTAATTATTGTTAGTTACTTGTAATTGAGTTATAATCGGTGTATTTACACCATCCTTGGTAAATTAACATTAGGAATCTGAGTGCATGATAACAAACGTTGCGCAAGTAAATGTCAAATTAATAGCCAAACCGGATATCAAAATTATTGGGGTATTTTAATTACACTTTTTACTGTTAAATATTTGTGGTCACAATCAATCCGGCAAATGCACTCACTGAACCAGAAATATTGTGAAACACTTTGATTAGGGTGTTATAAATATTTTAGTTTAAAGATGATTTCGCTGAATAAAAAGTAATGTATATTAGATTGTGTAGATGTTATAGTTGATAATTTAGTAGGAAAGTTAGTCGTTTACACAGATTGTCTATTCTTAAGTTTTAAAAGATTGTAACGGCTTCGTGCGCCCATATTTGTGACTTACGAAATTTGCTGATCAGTAGTACAGTTATGTAGGCATGTGTGCAAAGTGTCATGGTAATTTATTTTGACGTGGGGTCATAAAATATATATAGGATATATTTAATTTATAAAAACTATGGATGACCAGCGCTTGTAGTAAAACAAATAGTGAGCAAGTGAGAGCAAAGTGATATCACGAAGCGTAAAAACCAAAACGAGTAAGGGGCCGTACAAATATAACGTTATCAAAGATTGGACGATTTTGAAAGCATGTATGACTATTGTTAACAGAGTTAGGTTTTGCTGAGATGACCACCCACTGTTAACGTTATCCTTGTATCGTCAGGACCGCCATGACTTACGATGGCGTACTACTACCAGTTTTAGACGACTGTAGGTATTAAGCATTATATATGTATTTCCGGGAAAGGTACTTTCATGAATATTTATACCGACATTTGTGTTAACGTTATCATATGGATTTCTGACCTATGTGTGTAGTTACAATGGTTAGACTTTCCCAGTTTGACGACCCACCTCATTGATAACGTTATATTTGTACGACCCCTAACTGTAAATAATTCGTTTGTATTTGCTGAGCTTTCAACAAAACATATGCACACATTTATAGTGAAAATTCTAAATTTATTTAAATTTAGTGTATATTTATTTATGTAGTCACTGAGTCATTTACATGCATGCGCTGTAAAACTGATGAAAACGTTTGCTGTAGAGTTAGACATAAAATTTTACAATAGGTGGCGGATGCTGTTTTCTCAGTGTCAGTAGATATGCATACACTGAAGGGTGAAATAGGCTATTGATAGTATGTAAAGACATCGAAGATTAAAGCAACTGCTTCTGGAAAACAGTGCTAGCAATGAGTAAGTTTGACGCAATAAATCAACTACAATTATAACGACTAAAAGGTGATGATGTAAAGGAATGACCAGCAGGTTGTAAAATAGTTGTGGGGTTTCAACTCTTCCGAGCTATGTATGTTTATTGGGTTTGACCTGAATGCTTATTGTTGTAGCAAGCAGGGAGTTTTCAATAGGCTGGAGCAAGCTGAATGTGACTTAAGTAGTGTTGGTCGCTGGTGGGAGTGCTCCACATCGATTTAAATGCAGGTTCAATTCATATTTTAGAGAATATTTTAAAAACCAAACAACGAGTTATAGTTAACGCATTAAAAAATAAGTTCCGGTTTTTGGTGTTTGTGCAAATGCTCCTGCCTTTAAAGCCCTCGTTTCTTGTTTTCTGTTTGTACTTTGTTTCCTTAACTATATCAATAGTTGTGGTACAAATGCTCCCCTTGCGGTACCCATAGCTATATCGACCACTGATCTATGCGCCACTTTCCCACGAAAAGTTTAGTTATCCAATCTGTATTACTTAATTTGAGTCTAATTATGTCCACATTCATGTAACCAAAATTAATTTGAACAAGTTGGAGTACGTCATTAGAATGTTATGTCAAGCTGTACAGCAAGGACTCATTTTACTGGTTACATAAGACACCAAACTTATATAATGAATTCCGGAAGAGAAACTTCTAATTACTAAACACGTGATAGACAAGCTAGGTTCTAAATGTTGTATGTGGCTGAGGCGAGAAGTATCGCTGGGTGAGTTCTACTTTCCCGGCCACAAAATGACCTTCCACCTTCCACTCACCCATATATTAACACTATAATACATAAGTAACTTCCACCACCCACCAAACTTCCACTTGACCTTCCACCGGACTTTCCATCTAACCTCCCACCTTCCCCTTGATCATTCCACCTGACCTTCCACCTTCCCCTTGATCATTCCACCTGACCTTCCACTTTCCCCTTGATCATTCCACCTGACCTTCCACGTGACTACCTACATTACCCATACAGACTCTGTAGCCTGGCTTTGACAATATTTACAAATAGCTAACTAAAAACGTAATATAATGCCTCCCTACATGAGTTACTGCATGACCGAAGCTCATTTCGTTTGTGCCTATTCATCTAGAAAATGACAGTCTGGATCAATTTCGGTGTGTTAACTTATGTTTCGCATTTTTATCACGAAGGTTAAAACACTAGACTGTTTTAAGTTAAAACTAACTCATGTAATTAACTATAAAAATGCAGCTTACCTTTGAGAAAACAAGTTACTGTTACAAAATCATTATACTGATATGTACAAGTATGATGGTCAGATTTCGATGTTATTGTATAGAATTATGTCAAAGGAATGCTAAAAATCAACCATTCGAAAGGGCTCAGTTGCCGTAATTACCGGTGAACTGATTTTTAACAAAATTTTTAAAATGTTTTTAGCAAATTTCGTAAAAACTTACGATTAATGGCATGACGAAAACTTTAGCGCTGCGACTTACTTTTCCCAATAAATTAAAACGCTGATTTACGGTTTGAATAGTCGCATACAGTGGACGCATTAACTATCTCCAGTTCGCACTTTGTGTTTCACCCACCAGAACACAGAGGGTTATGTTAATTAACATGGGTAAAGATTTGGAAGGTAAACAATCCGTAAAATTTTGGTGGAATGTCAAGTGGAAGGTCAAGTGGAAGGTCTAGTGGAAGGTGGAAATCCTGGTGGAAGGTGGAAGGTCATTTTGTGGCCGAGAAAGTAGAACTCAGCCGTATCGCTCAGCTACATGTAAACGGGAATTTTACTGTTACTGGAAATTCCTGCATTTAGGGAATTCCATCTTCGCTTACACTACAAACATCAAAGCAGTTTTATAAATATTCCATGCTTGTATTTAATTGCAACTATTTTTATAGAACTTTATTACTAAAAGCGGATGTGTCTCAATTTATTTGATTGTACTGAATTACTGAATTGACATTTGAGTTGTGTCTGGGGTGAAAACTAATATTTATATTGACCATTTTGACACCTGATTAAATAAAGATAATAATAATAATAATAATAGACCGCATAGACAGACTAGTTTCTAAATGTGGTTTATAGTTTCCAGTTTGGCTACATATAAACGAAAACATTGTTGTGATAATAAATTACTGTATGGACGGGAATTCCGTCTTTGCTACAATAATGGTTGCCTGGGTTACACATAAAGTATTTACAGATTACTGGGTCGCCTCCACATTGTCCCATTTCAGAGTTGACTTCTTGACAGTTTCCAGAACGATTGTTAAATGTGAATTGCAATTGGGTTTACTGTCGAAGGTGTAAGGAGGACAGTGGATATACTTTATTTTTAATTGCGGTGATTGGAAAGTATTTAACCTCTTCAATAAAATGTTTGCAGGTGTTGAATATATAGTCTCCGACTGCACAAAAATTTGTCGGAGTGCCTGAGGTTTTCAATAATGAGTCATTTGTGGATACTTCCTCTGCATGACAGTCCAATTGATCTCATTCCAATTTTTTTCCATTTGGGACAGGCGTCTTCTGGTTGAAGGCAGGCAGTTGCTCCAGTGTTTAAGCTCCTGGTACACAGGAATTTCATAGTAGGTGTACCACTGATATTTGCATGGTGGAAAATAGATACCATTTTAGGTTTGGTATATGAGTCAACTTCACTATGTTTTATCATGAGGAAAAGAACGAGCAGTGTTGTTTGACATGTTAGTTTACAAGTCATGGAAACGCCTTTCGGTATTGTTTATGCATAGATTATTACATTTAAGCACGGTAATGTCCAAGTGAGAGCGTCACATACCCAGATGATATTCTTGTGTACATACGCTATAGGAATCACGGTTTGTATAGTCAATGCTGGCATATAACACGTGATTATCGGCGTCCTATGGCCTTCCTGACTTTAATCACATGGTATAATATTGCAATATAACATGTAATTATAGTTATTATGGGCACCATTATTTTGCAAAAGAATCATCATTACTCAAGGTTATCCCCTTAATTGATCTATTGGTAGATTGCACTCCTTAAAGAAGGATTTGTAGGCGAATTTTCCCATGCTCCCGTAAGTGTGGTATGATGAACCCCTAACGTTAATCCTCATTGGATCCTTTGGAATTGGCCCAGACGATTGACGTTGGGGGTGGTCATGTCATCGTCTGGTGTCCACAAAAAGGATGTGCCCACAAGGAAATGAGCGGAGGTAAGAGCTTCAAGATCGAGAGGGTCTGTAGCCATTATGGTAAGTGGCCTGGAGTTGACCAATGCTTCAGTGAAGATAAGTAGTAAGTAAGTTTGAAATTTATCATAATTGTATGTAACTTGATCCACAGTTTTCTTGAGGTAAATCTTGACCAACTTCACGTAAGGTTCCGATACTCCTCTTTGGTGAGGTTCCCTTAGAGGGATGAAGTGTTAGTTTATCTTCTCTAATTGTATGTCGGAAAGAATCTTGTCCTGGGCTTCTTGTAATTCCATGAGTGACTCTACTGTCGTATTAATGTAGTTGTTCGCTCCAACAACGTTCCAATAATTTTCGGAGTATATTGCTGATGGTATAACGTGTCTAGCCATAAATCTGCGTAAAGCAAGACGAAATCCTTGATAGGTCATTGAGCTGACCAGCTCCAGATGTATGGCTCTAGATAAAGTAGTAAAGATGAGTTAATTTTAAAAATCTTGCGAAGCTTCACTCTTTGTAAAGGAACCAAAGTAGCCAATATTTGTATCCACGACGATATATTCTCAAGTTATTGAATAATAGTGCGGGTGGCTGCTTTTTTCATTGCCAAAACGACCTTTTCTCCATTCCAGTTGTAGTAATTTCTTCCAGAGTAATGATATTCGGGATTTCATAAATGTTAAGAAAGATGAAAAAGAACTTGTTTTATTGTGAGCAGTAACGGAGATTTGTTATTGTCAGAAAATACATGAGAAATTTTATATTGCGAAAACGAATATGTGGGATTCTACCTAATAAAGTGATAACAGTTCATTGAACCTTATGACCGGGAAAGATAAATCCAGAAATAAAAATTAAATGGGAATATAGTGGATTAAAGATCCTTGGCCAGGAAAAAAATAATATAATTAAAAAATGGAAAGTAAAAATATAGAAAGAGAACGCATGTGAGCGGTTCCACTCATCCAATTCCAGAGGAAAACACTCATTGTGTGAGCATCGAGAGGAAACCGCATTGTTCTCTCGTTCTCTCACATAATTACACATAATTTCCTAACTTTCAATAATAAGTGTGTAGTCTTAGCCGGTGGGTCCATTCCACTATAATTCGTGTGCAGATAGTTCATTAGGAGAAACATCTCTGGAGGCACAGTTAGGGGATTGTCCTCGTACGTGGTGCTATTGTAAAGATTCGGACTGCTCGTGAATATGTTATATCCTATTGGCTACATAAATTTTCCAGCGAGTAGGGGATGATTGTATCCAATGAAGTACTATTATTTATTCCAACCAATAGTGGGAAGGATGGATGGGTACGTTCCAAGTAACACGGACATGGTATACGAGTTGTGCAAGTAATACCGCACATTGAAGTTCCAGCTTCAGCAGTTGAGTACATTGAGGGGTGCTACACTTGATTTTGCAACCACCAGTCGTGATGTTACCTGGTGATTATGTACTCCTCTCATATATACTACTGCGGAGTATGCCTTTTACTAGCTTTGGAGAAACCGTGTAATTCGTAGACATTGTCGTCTACATATTGGAGGTAATATGGAATTGGGATGGATTACATAATCATTAAATGGAAGCATAATTAATCCATAATGTTTGGAAGTCTTCGGGGAAACCTTGATCCCATTCAAGTTCTGGTGTGCAACTACCTCGCATTAGGATTTTTGCTTCGATTGTTGTTGGAGACAACCATCCTATTGGGTGGTATATTTTTGATATTTCAGATAATTACGTTCGTTCTGTGTGAGATTTCTCCCATTAAATTGTGCCGTAGAAGGAAAAAAATCTGTTTCGGGGTTCCAGCGAAGCCTTAGCATCTACGCAGTATCGGATTCGTCGATGCTTATAGTAGCTCCATTGTTCTAATGCAAAATGAGCCGATGAGAGCATCTGGATAAATTGATTCTGTAGTTCTAGGGCGGCAGCTTCGTCCTTCACTAAAGCTATGAGGTCATTCATATAGAAGTTCTGGTGAACTGTTTCGTCGGCTTTCAGGTAATTGCCCCTTTCGTCTTCCGCTACTTGACTTGCGGCAAGTCCGAAAAGGCGCTGGAGAGGTCCCAAATGGAATTACTGTCATTCGGAAGCTCTCCAGGGGTTGGGATGGCGTAGGTCTCTAAAAAATGCGTTTGAAATGTCTGGCATCTGGATCCACTGAAATCTGATGTTACATTTTTTTGATGTCACCCACTAATGCTACTTCTCGTTCACGGAAGCGGAGTAATTGGTCAAAAAGTTTTAGTTCCACTGTCGGCCAGCGGACATGATATTTACCATTATCTAACCGGACCGTATTAATCTTGTAATGGTTTTCGCAGATCTGCTCCTGTTCCATTAATGCCTTAGGCAAAGGAATTTCTTCAATATGCCAGAATTTTTCTATATCAAATTCAATTTGTTTAGACAGGTACACAACAAGATCTTGATTGACACGTTGAGCTGGAATGTCTCCAAAATCAGTGGAGTACGCCAAAGGGCGGATGAGAATTGGAGTCTGAATCACCAATCGAATATAACATTTCTTGAATGGCGCTTCCGAATCAACTATCAATAATATATTGTTGTATCTGAGGTTTGTGCTCATGGACTACAGTTTCTCGGTGGTTAGCGTTGAGGTTTCTGGATGATGGACTGAAACTCAGTATATGAAAATGGTTCATTGCCAATGTGGTTGAACCTCCTGGCTATATAACGTTTGAGGGTTTCTAAAAACAGGGTGTTGGAATCCTATTGTATATTTTCTTCGAGTTTTTTTCCAGATCACTTGTTTAAATCTGCAAAAAATGAACTCAAAATCTTTTTATGTTTAGGGTGCTCGAAAGTTGAAGTTTTTCGGGAGTTAAGCCCGAAAATCTGTTGAAGAAGTGGCGTCAAATTTAAAGTTGAGTCGCTTCACATAGGTTTTGTGAATGTTTCTGAGAGACCTTGAGGTGATTGTCCTGATATTCTCTCAGTCCATCGCAATCTTGAAGACATATAAGACCTACGATTAAATGAACGCCTGCGTCTAGCACTCACCTATTTGAATCATTATACGTCTGTTTTAAGAAGTATATGCCTCTTCTGCGTTTGTGCTTCCATAGTATTGCAGATTCTGCTTTATCACCTTGGGAAATTTGTTGTTCACTTCCCAATAAACAGATGTAATATTGTTGTTTCGAATATTCTAAGTCTCAACATAACTTATAAATTTGATCGATTGCGGGATGTTTAATTCCAGGGATTTTTGGGTTAGCTGGGATGTATTTAGCTAGAGCTTAAAATTCGAACATGGGCAAATAATCAGTTCTTAAAGGTTAACTTGCCGACTAAGTTCACCAGTTTTATCATGAATAATTGATATTTGGTTTATTTTAAGTTTACAATTCAAGGGATAATGTTAATTATCTTAACTATAAACTATTATGACCTACTATACCAGTTTCATTGGTTAAACGTAGTTACAATTCAACGGATAATTTAAAATTATCTTGGATAAGATATTGAAGTTTGTTCTAAATTATGTAAGCGTTATATTTCAAAGGTGGAATGGTATTAATGAACGTAATCACAAATAAGAAAATGTTTGAAATTGTATGTGGTTGTATTAAGGCAAACAATGCTAATTCCCAACTCATTTCACTGTTCAGTGTTCATGTACAATTCCAGTTCCTGATGAGTAATTACCTTGTCAATAACATCTACAACTTTGTAACAACCATGAACCAATTTTTAAATTAATGTGTATATTATAAATATATTATTGTGTTCCACAATTCGGACATTAAAGATGGACATTCAGGTTTTAAACAAGTGTTGAATTTGTATAACATATGTATGTATTCTGTCTTGTATTCCTTTTTTTGTTTTTACGGTTCTTACTTCTGATTAATGTGGTGCTTGTATCTTTGAATATAATTTAATGCTATTTTCTAACACACCTATTAATTTTCTACTATGCTGTAATATTTTAGTGAATGTGATTTTTGCGTGTCCTCTAGAACTTTTAAAATGCCCTAAACTCATGAGTACAATGCAGTTATGGACTGTATATAGGAGATATGAACCTTTATTGTTTCGTTACATGATCTTACATCCAAACATTTTGATTGTAAATCTTGTCTCGTGTGTTATCTATGATTTCATAACAATTTTGTATTTCTGAGTCTACTTCTTGCTTCAGTAATTTTGGGAATTCGATACGTCTGTCGCTGAATTCTACTGCTAAATCGTTGACTTCAAGGGAGTAGTCAACCCAACGGGAGGTTAAGTTTGGGTGTAGAAGTTCATCTTTTATGGGATGTGTTGTGTCTATCTCAGCTTGTCGATGAAAGAAATCAAGTTTTCCTTTCAGATGAAAAAGAAACAATAAGAGAGTAATAAGTACAAGAAAGTAATAATAAGAAGGGACGACCATTGGGATGTCTTGGTTTTGGAATTAGGATGTCGTAATATCTGTCTTCGGGCACAGTTCTGGACCCCAAAAAACGAAAAAGTTGTAGCTGACCTTTTTCCTGGTGACGAAGACCAAAGAACCTAGAGTGGTAGTAATGACGTTGCAAGTGGCAGTGGTTGACACGAAGGAAGGCGACACAAAGGCAGCTGGTGGGGAACACCGGTGGACAGGACCTCTTCCGGAGTCAGCAGCTGGATGTCCTTTTGCTCGGAGCACAAGCGGGATGAAACCAAGATGTCGTAAAGAAGACCGTGGTTCGAATCGTAGGGAGCCAGTTATGTTGGTATAACATAAAATAAAAATGATGAATGAAGGAATAAGATAAATTCCAATTTGACTTTATTTAACTGTTTGATTTCAAAGATGAACTTGTACTGTTTTAAAGTGTTTATGATTATCCTATTTATAATAAATCGGGAATCAATAATATTTGATAGAATATTCCAGAAAGGAAAAAGTAGAGTTAGGTATAGGAAATTCCTAACCAAAAAATGCGGGTTGGGAATTTCCGGTGAATTCCGGGTCTGATTATTACAGTAATATTTCATACATTTAATTCTGTTGGAACACTTTATTCCATTGTATAATAAGGAAAAAACTTAACATATAGTTTTTATTTTGGAGAGTTCCGAATAAGGTTTTATTGTACGCTTAGCTTCTACTTGTTGATTATAGTGGACTTGCGATAGCGGTTTCCTGTTGTCACAGGAAACTTGAAATCAAAGGTCTGTATATCTACTTGCATGTATCTACTATACCAATCAAAGTGGAAGTGAAATTCCTCTTCATGGGACAAAATATATTGTTCTAGTCGATTACTTTCAGAACGTGCTCGTATACGAGCGTCTTCAGTTGTCAAGGGATGTTGTTGTGCAAATACCAGCTGCTGTTGTATAGAGTCGAGGAGTCGATCGATGTCTAACGCGAATAATTGATAATAGTCGGGACGAACCATAGATGCGGGTGAAACCCTATCGATGAATCTGTCGGAGCACAGCCCTCGGGGGCACAAAAGTTGATCTGACCTGGTGGCCCTCTGGGACCACAGAGTTGAAGTAACGGATGTAGGGCCCGTGACGGAGGCGGTGCGGCGGCAAAACGTCCGATGAAATCGGCGGGGAAGGCGGCAAATGACGTCCGGGAGAGGATGAGAAGAAACCGGGTATCGGCGGTTATGACGGCAGCGAGCGACGAACCGGGTAGCGGCAGATACGGGCCAGAAGTTCGAGAGCAGAATGGCATGAAGAGCCGAGACGTCACAGAGGGCAGCTGAACGGGGCGCGTCGGGGGGCAGGACCGTTTCGGCGGCAGCAACTGGGATCCCTCTGCACGGAGTACAAAATAGGATGAAATCCGGGCGGCGGCAAGGAGACCGGGTAGAGACCGGGTAGAGACCGGGTAGAGACCGGGTAGAGACCGAGTAGAGACCGGGTAGATTTCCTTAAGGGGAGCCACTTATTGCGGAATGCAATGATGAGGAAAATAAACCTTAAACTTTGTTGAGTGAAAGTAATGTTTATTTATTGAGTGCCAGAATTGTACTAAATTTTACATTAAATATTCGGGGTATTTATACTAAATTCTATGGGAAAATAATTAATTAGTAATCTAGAAGAAACCACATTAAAATCATTTTTGTAAAGAGATAGAATATCTTGTGGTTAGAAGAAAACCACAAATATAATTATTCTTATTCCAAAAGGTAAGAGACCACAAATTAGTGGAATTAATCATTGTTTAGATAATTATGTAAAGAGAATAATTAACCGCAATTTAGATTATACGTAATAATTTAAAGGAAATATTATGTTAATTAGGAGGACAAAAACATTTAATTAAAAGGAAAGAAACATTTAATTAATTGTGCTGACGTGGGTTAGTTTGTCTCTACTCTGAGACACAACATACTGCCCGCCTTAGAATTATTAAATTAATTTCCTAATTATCATTGCCTTACAACTAATCCAGATAGTGATAGCAATAATTATGATAAGAATAAATAAGATGGTTCCTCGTAGAATCCAAGTTGTCCAACCGAATCCCGTCAGGGATAGAAGGCTGAATCCCGTACTTGTATCTGCTGGTTGGTAGGAGGCGATGAACTGTTTATCTTGGATGTTCACATTTTTAAATATTGTAAATGACCTGTAATTTGTAACTTAACAGAATTACTTGGACATTTTAGCACACATGACATAACTATGTCCGGGGTGTTTAGCTTGATGATGATATTATGGATGCTAGTGTCTTGGTTTAGTGATATCGGTATGAAGAACCCTGCATTCGGACACTCTAGACTTGCCACTGTTTCTCCTTTATCAAAGTTTCCTTCGATCGTGAGGGTCGCTCCTGCAATACAGGAGTAACATCCTTCCAGTTTCACAAAATTCGCATTACAGGTTACATCCTGAACCAATTTGGTCAATTGGTAATGTTCTGTACTTATTTGGATCTCTAATAAGGTACTAGTGGAGGATTCAAATGTGATGTCTTCTCCGTGTGATACTAATACACCGTCTTGTAATTTCAGAGGAAGCGGGTTGATTTTCATCAATTTTTCCGGGTTGATTAATTCGGAGGTACACTTTACTCCATCCAGATTAGCGGTTGCTTGAATTAGATGCATGCTGCCAAGACAATTTCTGCTGACGATTTGAGCATCCTTTGGTGTGTCACATTGAATCTCACCCAGTTTGTTTAGTGATAGTTCCTGTCTTTCATTGCATGGGGCAAGGGCTGCTTGTTTACCTTTGGTAAGTATACATTGTTCCAGTAATGGTATTGGTGGTTCCGATATGGAGATTAACGTAAAGTTGATGTTATCGATGGTTTGGCTTAGTCCAACCTGGATACGCGTTTCGTTCTGGATTGTTCGATTGCCCATCTTGAGTGTGACTAATAGTTTAGTGGAGAATTTCCATTCAGGGCAATTGTATACGCCGTATACTTCATTCGTGGGGTTGGTGAGCCATGAACGATAATAACAGCAATCCCGGGTTAATGGAAAGGGGCACCTGGGATGGCGTAGATCAGCACAAAAAGAACATCGTAAATGGTTGTTGGATCCCTTAAATGCCTTTACAGTGTCGTTGATTCCAAAGTTTTGACAATTAAAGCCGTGGCATTCTGCGTCACTCCACAAATTGTAGCACAGAAATGAAGATTGGCAATTGGCTACTGCCCGAGGTGCGTAATACAGTAATTGCTTTATAGAACTTACTGCCACGGATTTTGTTTCAACTGTAATAGATCCTATGAGTTCATTATTATGTAAATCTTCTATCCGGAAACACGAATGTTGTCCTAGAGGGCTTATTGCCAACCGTGTGTTGATACGTAAGGCACAGTTGATGTGATTGTCCTTATCGATATGACATTCCTTAGAACTGGCAGTCATTCCTGCGAAATTGGTACAACTGTAACTTACGGGTATTAAAAGTGCAATGATCAAAACTAGGCTTATTTGGATTATCCGGGGAAGATAAGCTCTTCGTCGTTCTGATCGTCTCCGTTCATTTATTGTTTCTACCGTTGGATGATAGGGGTTGGGAACGTCGTGGAGTACAATGTCCTCTGTGATGTCGTTGCTGGATGTGCTGATGTGTTGGTAGTTTTTCTTGTTCCTTCTTCGAAGATACATTCTGAGACAGAGTCTTGCGGGCCAGCAGAGATACCAGTATATAGTCTTCACAATCCGTGATAGGAATATCAAAGCAGTAAATCCAATAACAAGGAGGATGCCCAAGGAAGACAACATGAGCCAGTGTATCCATGTATAACAGGACAAATTGGCAAACTGTTCTGTACATAGGTAACAGGAGATAAGATCACAAATCGGTAGTCGCGGACAGTTGATATTTTTAATAGATGGTACGTCGAAATTAGCAAACCAAATTTCCACATGGGTTACACCAGTGGCTGCGAGCATATTCCTTGTGAATGTAATATCCGTTACCACAGATGTAGGTATGGTGGATATAAACTCGGGGTTTTTGAGGACCTTTATGTATTTAGGGACCTTTCCGTTGGTTTTGATTTGAACGCCATGTGTGGTACATTCGATTTCACAACCGTCGCAGTCAAACACATTGTGGGTTAGACTCCGATCTTCCTTCCGGGTAAGGAGGTAGAGATGTCCCCAACATCTTGGCATAATCTCGCCTTGAGCAGTCTGGATTTTGTAGATATCCGATGTCGGGTTGTAGGTACAGTTACAGTTGGGTTGTGTTGTTGGATTACAATCAAAGTGTCGACAAAATACGTCGTCCCCGACGCAGTCTTCCGTCTCGCAATTGACTCTCACACAATCTCCTTGACACCAGTACGATGCGAGTAGTCCTAATTGAGGTTCTTGACGGGTTTGTAATGCGCGTAACGGGTAGATGTGGTTGTTGAACATGACTATAGGGACGAAATTTACTTCTTCCACAAAGTGTCGACAATGGCGAATGGTGTAGTCTCCGACAGAACATAAGTCGGCGCGGACTTCAGGGTGATTTAGAAGGGTTATATTGAGACTTGAAGTGGTGTCTTGACATTCCAGTTGGTCAAGATTTATATCTTGTGTTTTAATACATGTATCAGTGGGGGTGATACAGCCAGTGGCTTCCGCATTGACTTCTTGTAATTTTGGACACTTGAATTGTCTGGAACATAACGTTCCGTTCGGCAGTAACTTGAACCAGTTAGCACTTCTTGTACATTGGGGAATTTCGTGATGTGTAGGCCAAGAGATTGTACATGGAGGAGAAATAGCTTCTAGCCTTGGGTTGGCGTTGTGGTTTCCCAGGGCTGATCCGAGTAGACACAAGAAAACCATAGTAGTGGTAAACCAGGGCAAGTTAATTCGAAATAATCGGCGGTTACAGTAACGGAATAACAGTTTTTTGTACTCTCGTCGATAACTGGGATTCATCATGATGTGTACTATCAGATTGATGCATGGCAGACTCCAGGTGAAGGCTTCGATACCTATTTTAGTTTCATAACTTAGTTGTCGGTATGTGTAAGCGGTACCGATGGCTAGTGCTGGGAGATAGCACGCAAGAAACGAGAAGAATATAATCATAACACTTTTCGTGACGTGTCGTTCAAGTTCGGTCGAAGTGGCCCAGATAGAACCATTTACGCTCCTTGTGTGTGTCCTAACATACCGTAGGATGGAGAGATAGCATACCAGAATGGTTAGCATGGGTCCTGCTATTTCCAATGATAGCAATATTAACCGAGGGTTTCGTGAGGAAACCATTCCACAGGACTTGGGTGGACTTTGAAAAATCCCAAATTGTCCCCAGATACCTAGAGTCGTAGGTATCATCATGCCATAGCTGAATATCCAGATAATGGTCAGGTAGATTCCCGTTTTACGGTATGTAAAACATCTGTTGTAAAGATGGGAATATACTATCCTAATGGTACGATTGATAGTAATGGCCATGATGTTGACAATAGAGCAGGTGACATTACTGTAGAATAGATAACAGTATCCTTGACAAAATGAAAGGGTGATAATCCAATCTGGGTAGAGATGTCTTGCTATTGTTAAGGGCATGGTAATGCTACTGAACAATAGATCTGAGATACTGAGACTAATGATAAACCACGTCATGGTTAGACTTCGTAATTCGGACTTTTGGCAGAGTGTTACGATGTTGAGTAAATGTCCGAGAGAACCTATGATTGCTAAGGTGATACTGTAGATTAACAGAAACATAGGTGGGCGTGTAAAATTGACGGTGGAGATGAATGGGTTATTACGGTTGGCCTGAACTACATTTGTCATACATATGCAAAGAAATGCTATGATCCATTGTATAGCTGTAGTGGTGGTGTTAGCTCTTGTCACTAACACGGGTTTGAGTTCGGAAGTTTTCTTATTCTCTGTCTGGGTGGTGGATTCCGTTGAACTATATGACTCTCCGTCATATATTGGAAGTGGTGCAATTTTTGTAATTGGTCTGATGACTTCCTTGGTTACCTTCTTTGTCATGCCCTTATCGTTCTTGTAGGTTCCTGATACTTCCAAGGTAGTAACTCGTGTGAGACCATCTTTACCGGGATGCGTAGTTTTGACTCGTCCTAATTTCCATTCCAGCGGTTGAGTCTGGTCGTCTACTATAAGCACTAGATCTCCAATTTTGATATTTGGAGTTTCTGTATTCCATTTTCCTCGCTTCTGCAAGGAAGTGAGATATTCGTCTTGCCATCTTTCCCAAAGATCAGTGGAGCGTCGCTGAAGTAGTTGAAAATGGTCCAGTTTATTCAACTTTAGATGTGTCAATGAATGTTCCGGAATCCAAAGTAAGGAGGTTCCGACCAAAAAGTGGGCCGGAGTTAACGCTTCCAGATCATGTGGATCCGAAGATATTGGAGTCAGAGGTCTTGAATTGACAAGGGCTTCGATGAAAGCTAAGATTGTTTCAATTTGTTCCCAGTTGTAGGCTGGTTCGATCATTATCTTCTTTAGATAAGTTTTCACTAATTTGACACAAGCTTCCCACACCACACCCTGATGAGGTGTTCGTGGAGGATTGAAATGCCAATAGATTGTTTCTAATTGTTGATCGGGTAAGATCTTATCAGAGGCATCTTGGAGTTCATTTAGAGTTTCTGCTGTAGAGGTCAGGTAATTATTGGCACCGACAAAGTTTAGACCGTTATCGGAATAAACGTCTGTTGGTCGCCCACGGCGAGACATGAATCGACGTAAAGCCAATAAGAATCCTTCGTAGGTCATTGAGCTGACTAATTCCAAGTGTATGGCTCTGGAAGTAAGGCAAGTAAATAAGCAAATCCAGACCTTAAATCTGGTAGTCTTGTTGCCACAGAAGTTCTTGAGTTCAAATGGGCCGGCGTAGTCTGTCCCAACATGAAGAAATGCGCGGGCTTGATTCACTCGAAAGTTTGGAAGGGGTGGCATTAACTGTTGTAATGGTTTGGCCCGGAAACGGAAGCATAGCATGCATTTGTGGAGTACCGTCTTGATAGCACGGATGTGCCCATGAATCCAAAAACGTTGTCGCAAAAAATTCAGCGTTGTCTGGACACCACTGTGTCCCAGGGACTCATGGCAATGACGGATGATTGCTTGCACAATGGGGTGACGTCCTGGTAATAGGATCGGATGTTTTGTGTTGTAGGATAGGTTTGCATGTTTGAGTCGTCCGCCAACGCGCAAAATGCCCATAGAATCCATGAAGAGGCACAAAGTTTTTAGTTGTCGATCTTGCTTCGTATTAGTCTTTGTTCCTTGAATTTCTTGGATGATGTCACTGTATACCTCGTTTTGAAGTAAGGAGACCAACTGATCTTCCGCCTGAAGAATTTCGAGTGGGGAAGGGCGGATGGACCAAGTTGTCTGGAAGCTGTGACGATTTTTGATACGTATTAGGAGAGTAAATACTGCTCGTATCTTCTTCCAAGATGAAATCTGCACTAAGCTACTTATTACAGATTTCGTAGGGGCTTGTTGAATAGATAACACCTGATGTTTTTCTTCTGTGCTGCTGGCAGGAGTAGGAGCGTCCTGTCGAAAGACTGGAATGTTGTAAATTGATTGAGACAGGAAGGCTGGACCGTTCCACCAAAGCGCGTGGTCCTGAAGTTCTTCCGGTGGAATGCCACGGGATGCGCAGTCCGCGGGATTCTGTTCACTGGGCACATGATGCCATTGTTCCACTGTAGAAACATCATGTATTTGCTGTACTCTGTTTGCCACGTATATTTTCCATTTGGATGGTTTAGAATAAATCCAATGTAAGGCAATGCTGGAGTCGGTCCAGTAATGAACACTTGCGAGAGGTATATTCCATGTCCGTTTGACATGATCCATGAGCTGAGCTAGAAGAACAGCTCCTTGAAGTTCCAATCGTGGAATAGTTACAGTTTTTACTGGGGCCACTCGTGATTTTCTGACCACTAGTTGTATCTGCACATTCTGGTTAGATACTTCTCTCAAGTAAACGGCGGCCGCATAAGCCTTCTCGGAGGCATCAGCAAACCCGTGTAATTCCCAGTGCCAAGTATGGTCGTAATGTAGACACCTGGGAATACGGATGGTTTCAAGGTATCGTAAGTTCTTGGCATAAGAAAGCCAAGTCTCCAAAACATCCTCGGTTAAGGGCTCGTCCCAATCCAAGTGCTTCAGCCATGTTGCCTGCATTAATATTTTTGCTCTTACGATTGTAGGGGCAAGCCAACCCAATGGGTCATAGATTTTGCTAATTGAACTTAGCATAGTCCTCTTCGTGTGGACTATGGATAGATCCAAGTTCAGCGTGAAGTAGAATTGGTCTGAGGATGGACTCCATTTGAGTCCCAGAGTCTTAAGGGTGTCGGATTCATCAATTTTCATTGGAAGCTGAGTTTCCCGATATTCCTTTGGTAAGGCTGCTAGGACCCGGGACGAGTTGCTGCTCCATTTTCGTAGAGAAAAATGAGCAGTTGCTAACATCTGAATTAGCTGTGACTGAACCTCGAGAGCATCTTCTTCGGAGTCCTGACTGGTCATGTAGTCGTCCATGTAGAAATCCTCAGTCACTGCGTGGGCGCCTATAGGGAAACGATCCATTTCGTCTTTGGCTACTTGTAGTAACGTACGACAGGCGATGAATGGAGCTGGCGAGATGCCAAAAGCGACCATTTTCATGCGGTAGGATTTTAGTGGTTCCGAAGGATGCTTTCTCCAAATGATCCTACTAAAATCCTGTTCGTCCGGGTGGACAGCGATTTGGCGATACATGGCCTTAATGTCGGCCACCAAGGCTATTTTCCGTAGCCGAAATTTTAATAAGTGGTCAAACAAGGTAGGTTGTATAGTTGGTCCAGGAAGGAGAATTTCATTCAAGGAAATCCGATGAGATGTCTTCGCGGAGGCGTCGAATACTACCCGAAGTTTGGTTGACGTACTTGATTCCTTGATTACTGCATGATGTGGCATGTAGTAAGATTTCCTGGAGTTGATCTGATCCTGAGGGACCTCCTCCATCTGGTCCAGGTCTAGGTATTCCTGTAATTGTTCGTGGTAGGAACTCATTGCGACAGGATTCTTCAGGATCTTTCGTTCGACGGAGATCCAGCGGTTAGTAGCCATGTCCTTAGAATTTCCTAATTCGGGATGATTGGGTCGAAATGGCCAACGGACTTGGTATCTACCGTTGGGTAACCTAATGGTATTTTGTGAGTAATGGTTCTCACAGAATTGATCATCCTCGTGGAGGAGTGGGACATTTGGCAGGTTTTCAATGTTCCAGAATTTTTCCATGTCAAAATTCAGTTGGTCCATGGGGTAGATCGTACAGACTCTTTGTTGCGTGGGGGCTGGTACTGCTCCCATTATGATGTAACCGAAATCCGTGGAGTAAGCACTGGGGAGGAAATGTCTCCCCTTGATTCGCTTAGCTCGCATTATCCGATCGATAATGGAGCTACCCAAAAGAAGGTCGATTGGGCCTGGTGTATTGAAGTTAGGATCTGCCAATGGAAGTTTGGCGGTATGATCCCATTGCTGGACTTCAATTGGATGAGTTGGCAAATCTGCCGCGATCTGCGTGAGTACGTAAGGTTCTATCATTAGCGCCTTATCCGGGTAGACTAATGAACGTATCCAGATGGTAACTTGTCCGAGCACAGGAAGATTATGTCCTCCTGCAACGGAAAATTTCTCTGGTCCTTGTCGGAGTGGTAATTTCAGTCGGTTGACTATTGCCTCCGTTATGAAGGAATTTTGAGCTCCTGTATCCAATAAGCTTCTTACGACCATGGAGAAGCCCTTGTGTTCTACTGCTACGAGGGCGGTGGGTAAGAGTCCGGTTTCTGCGGCGACCTTGTCCGTGGTCTGGTGAAGAATCGTATTAACACTTGGGCTTCGTCTAAATCCTTCAGATTCAGGTCGATGGAGACTGGTGTGGTGTTTTTTCTGACACACTGAGCATGTCTTGGTGGATACACATGTATTGGCATGATGTGATCCTAGGCAGTTAAAGCATCTCTTTGCTTCCTTAACCCAATCACGTCGTTTGGAGATTTCCAATCTGTTATAGGCGTCGCAGCTGTAGACTCCATGTTTCGTATTACCACAATAGATACATGGACGGACTAGACGTCTAAAGGGAATGGATTTTGTCCTTCTTCCTGGTGATGAGGTTTCTCTTGAAGAACTTCTATTCCGGGATGACCAGGATGACCTTTTTACCGTGGTAAGTACCTTTTTCTTTGGTTTAGGTGACTTACTTTGGGTACCCTGGCGAGATCTAGATGTTCGGCCAGTAGATGTTGATCGGGAATCCGTGGAAGTGTAGCCTTCTGTATCCGATACAGCCATCATAACCACCTTATTGTGGTTATCTCGACGTGATTGATGATTCACCCTCTTGGTAATAGCAGCTGTAGCACTTTTATGTCGGATTTCCTTAGTAAGGCCAAGGTTTTTGGCCTTATTTTCAAGGAAAGTAATACAAACGTCCAGAGCTGGAACTTCGCTATTTTCCAGTGACTGGTTAAATTCGTTGATTGTTTTGGTATCCAAACGTGCCATAATAAAATGAAGGTACAGAATCTCTGCTTCATTCAGATCCGGAATTTGTTGGAGCTGTGACCTGGTGGTCCTTACTGTACTGATGAGTTTGTGGAGACCAGAGTCCGTTTGAGACATCAGTGGAGGTAGATCTAGCAGGGGTCGAATTGCGCTGTGGGCAGTTTCCCGTGGGCTATCGTACCTGTCCGTGACTCTTTTCCAAGCGATTGACCAATTAATGTCTGTGACTATTAAATCTGTTATAGTTTGACTTGCTTCTCCGTCACTTAATGCCTCTATTAGGAGACGCATTTTCTCGGAAGGTGAGTACATATTGGATTGAGCTACCAATAAATTGAACTCGGTGCGGAACGGAGGCCATTCACGATGTGCACCAAGAAATTTTGGTACTGAGACCTTAGGCACCTTGAGGCGTGAACCTCCCATATTCGGGTTGAGAGTTTTACGGAGTTCTGTAACCTCGGCAAAACACTTAAAGTGTTTAACCTCCAGGTTTCTCTGTGTCTTCAGTGCTTGAGTTAACGCATCTGATGGCGTTGCTGAAGGGTCGTTCTCAAAGTGTTGATAGCAGCTTGTGTGTAGACCTCTAATAACGGAGCTCATATCCTTGAGCTCAGGTTCGAGAATCTCTACTTGTGTCGGAGTGAGCAGCGTATTGTCTGCTCGGTGGAAAATTAACATCCGGTTAATTTCCGTTATGCGATCGTCCAGAGCGTTCGTCTGGGCCGCATGTTCTGGTTGCGCCATTGTTAAAGTTTGAGCACTGGGGGGCTTCGAAAACTTGTGTGGCGGCTTGTGAGGCGGTTGAGGAGGGGAAGGTGTTCTTTTATGAGAGGCACTAGTTTCAGACGGGGATTGTGTCTGTTGAAAAACTTGTGACGTACCTTGACCTTCGCTAGTTGAGGTAGGTCCGGATCCTTTTGGCAGCGGATTGGATCCTTTCACTGGTTGGACCTTTGGAATGCCAGTAGCTACTGGCCCTTTTGATTCGTCCTCGTCTGACGAACTGTAATTGAGTTCACTGGGAGAACTCTTGCCACTAAGTCGTTTAGTGGGCTTACCTTGAGGTGACCCGGTTTCGGATTCTTCGGTATCAGCTAAGGTTTCAGCGTCCGAACTGGAGCCGGATGTGATGGGATTGCTATCTTGATCCACGAAAAGATAGGTGTCCCGAACTGAACTGCCTCTCCCGCTGTCTAGGAGTTGTCGATGGAGTTCAGTTTCCCGTAGAAGGTCCTTGGCGCCTTCGGAGGGTTGAGAAATATCGTCTGCGGTGAATGAGTGGAACTCTGATGGTTCCTCAAGTAACGATTGAAATTCTTCTGCAACCGTTAAGTCCCCGGTTGCTATATTACGTAATTGAGGTTGCTGTTCTGATTCTGCTGCGTCTGCTTTCCCGGCGGGTGAGTGTAAGTAGATGAACCGTTTTAGATAACTTACGAACTCAGGATAGTCGTTGTCGTCGATAATAACATCCAAGTTTGTTTTAAACACTTTCTTGAACTTTTTGAATATGTATTCCAAATCCTCGTCACTTAATGGGTTGTCGAAATTATAGTCTTGAGGTAGATCTAGGTCATATGCCCTTGAATCCTGGGAGTCGAATCCGACGTGGAACTTAAAGTTTCGTCGGCGGGCGAGTTCCTTGGAAAGCGCTCGTTCCACTGATTCTGATGTAACCTTAGGAGATCGTCCAGACAAGGGTTTTCTCGACCGTAGTCGAGAAGCGATGGGAGTTGAGGATACAAGAGAAGAACTCACAAGAAAGGGATTAGGGGCTGTTGGCCTATCTATTGGTAGAGACCTTGCCTTCCTAACTTCTATTTGTTTGTTTATCCAACGTGCTATGTTAGGCACAGCACGGAGTTTTAGGTAGGTTTCTAATTTCTTTTTAGCTTCTAATAATCTATTTATTTCAGGGATATTATTAGCCTTTGTGGCTAATTCGAGACCAAATAACGACAAATAATAGTTTTTTAACCAAAACTGTATGTCCTCTGAAGTTTTATATAAACCTCCAGTGACTGGGTCTAATTCAGTAGGAAATCGGGTTTCGGGATCTTTGTATGAGGAAGGATCCTCGAATTCGAACATGGATTTGGGTATGGGAAGGAGTCAAAATAAAAAGGGCTGATATAACCATGAGTAGGATAATAATGGAAAAGAGTAGTTGACTAATGATAAATGATAACATGTAATTAATAATTTTTATGACTATGAACGTAACTGAATTAATACATATTTTATTTTTGAAAATAAAGATATCGATTATTTAATGGTTGGTCCACAATGTTTCTGCTAGAACCATGTGTGGAGGTGGTGGCAGTTGGTCTAAAGTAATCCTGATTATTTTGAGTAATCGTTGTGCCTTTTTAAATTGTTTTAACAATATCTTACTTTCTAGGGGTGGTGTGTTTTCTTTAAGTTTTTGAATGTGAGCTTTATTAGATCGAAGTGTTTTGTAGAAAATTCTGTACCTTTGTTGGTTGTGTCGATTTAAGGTTGGAGTGTTTTCTAAATTATCCCTGAATTCTTGCAGTAGTTCGCACAATTTGTAGATGTTATCCCAGCTGCTCCGGGAAATGGAGGGCCAAAATATGTCGGGGGGAACGTATAGGAAGACGGGATGTAATTGCGCTAGAACAGGTATCGCACGTGCGTTCATGTATGGCACGATCCTGGCCCAATGTTTTACATAGACCGGCGTTCTTGATTGGTCAACCGAATTTCCTGATCATGTAGTAATTCTAGCAGTTTGTCTAGTTTCGATTTAAAATTATATCGATAATATGATGGGCATTCCCTTATCAATTTAGATTCATACATACATAAAACATCCCCAATTTGTTGTTTGAATTTTTGAAATGATACGATTTCACTACGTATATCGGCTAGAGAATTATTTCCGGAGTTATTAAACAATTCAATTTGTTCTTTAGCACAAATGATTAAAGTACTCAAATGCCTAATTGCAGTACTGTAAAATTCTGCTGGAGTTTGATCTTGAGCTTGCTTAGATGCCCAGTTCATTAAGTAACAAATGTTCAAGAAACTGAACTAATATATAATATATTTGATTTTACAATAGTTTCTATTGAAATAAATGGTTTATTTTTAAGAATTCGATTTATATACGATTTTAATAAGGTTTTGAATGAATACTGATATTTACCGAATGCCGTTTACAGCTTGTATAAAATCCCAATCCCAATTATATCTATTGTCGGGGTCAGCTATCTTCTCTAATGTAAGTTGTATTTCGATGCAAGAGTCGATTTTGGTCTGTATATCTACTTGCATGTATCTACTATACCAATCAAAGTGGAAGTGAAATTCCTCTTCGTGGGACAAAATATATTGTTCTAGTCGATTACTTTCAGAACGTGCTCGTATACGAGCGTCTTCAGTTGTCAAGGGATGTTGTTGTGCAAATACCAGCTGCTGTTGTATAGAGTCGAGGAGTCGATCGATGTCTAACGCGAATAATTGATAATAGTCGGGACGAACCACAGATGCGGGTGAAACCCTATCGATGAATCTGTCGGAGCACAGCCCTCGGGGGCACAAAAGTTGATCTGACCTGGTGGCCCTCTGGGACCACAGAGTTGAAGTAACGGATGTAGGGCCCGTGACGGAGGCGGTGCGGCGGCAAAACGTCCGATGAAATCGGCGGGGAAGGCGGCAAATGACGTCCGGGAGAGGATGAGAAGAAACCGGGTATCGGCAGTTATGACGGCAGCGAGCGACGAACCGGGTAGCGGCAGATACGGGCCAGAAGTTCGAGAGCAGAATGGCATGAAGAGCCGAGACGTCACAGAGGGCAGCTGAACGGGGCGCGTCGGGGGCAGGACCGTTTCGGCGGCAGCAACTGGGATCCCTCTGCACGGAGTACAAAATAGGATGAAATCCGGGCGGCGGCAAGGAGACCGGGTAGAGACCGGGTAGAGACCGGGTAGAGACCGAGTAGAGACCGGGTAGATTTCCTTAAGGGGAGCCACTTATTGCGGAATGCAATGATGAGGAAAATAAACCTTAAACTTTGTTGAGTGAAAGTAATGTTTATTTATTGAGTGCCAGAATTGTACTAAATTTTACATTAAATATTCGGGGTATTTATACTAAATTCTATGGGAAAATAATTAATTAGTAATCTAGAAGAAACCACATTAAAATCATTTTTGTAAAGAGATAGAATATCTTGTGGTTAGAAGAAAACCACAAATATAATTATTCTTATTCCAAAAGGTAAGAGACCACAAATTAGTGGAATTAATCATTGTTTAGATAATTATGTAAAGAGACTAATTAACCGCAATTTAGATTATACGTAATAATTTAAAGGAAAGATTATGTTAATTAGGAGGACAAAAACATTTAATTAAAAGGAAAGAAACATTTAATTAATTGTGCTGACGTGGCTTAGTTTGTCTCTACTCTGAGACACAACAGTTTTTATTTTGGAGAGTTCCGAATAAGGTTTTATTGTACGCTTAGCTTCTATTTGTTGATTATAGTGGACTTGCGATAGCGGTTTCCTGTTGTCACAGGAAACTTGAAATCAAAGTTGGTTTGTAGTTTTCCAGCTATGTTCAATATTCAATAAGGTTGTTATGATGTCCAATTCTAATACGGCTGAGAATTTATTGCTTGCTTATTTATTCCCTGCTTATTCATGCCTTGCTTGTAATTATTAATTTGCTTAATGTTTATTATGAAATATAATTACGGCTACTTCATGCAATACTACCCTTGATTACGCCTTACATCTTATCTGTGTAACACAACATAATTATAATTGATCTAGTTGATATGCTTTTGAGTTCTGGGAGTCTATCCCGACGTGAAACTTAAAGTTGCGTCGGCGGGCGAGTTCCTTGGAAAGAGCTCGTTCCACTGATTCTCCTGGAACCTTAGGAGATAGGCAGGACAAGGGTTTTTTCGACCTAGTTGAGAAGCAATGGGAGTTGAATAGACAAGAGAGGAACTCACAATAATAGGATTAGTGGCTGTACCCCTATTTATCGTAAGAGACCTTACCTTCCTAACTTCTATTTGTTTGTTTATCCAGCGTGCCATGTTAGGCACAACACGGAGTTTTAGGTAGGTTTCTAATTTCGTTGTAGCTTCTAATAATCTATTTGTTTCTGGGATATTATTAGCCTTCGTGGCTAATTCGAGACCAAATAATGACAAATAATAGTTTTTTAACCAAACCTGTATGTCATCTGAGGTTTTATATAAACCTCCAGTGACTGGGTCTAACTCAGTAGGAAGTCGGGTTTCAGGATCTTTGTATGAGGAAGGATCCTCGAATTCGAACATGGAGTTGGGTATGGGAACGAGTAAAAATATAAAAAAATAAAAATATGCTAATAATTGAAAGGAGTAATTGACTAATGATAAATGGCAACATGTAGCTATTTTTAGGTGCCAATAAAATAATAATTGTTTAAGAATATAAACGTACCTGAATTAATACATGTTTATTTGTAAAAAGAAAAATACCGATTAATTGTTTGGGGGAGTCTTGTTTTTATTTAATGGTGGGGTCCACAATGTTTCTGCTGGAACCATGTGTGGAGTTGGTGGCGGTTCTTTGTATTGGTGTATAGTTATCCTGATTGTTTTAAGCAATCGTTGTTCCTTTTTTAGTTGTTTTAATAATATTATACTTTCCAGGGGGTGAGTTCTCCTTGAGTGTTTGGATGTGGTCCTTAATGGACTGGCGGTTTTTGTAGTAAGCCCTGTACTTTTAATGGTTGTGTCGGTTCGAGGTCGGAGTGTTTAATAATAAATCCCTGAATTTCAGCAGTAGTTCGCACAAATTGTAGAGGTTGTCCCAGCTTCTCCGGGAGTATGAAGACCAAAACGTGTCGGGCGGAACGTAAAGGAAGTAGGGATGTTAGGCAATTTATAATTATAAATATTTTCGCCCTTGCTTTGCAGTGCAACGGGGACGGGAATTCTGTCCATGTCGGAAATTCCGCCAAAACAAATTTTCATTTTACATTAGCCGAATGCGAATCCGCACACTAAACACAAACCGCATTTGCAACCTTGGTTGTATAGCACGTTGGTGGTACCCAAAACTACAGACGCAAACATATATTGTGTATTATAAGATAGAAAATAAGAATACAATAAGAAGTTTCTATTCGGAAATTCGTTTAACATATTTAATGTCTTACGTAACCAAGACAATGGTACCGTTCAATCTAACGGGACATAATATTCAAATCATGTAGATAAAACTTGCTGTATTTTATTTGCGGTTAGGTAAACCACTGTAGATATAATTAGACGAGGCTATGATTGGGAGTGTCCAGAGTCACATTTTATAATTCTTATTGGCGCAAAAGTAATGACTTCCAAAGGAGCCTAGGGGAAACCAGACGAGGATTTCCGACTAGCCAATTATGTTGAGGGGAAACGAATATGAATAATAACAATTAAGACAGAAGTCAGTAAAAATGACTTTATTTCAACATTGTTTAGATCCCATTAACGTTCTTGTGTGACGGCGGAGTTTCTTCGACAACTAACTTTAACACATGGGAAGATCGTGTGTCACTTGACTTATGTAGCTTGGAGTCTTTCAGACAAGCAAATATTCCGTCTTATAGCCTTTAGTATATCATGTTTTGCGACTGTTGCATTTGCATTGATTGACGTTACCGCTGGCGGAGTCTGCCGCTTTTTAATTTAAAAAAAACCAGAGGACTATATTGGGGTAATTTGTCTTTAAAAAATAGACATTTACCCGTATTTTAGACGTGTTAATTCGTCTAAATTTGCATGGTTGCCGTCTTCGTACAATTCTATTAACCGCTAACAGAGGTAACATTGGTATTTCAAATCATCGAAGTCTTAATGCTCAAGATATAAGCGACGTTGTTTGTTGTTGACATTTGTTTTTTTGTACCGGAAATTCCGGTATCAGAGTCGTTGTAACCTTCGTATTGTCGCACTGCAACAACTCTTTCCCTGCTCCTTAATTGTACGCTCAAATAAATTATTCTACAACATGATTCCCTTAAAATATAATTCGCTCTTCCAAGATACTATCAAACGTGCCTGATGTGAGCTCCCAAATATTATTGATCTTAAAAGAAATGGCTTCACGATATTAATGGGGACATTTTGTTGCATATGAACTGTTCTGTTTTACGTCCTGTTTCTCTTACACTGGATCTCATGGAGACTAAGCCATCTTATTATTCAGTTATGTCTGAAATAGTTGACACTTAGTTCTAATGCCTCTATGCCTAATTAGTTCTCTATTATTTGTAAGTATGGTGGGTGAGTGTATGTTTAGCATGACGGCTAGATCTTATGTGGCCTAAGCTCATGACAGTGTAGTTATTGATATATGATACAAATGAAGCATGTGCAATAAAGTATGCAGATCAGACATGTCCAGCCTTCGAAGGCTAGCCTTCAATGAAGGCTTCATTGAAGGCGGAATATGAATTTTCCAGAGAGTTGGGAAGGGAAGGCGGGAAGGCTGATTTAATTCGGGAAGGCTGAAGAAAGGCTTCCTGTTATTATTAGAAAACGGAAAGCGAAGGAAGGAAGTATGTAAAGTAGCCCTCTGCTACTTAGAAGGCTTCGCGTTTGCAATGAACTACAATCGATAGTTACAAATACAACAATGCAGATGTACTAAAAACGCTACAAATGCATGATGTACTACTGTATGCACAATGAGACTTACTTCATTGCTTCTGAGTTTATTAAACGAACTCAATTGAGTAAATTGTATCGCTGATTTTCAGGTGTTTTACCTGCGAAAGGGTTGTTTAAATGCATTGCGATGGTATGTCGTGTTATGAAGGCTGAATAGGAAGGAAGGCAAAATATTTTGAAGGCTTCCTTTAATAGAAGGATGAAGGAATGCGTTTTTTCAAAAAAATACCTTCGAAGGTTTGAAGGAAGGCAGTTTCATTTGGACATCTCTTATGCAGATATCAATGTCTGGTGTAAGGAGATTTATTCAAAATACCTCATTCAGTATCCTAAAGTAATACATGACTGTTACATCTAGACAAAGTTTCCCTGTTTTTCTCAGTGACGTCGATAATCTCGTAACAGTTTTCGGTAGGTGTTTATATCTAAAAGAGACAAGGACGCTTACACATAACAAGTATGCTATTTTGGATTTAAGGGAAATCCAATAAAGACTAGCACAATAATTTTGAATATACAATCAACAAACTATACATGATAAATGTAACTATGATCCCGACGGTTTGTTCCAAATGTTCTCCAGTCTTGTAGAATAACAATATGTAGAACTACTGTACAGTAATTACATTTAATTCAACATCTGAAGTTGTGCTGTGTAAAATCCTTCCTTCATTTTCTTTTTCTGGTTGTGCCGAACAGTGGAAAAGTACTATGGTTAGTCTGCCTAATGCCTGACGTTTCAAAAATTTTATCAAAGGTTCGAATTCTTTATATAAAGCTCCAATTTCGTGCTGGATATACGTATCTAGTTTCGAGGGTTTACACCACTCATTTGCTTTGACGCGAAACGTTGATCAGAATATTTTCGAAGTCAGACCATGTTTTCATTCCCTTTATTTACATGCCTTGAAACCACTTTATAAGCCGGATAGATTGCACAATTATTGCGTTCAACTGTGGATTATAAGTAAGTCAATATTTCGATGGTTACAGGTATACGTGAAACCCTTGAATAGCCTCGTCATAATACTTCGAATATTTCGTTCTGATAATGAGGTTTTTTCAGTTGATTGTACATATAACGGACTTCGTCTTTCTCGATTAATTATAAAGTCTAAAGCGACATTTGAATTGGTTCCGAAAACACAACTATACTTAAACAATCTGTGCCAGCTAATGTGCTTAAATCCCTTATTAACGCATGAATATGTTTGCACATAAATTAAAATACTTGTCGGTAAAATATTTCGTCTATAGGAATTACCAATTGTGACCCAAAACCTAATTTTAGTTAATTACTTTAGCATGAACAAAAAGCTACGAAATTTAAATGTTTGCCGTACAACTGTTGAAGTTGTTCATTTCCAGAAATATGCATAGTAAATACAACGTGTTATGTGTGATATTTAAAAAGTATTTTTTCAACAGTAAATAATTTTGTAAAAATGTGTCTACTTAATTGTTAAATAGCATTATAAATGTAAGTACATACAGTAGATACTTGCAAATTAAATGCGAAATCGTTTAAGAAAAAAGATTTATGAATTGAATCTAAATATTATTACATTTTTTTCTTGGTACTTACAAACTTTGCAGGAATGAATATCTTTCAAACGAGAGTTTAAAAAACTTTCAGACAATTTTTAAAATTATAATGAATTTAATTCATTATTGCTTTTCTTCCACCCACTTTAATTACCACTACAGTCTATACATTCCAGATTCTGGTTGACATCAACCATAAGAGTAATAATATTAATCCATTGTTTGCATTATTTTAAGTCAACTAGTAATCAAATTTTACGCATTGACGTTTATTTCTATTTCCATACATAATAATTGTATAAACAATACTGTAGCTGTTTGTTGTTATTTGTTTATTTAATAGTCCCTATCCAATGTTGAGATATAATTAGATAAAGCTTGAGCTTTTGTATTTTCCTTAAATCATTAAAACGAACCTCTTTTATTTATAACAATCTCTGGCAATCACTAACAACTGTTTTATACAGTACTATTATTTGCATGAAACCGTTGTGGCACATACAGAATTTTTCAAAACATAGATCCTAATGTTAAATGCACAACATCTTCTATTTTTGTTTTGTTATTTTTGTTTATATTTTTACAAACTTCATTAAATGATCTTTTGCAAGTGTGTACATGACATATGTTCGTTAAGTACAGCGTGTGCTTTTGCAGATTTTAAAATTATTTTATAACCACAAAGAATTATTTGCGCTGGTTTGTAAAAAAACGGTTTTCAAAACCTTTTTACACTACATCGAAATTATGAACATGATCTGCAAAATTAAGACGACGGTAGCATAATTTTTTAATTTTCAGCAATGAAAACGATGGAGTGAAGAAGAGGTAAATATTGGTCTTATCATAGAAATATTCGCACAGTAAAATTTACGGGACAGCCGCTTGGCACGGTGGACAGCATTGCGTACGTCCAGGCTGTCAAGAAACGATTACACTAACAATTAGTTAGACTCACATAAGGAAGCATAATAAACTGCATTCATTTTTCCAATGATTTAATATATAATTGTTTACAAATTTTCGACAGCGGTCAAGGAAATGTGAAAACATGGGGAAATTCTTGGAAACGTTCTATGTTAAAAACTTCCGAGTTGTCTACTTAAATTAATAAAATAATTAAATGAAATCAACAAAAACTTTCATTCAATTCTGTTAATTGGTAAAGCGATTTAGAATATCAATTACTGCTACTGATAAAATTGTAGCATTACAATTGTGTTCAAATCTGATACTATAAACTAGATAATACCATAATTTAATGTATGGTTACTTCTTTAAAAAATCAGTGACAATAATGTCTTTATATAATTTATAATAATTACCTAATGACCCTTTTTGGGTATCCAATTGTATTGAATTTTTAGGAATCTATCACCCATGCCTCTACGTTGAGCAATAAGAGAAATTAAAAGTAATAACAGAGAGCAACGTTAATTTTCTCCTGAAAATGATTTCACATTGTACAATTTTTGATTTGGAAACATGGTGTTGGACTCGAATGAGTCCTAATTAAATTTTCTACAAACACAGAATTTCGAATTTATTAAAACAAATACAAACTAATCATGAGAAATAGCAAGATCAGAAACTCTCCTTTCCGCATCTTCAATCCTGAAAATGAATTTCCTCCACCTTGCTCTCTGCTCTTACGGGACACATCTATGCTTTTTAACACAGAAAAATTTGTATAATTTATAATTGCAGTATACAGTAATATATACAAAATTTTACTATAATATGACTACGACATTATGGCTGATTAGTTATATTACATCTCATTATTTATGCTCATGAATTTAATAACTGGATATAATTTCCTTTGTTTTGGCTGTAAATCCCATAACTTGAGATCATTTTTTATGTACGGGCTAAACTTTAAATAAGTGCCAATATACAGCAGGTTTGTTTCTCTTATGGACAGAAGAGCAAATATAATGCATACATATGTAATAACACAGCAAAAAGATGCAGCATAAAATATTTGAGCTTTCAAGCGTTCAGCCGGAATCTTTTTAACTTATTTTAATTGTAACCGAAGAACGTTTTTTGTGAGATCCGATTCCAGTAAGCATTTCCATCTTAGTGCACAGGTAAAAGAATAGTTTTCAATTTCTGGGAATACTACTTATCATCAGCTCTCTGAAAAAACACCAAAAGGCTTTATGTTGTTTCATTTTTTATTTTGCCACAGAATTTTCTAAATAATAAAATCCACTACTTTGTAACTAAACTTGTTTTCTAATTTCAACATTTTAACAATCACCTTTTACAGGTTAATTTTGCAGTTAATACATTATTGGAGATACAATGGAGTTTGTGAAACGGGAAGGTATTTTTGTCTTTTTGTAACACTAAAATTTTGAATTGCACTCTCGTAATAACCGATGGATCTAAAACGGATATTTGGATATACCATCCCATAATTTGGACTTCTTCATCAAAATGTTCCTAAAAATCAACTTGTTTTCAACTTGAATTGCTTCAATGTCTCTCATTCATAATTATTTCAGTTCGAAGGAAACTTTATTGTGGTTAAATTTATTTGAATGTAATTTGTGCTTGGGGATAATATTATTTCCAATTCAAGGGTAATAAAAAGCAGTTTCACAGAGTTTTGGGTTTTTTAAGCATTTTTACAATATTTACTAATTTTAGAGTCTTTAAGCGAAAAACTGGGGGTTGAATCACTTGTATTTGTAAGCTGTCGTTAATAATTATTTATGAGAGGCAATTTTCTTTCTGCTCCTGCTCAGGAGTGTCTGGACCGTCCGCACAAAATAAGGCAGCATGAAGTTAGGACGCAATTTGTGTTTACGTTGATACTTATCTCGGCCGGAAATGAATGATCAAATATAATTCAGAGGGTTATCACCTTTGGCCGTTTGGTGAGAATTGTATTAAAAAAATGCCAATTACAAAATAATATTATTAGTGCTTCAGCAGAAATGTTTACTTTAGCTTATCTGCTGTAGATACCATATAATCATGCATATGTACATATGTGCACTAATTGTAAGCATGTAATTGGCCCCTTAAATAAATTAATGAATTTTGTTTTCCCTGGATCATTTGTTTGTCCTGGTTTTTTCCAGGGCTCTCGAGTACCTAGAATCAAGATTTTGCATTCAAGAATAAAGATGTCCATTTATATACAGAATTAATTTACACATTTTACTTAAAAAAATTGCTGAGAACTGGCTTTAAACTTTAGAAAACTAATTAAATGCTTCACAGATAAAAATAACGATGCAATAAAATAATCTTTGAGAACCCCGTTTGTCTCCTATTTTTGAATTGAATTATATGAATTAAATCCCATAGAGCTAATGCAAAGTTAAAAACGATGTGAAAATTTGACATACTTTTGTAACAAAATTTCCCATAATTCTTGTGAAACAGTGAGGGATAGTTACACACAACAAGGATAGAAACAATGTAGGATCTAATGCTTGCATACATAAAAAAAATATACAAGAGATAACCTTCTGTACTGCGGGTGAATAGAGACCATTTGAAAACTCGGCCTTGTAAAGTTACTTTAGACAGACATACTAGTAATAAGCCCTGTACGCACGTGTAGGAATGAAAGTTTTGCAGTAGTAATTAAACCCAGTAAGCATGGCTTGGTAGAAAGTTCCCCCTGAAATATGAATGAGCATTTAAATAAGGTAATTATATGATTCCATTCTGTTACTGGAGTAATAAGCTTAGAAATGTTAAGGAATTACACAAATACGTGGTATGTCTGCCCTGGATATAATTTTAGAAGCAAAGTTCCCTATTGTTGATTTTTATATCTGATTGTCTGCCTGTCGAACCTCACAATAACTGTCGAACCAATGTCACACGCAATTCCAACATTTTACAGCGTCGCGTTGTTTAATGTTTTAAGTCCTTATTGATTTCGAAGATCGGGTCATCCAAATACGTGCTAATACGTACGTATTGATGCAGAAGCGCTGTCCGAAGTACTTACAAAAGCCCCGCACAAAACGTTTGTAGACGTTAAGTATCTCTAACGGGGACAGTGTATATATGTATAACATCGCTGAAGAGGCAAAATGGTCTACATGAGGATGCTTTTGTACAGCACTTAGAACATTTGACCTGTTCAGCGACGATTTGTGAATTTATGATCCTGCTGTTTTAACAGGTGCCTCAAAGTTACCACACGCTCCAGCTAATTGTATGACACGTTACTTAATTAAAGTAATTTATCTACCTTAGCGCTGTGAATTACGAAGTGTTTTGAGAAGGAATCATTAGGACTTGCTTTTGCAAAATAACTTTTAACTGATTCAGTGCCATCTCAGATTATTACAGATACTTTGTGAGACAGAGTTTGCTTTTAAACGTTGGCTTGTCCAAGTACACAGTTCTCTTCAAATGTAATCTCTAATAGGTAGTTTACACTCTATAAATTGACAAGTATGGAATTTTAAGAGTTCAGGTAGATTGCAGTGTAAATTACGTTCTATTGTATACTGTTGCCTGAACTTATGCGTGTAGTTTCTGTTTGATACAGCCAACTATCACTATTACAGATTCCTTGAAAAAATGATTTGCTTAAATTCTGATAACAGAATACGGTGCACTCTTTAAACTGGAACTCTACCAAAAACATTATGTTAAGAGTTGCGCGCGGAACTTCAAATCAACGGACTTATAGAGAGAGCTCCATAATAATAAAGGATAACAAAGTACATTGAGTGCTTCAACACTCATATGAAACTGATTCACATAAACAAAAAAACATAGTATTTGTACATTTCTGAGATAAGCAATTCAAAATGATAATTTCTAATATTTGCCGGAATTTCCGTAACGGGAAAAATTTTATCCATTCAAAAATAGTTGTTTCATCAAAATTCTCTTCGTATACCTCGACACTACCGGACAAATTTTATAATGAGGAGCAACTGGAGATGCAGAAGAGCTTACGAAAAGTAATTTTTATTGTTCACAAATTTTATGTAAAAATGTCAAAAATGTTTGTAAATAAAACTAATTGCAAAAAAATATTTATGGGATTAGATTATTGACACAGAAATAAACCCCTTTGTGGATGAATGGGAAGCCAAAGAGCAGTTCCCATCACATGAACTATTCAAAAAATTAGGGGATGCTGGATTTTTGGGAGTGAATAAGCCAACGGGTAAAATTGTTAAAACTTTTATCATTCCATATTTCGTCATTATCGGTTAAATATATTGTATACTTTACTGATATTTTATTTCCAGAGTACGGTGGTTTAGGTCTGGATTACAAATATCAAGCAGCCATTATAGAAGAATTTGGGTTAATTAATTGTGGGTCAATTCCAATGGCTGCGGGCGTTCAAATGGATATGGCCACACCAGCTCTAGCCAAGTATATAAAATGTTGTACAGCATTAAAAAATAGTTTCATAATAATTACTTTATTTTTAATTATTTAATTTCTCCAGTTTCGGTAGTGATAAGCTGAAAAAACAATTCCTAGAACCTGCAATCAGAGGAGACTTCGTTTGCTGTGTGGGAGTAACTGAGCCCGGTGCGGGATCTGATGTGGCAGGGATTCGGGTGAGGAAATATTGTTAGGTTCATTACAAAGCAACTGTTAATCTGAATGTCGACTATAAATATACAATTCCATAGATTTAATTTTTATTGGACAAAAAGGTTGTAAGTATGCGTTTAAAATATGTAACGGCAAATATTATTTATTCAGACGAAAGCAATCCGAGACGGAGATGATTTGGTAATTAACGGAGAAAAAATGTGGATCACAAATGGAATGAAAGCGGATTGGATGTGTATGTTAGCAAACACTTCTGATGGGAAGCCTCACCGGAACAAATCTTTGATTATTGTGCCTTTAAATTCCAAAGGTAATAAAATTCCCGATTATTGTGCACTTAAAGGTATCCGCTTATCCTGCATATAGACCTTATCGTAGGTTATTTATTCGGTGCAAGGATTTTATTGAAGAGGCTTATTGGCAAAATATGATGCAAAAATTTGCACTTAAAACCTGGCCTACAGAATAGATATTCGTAGACAAACAGAAAGGCCGTCGTAGATTGATAGGCACATATAAAAAACACGGAAGCATGTAATTTTGATTTAATGTTATGTGGAAATTGTAAAATGAAATTTAAAGAGTAATCTACGCCTGGTAATTGTTGATTGTACTTTTTTATACGTATCAAGCGTGAAATGTTTGCCATCTCGCCTTTGATATGAACTGATACATTGCCGAAATTTTAAATTCTAAATATTGAAATGTTGGCTCATATGTAGGCTTGGTGCTCCCCGTATAGGAAGGATATAGAATCACGGGTCGGATTTATGTGGGAAGTCGGTAAGAATCTTCCCAGGGAAAAAACGTTTTTTTTTGGCAGGGTTTTTCGAAATTGTTAAGATGATTTACGGAAACTATTTTTCGTCAGCAGGAATTTTTGAAACAGTTAAGGTGTTTTCCGGAAAGCAAATTTTGTCAAGTGTTTTTCGAATTTGTTGAAGTGATTTACGAAAATCCTTTTTTGTCAGCAGGGATTTTCAAATTTGTTGACCCTTTTTCACCAGGGATTTTCAAATTTGTTGACCCTTTTTCACCAGGGATTTTTGAATTTGTTGAGGTGTATTACGGAAATTATGTTGTCAACAGGGAGTTTTAAACTTACTCCGAACAGGGACATCACAACCAGCAGGGAAAGTCAAAAAATATCTTCCAGGGAGATTTACAAAAATCCAACTCCTGTTAGGATACGCTGATCTATTTGGTCGTTAAAATGCAGGCATATACAGTTAAACCTCTTTATAGTCACTACCGCTATAAGCAACTTCTCTCTATAGTCATAAAATAATTTGGCCCCGGCGATTCTCCCGTACACTGTAATGTTAAATAATTTCCGAATAGTCAACTTCCCAATAGTCATGACCTCTCTATTGTCCAGCATGTTTTTGTCCCAAGGAATCCACAGCTCTCCGTATAGTCACATTATTTAAAAAAATCCAGGCCAAGGGGGGATCATAATTCCAATATTAACGAATAATATATATTTAAACCTTATTATGCACATACAATGTGCACCACAGTAGTTTACCAGTACGTTGACATCACGTAAAATTGCTTATTCATTGTTTTTAATTGTATACAAACATAAATTATATTCGCACATTCAGCAAATAATTGTATACATATATTCCGAGGGAGTTACGAGAAAACTCCGCCGGGGATTTTTACGCGGAGATATTTACGCAGAGAAAACTCCGCGGGAGATTATTACGCCCGGGTGGAGATTATTACGCGGAGATTCTTACGCGGAGGAAATTCCGCCGGAGATTTTTACGCCACGTGAGAGAAATTTAAGCGGAGAGAATTCCTTCGGAGATTATTAATATTTTCTGTAGAATATTGTGAGACACTGCCAGTACGAATTGCGCCAGTGAATTCTTTAAATTCATAATGCTAACCATAATGATTGGGCACCACTATAAGTATATGTCATGAAGATGAGATGGTCAAAGATGAGGTGATTTCAACAAATTAAATTTCAGTCCAGGGCTGCATTTATCGACTCGTTATTTTCTATACATATTGTCATTGATTAACGCAGATCAATAAATGCAGTACAACGATGACAAATGCATGAAACCAGCATAGCAGATTCTTAATAAATAAAACAATTTGTCACTCTTCCCAGCAGCATAATTCCCAATGTCTTCGTCTAGTGCTTTGTGGATGCTGTCATTATGCTTTAATGCTGTTGTATGTTACCAAGTGCATTTTATGACTACTGTTTTAAAAAAAAACACTTGTATAAGAATAAAAATCAGGTTTTACAGATAATTACTCCGCGTAAAAATCTCGTGCCGAATTTTCTCTCACTTGGCATTTCAGAATTCGCTAGCACAATTTGTACTGACAGTGTCTCACAATATTCTACTGAAATATTACCCTTGGCATCTAAATTGTTTTTTTCCGGATGTAGTTTAAAATGCAGCATAATAATCTTCGAAGGAATTTTCTCCATGTAATTTTTTCTCACATGGCGTAAAAATTTCCGGCGGAATTTTCTCCGCGTAAGAATCCCCGCGTAATAATCTCCGCCCGGGCGTACGAATCTCCCGCGGAGTTTTCGCGGCGTACAAATCTCGGCGTAAAAATCCCCAGCGGAGTTTTCTCCGAACACGATTCCGAGTAGTCAAAGTTCTCTATAGTCAACTTTTATATACGGTCCCCTGAGATGTTACTATAAAGAGGTTTTACTTTATGTAGACTCGATCCAAATTTTAAATAGGTACGGTAAACGTTAGGATGAGTCAAGTGAAGACTTATGATACATGATCAGTAAAGCACAAAGCCTAAAGAATAACGCAATACTCCTGTGTTGTTTTAAATTTTGCAGGAGTCACACGAACTAAACTGAAAAAGCTGGGAATGCATAGCTCGGATACGGCCCTAATTCACTTTGATAATGTCAGAGTCCCTTATGAAAATATTATCGGAGAAGAAGGTAAGATTCGGAACTCGTTGCTTTGATATTAATCAGTAGTTATTGAGCTCTACTTTTAAAAAAACTGGCTAAATTGCAGGTGCAGGATTCATTTATCAAATGCTCCAGTTCCAACAGGAACGGATTTGTGGCAGTTTGATGTTCTTGAAAGGAATGGATCGGGTTCTTGCTAAGACAATAGAATATACAAGTCAAAGGAAAGCTTTCGGGAAGTCGATCCTGGACAATCAAGTTGTGCATTTCAGATTGTCCGAGCTGGCTACTGAGCTTGAAGCATTGAGGGCATTGACTTACACAGCTGTTGGTAATTACTTCCGGATTTTTTAAAAAAATATTGTAAAATTATTTGAGATTAAGTTGTTTTTTCATCGTGTCCCGTGTAATTTAAAAATTTCCACAGATCTGCACTCAGCTGGAGAGAACGTAACGCTTTTAGCTTCAATGATCAAATTAAAATCTGGGAAACTTGCTCGAGAATCCGGAGACGCTTGTTTGCAATACTGGGGAGGGATGGGTTACTCTTCAGAAGCTCATGTATCAAGGTTCTTTCGAGATGCTCGTCTGGGTTCCATTGGAGGTGGGGCGGATGAGGTCTGCCTGGAGATAATTTGTAAACTTGCTGGCATTTCAGGGAAAAAGTGAAATTCCACTGGGTAATAACTATTTCCTACACGGGATTTTTATTGTGACAATGAATTTTACACATCACAAAAATTTAGGATGAGGAACTTTAATTTTATTGAACACACATAAGGGGATTAATACTTTTTTCCCTGTACCTTAACGAAAGCATAGCGATGAATTAATTGAAACCAGTTTAGTTTTGGTTTGAAAATCTTAATCGAAAGCTACATGCCAATTTTTTCCGGATTATTCCTATTTATTAGACTGGATCAGAGATATTAACAAAGTAGTGAATAGATTGTAATTTTTTAAAAATTGGGTCAGGTACCCACGCACTTGCTACCGGCAGGATTTTTGATGAAAATTCATTTTTAGTTAGCTACATAAAACAGTGAAGGAATACATAATAATAATTTTACTAACATTGTTATTACTAATAATTAATAATGTTATTCAATGTCAGCCCGAAATTATTTGTAGAAGTGGGAGAGATATTAGTTACTTGAATTAGTTTTGATTTATGAATAATATTTTATTAAAAAATATATTATGCAAAATGAATAGGTGTCATTAATATCATGTAATACAAAAATCTGGGCTCCATGACAGTTTGAAAAAATTCTTGGCAAATGAGAGACTGATATCAAACAGAACAATCCACTCTTTGCGAAGGCTGGGGAAAAGACTGACATGTTTTCTCTGTTCCAATTTAGACCCTAAAACCCTTTTGCAAATTTGAGTTGTCTGAAAATATAAATTAGTCAGTGAGGATGCGTTTAAGGTTTTGCTTGCACAAAATATTTTTTTGAATTCGCTATGTAATTGTAACTCCTACATTACTGGTTGGCGTGATTTAATTCAATTCAGCAATCGAATTGAATCAGAACAGTTGATTGCATTCAATTCAGAAAAAAATTGATTCACTTCAATTTAACATTCTAAATTGAATCAAACGTGCGAAAATTGAATTGAATCATGCCGACTAATACTGTAGCCCTTAAATAAACTATCAAGCGCTCGTTCAACGTTATAAGGGTTTGGTAGATTTGAAGCCAATATTTTGGATAATAAATTACAGTTCTGATGTAAAAAAATATTAAATGTAATATTTTCCTACCTAAGGTGCCAGTAATTGTATGCCAAAGTATATAACGTAAAATTTGTATAATAATTATACATCTGTACACCTGACAATAAAAAAAAAGTTTCTCGTAATTCCCGTATGTATGTATCTTTCTCACTCGGTAATATTATTATCTTTGCATGTTTATCTGTAAGGTCATGATTGGAGAAATTCTAATAGATATACTTAACTTAATGTATGTAATTTTGAATAATTTCAAAAATCGCTTCAAAATTATCATTTTCTTTATTTTAACACTCTGGCATTGTGGGCTAGAGGAAAAGAAATATTCTAAAAGAACCGGCACATTGCATACATTAGTGCAGGGGCACCTTTAAATAAACAAGTGTGAGCGCAAGGAATCAGAAAATAATCTCGCGAGTCCTAGTGTGAGTGCAGCAGTACAATATGAGTAGAGACAGAATAAGGAATTATTCCCCATCATTTCCAACTTCACCTCACACAACAGTCAGGCTAACATGAGCCAGACCAAAGCGGAGATTTTTTTAGTTCGTTTAAAATCGTAGTATGTACAAATAGAGTAGAAGTTGCGTCAGTTTTGCCTTTCTCTCACAATGGCATGTTAACCCTTGTCGAGTGTCATCGTGTCTCCCAATGCCGTACATTGGGAGACCAGCAGAATTAAAATAAAATAACAAATATGTGTCCTAAACTTGAGCTCTGGCTCAAAAATTAGATTCCAAACAATCCAAACACAAACACACTGCCGTGGTCAAATTATAAATAGGCAAGGGCACACACTAGCTTTGAACTATTTGTGGCGAGGATATTCATTCAACTTTAAAAGTGTGTTGTACTACAACGCCACTGTAAGTTTTTTTGTCCTTAGTGCAGGTGTCACGGAGTAAATCTTTACAGAAAAGTATTCTTTTTTCTTGTATCCTAATTATACGGACGATTTTGTTTTACATATTTTTAGAAATTATAGCAGCTGCATGTCTTGCACACCAATTAGTCCCTACAGCATCTTGTTAGCACCAAGATCTAGGACTTCAGGATTTGAATATCCGCAAAATTTTTGGAAACCCCAACTTACATCAAAAATGTCATTCAATTCAACATCTGCTAACGTTACGCAGTGAGTAGGACGATTGACGTGGGAGTAAATGGGCGTAATTTGTCCAGAGTAAATATTCAGCTCGTCATTGAAATCTTGACTGGCCATTCTGATCAACTGCCTAAATGGAGGTAGGGATTTAATAATATGTTTAATTAAATTTAAAATTAATTTGAAACTGTATAATTACTTGATATTCCCTTCTGAAGTACGGAAAAGCTGGTGAGATTTAAGATGGCGTTAAAATTATTAGAAGTAATGTTTTTGCCAACCCCTTTTAATTCCAGCTAAATTCCAGTGGACCTTTGTACTTGGATTTATGGGAAAGAGCTGAACTACAACCCTGAGTGTGTCATCGAATCCAGGCCCTTGTCAGACTTGAAAAAGTTGCTTCCTGACCCTAACTTGACCTATACTAAGGATTCAGTTTGGAGCTACGTATGATGTTAACAGCGCCCGGAATATGATTTCGGATCCAGCAGATGCTTTTATCCAGTCTGGAGTTTGTCAATTATTGGGACTAATCTTGTAAAATACTCCCGGAAGGGACTTGTATCACCGTATTTGCTGGATCTACACCAACAAGTTGTGCTGTCGAGAGGTATTTAAATTACATTTTACTTTCAAAAATATAAATGCAAAGGTTAATTTCTCAATTCAAATTTAAATATACTGAACACAATTATTCTGAACCATTATGCAAGCCATTAGAGGGATTTTAAGTACTGCAAATTACAGAAATAATTTTGTTTCATGCATTTATTGGGGAATTAAAAATCCTTACTACACTTGTCTCTCTTTTGCTGAAGGGAGCAAAATTTGGCTTGGGTCATTTCAACTACCTTAGTTATGTAATGTGTTCTGCCGGGCGTAAGATTTTAGTTTTCGGACAAAAATTGTCAATTATGTTAAGAGTTAGTCTCAACCAGATTCTTATCAGGCTCTCCGGAATAATGAGGTTCTTGTCCTTCCCTCTCCCCCCCCCCCACTCGAGAAAAAATCAAAGAAAGATAGCCATATTGGATCTCCTCAGTCTTTACGTGAATTATTTTAGAAATGTTGTCATGCTTTTCAAAAATTGTCTAACAAACCTTAAAAACGATACAAAATAGCGCTAAAGTGGCTTCAAAAAATCAAATCTCTTGACGATAGGTCATGATATTCCATTACATTGTGTAAAAAGTACTTCTGAAGCTGATTGTGAGCACGGTTTTTTATCTTTGTGTATGTTTTCATTTTTCCTAAAATACATTTTCTACAAAATGATTTAGTTGTATTTGGAGCCAGCCCTGTTTAATTTAATTTAAATTTAAAGCTTATACAAAGAATATTATTCCATTTTGGTTTAGTGCAGCTTCGTGCACATTGTGTCACCTTTTTAGAAAGAATTATTACATTTTGTCGAGGATAGAAAATTTTCTTAACTGTGATATTTTTGAGTGAGCGACTGGGAATGAAGCACTCCTAGAGTTGGGATAGCTGACCAAGATTTCATCTATTTCCCCAATTTTTTGCTTTCCAGGGACTTAGGTTTAAATTTATGAAATGAAAAAATATTTCTGCTGGGCAACCAGGTGCGTGAAATTAACATTGTTTTGTTCCACAATTGTTTTGTGACGTTCCGGAGTGCCTGATTAAATAGGCAAAATTTTCGGGATAGTACAATCTTCAGATCTACAGTGAACAAATAATTTAATGATACAACACCGATTGTTATCCCATCAAAACTAGTAAAGTCACATAAACATTCTGGTTGTTTCATTGTAGATGTTACTCAGCTGTTTGTAATTCAAATTAAACCGACCACTGCAGTACATTTGACTTTGTGTGCAGTAAAAAAATATTTCAAACAATTATAATCTTTCTATAATGAAGTTTTCCCTTATGAGGGACCAACTTTTTACAATCCATTGAGTGTCCCTTGTAGAGAGGGTACACTGCGGTACTACGATTTTATAGTACTTTTCCCAGCATTTGTTTTAGAACCAATTGTAACGATATTGACTGGAAATTTTGATTTATCATTAGGTTGTGCATACAATGAAGAAACTGGGAAGGAATTGGTATTCAAGGCCAGGCGAATGAAAAGAAAAACTGATGAAGTACAGATGCTGGTTGTGCTTGCAAACTTTGAATTGGGCTGCAACCTAACTGCCTCCCTCCATTCATCGCTGAAGACATCCTGGTTATATTATTCTTCATTATTTCTGAGAAAAACGGATAAGGTTTTGATGCTCAGTCATTAAAATACCTATAAAATAATTCCATATGCAAGGTCAACATGTTTGTAAACATGATCTGTCCTGTGCAATCTCCACAAGCATTATGAATACAGGTCTTAGGACATTCAAGAAAGTCCACTATATAAGTAGCTATGGAGCAGTGTATCAGGCGAGGTTAATGCAAACATCCAAAAGGGTAGTAACCAAATAATTTAGATGATTTAGGATAATTTGATTAATCAGAACTGAGAAATTTCAATTTTGTTTGCCTCATCCAAGCAAACGGGGAAAGTACAATTTTTGAACCCATTATTTAGCAAAGTTTAAAGCCGTAAGCAGTTATTCTAATGTGATTTCTTGAATTTTATTGACAAACCCATCCTTTCAACCTACGCTATCAACTTTCAACGTACCTTACTATCTACTTCGTTATTAGAGTTAGCTATCGTGAAGTTGCCCACCTCCTGCTAACTATATCCTTGACCCGTGTTAATCGCCATCAGTGCTCAAAATTTCACCACTCAAAATTTTGGTGTATGCTTTATTTGATCGCAGGACCCCAAAGTATTACTATGTAATAATACAACAAAACATTCTTTTCTGAACGTATACGTCTAGAAAGAATTAATAATCCTGCCCGGGTCATGCGGCCAAATATTTTGAAATGGACTGACCATATTAGAGTTGAATGAATCTCCCAACAATTATATTAGCAGTGTTTAAAACAGGGACGGGAATCGGAATCCGAATTTCACAGTGCCCCAAAAACTTTGTACCTCGAGTGTATGTAAATGAAAAATAGCATTGATTAGTTGTAAGTATAGACAAATAGATCAATGATAGTAGAATTGGAATTTAAAAAGAATTTTTGAAATTCGATACTTACAATACCTAAAAAATGAGCTTAAAGAAAAGTATTGGAATCGGAATCCGAATTAGTATCCGAAAAAAAATAACAAAAATTGAACATTTGTTTCGACCATACAAAGCCATTTGTCAAGTAGTTCCTTCGTATCTCAAGGTTTAAAAAAGTATTCGTATTCAAGCCCCTTCCCGTCCCTGGTTTAGGTAAAAAATCTACTTAAATTGAACACTGGTTTATGGAGAAGGAACGAATCATGATCGTTTTTTTCAGCCCATAGCACAATGTTACGAAGGCTTACTACATCCTGTGTGGATTATAGATTTTCGAGCATTATAAAAATACTTCCAGGCAAGTTAATTTCATGAAACTTTATATTACGGGTATAATTGTTGTCATGCAGATAATTAAACCATGTGTGGTTACAACGGTTTGATATTGCATATTTGACGACCCTATTCAATGATAATGTTAATTTGTACGGTCCCATGTCATTTCCAACATAGATAATTATGGTTAAACCTAATACCAGAGCTGTCCAAAATACATGCTCCCCAAATACAAATTACAAAATACTAAATACATTCTTCAGGCGTCGAAAATACAAAATACATACTCAAAACGTAGAAAATATAAACTACAAAATACTAAATAAATTTTTCAGGCCACGAAAATACAAACTACAAAATGCAAAATACATATTTGTAGACGTTCAATCTTGAATTTCGTTTTATGGGATGTTAAAACGCTTGCATTTCGTTTTACCTCATTGATGTGATTGGTTTTCGGCATAAACGGAAATTTCAAACCCGAAGAAAGTGCGCCAACAAAAAACACAAGCGGCTAATATAGCGAACAAAACACAAACTACAAAATACATGGCTTATTTTACTTAAGTACGACAACATACAAACTACAAAATACATTGCTTATTTTACTTAAGTACGACAAAATACAAACTACAAAATACATGTCTAGCCACAAAAATACAAAAATGTATTTGAAATACGTATTTGAAATACGTATTTGAAATACATGTATTTAAAATACAATGTATTTTGGACAGCTCTGTCTAATACTAATAAATACGTACAATACTAATAATACTTAACAAGGTTGCTTACAATATTTGCATATTGTAGTCTGAACAATCAAATATTGTACACTACTTCTAATTCCAAGCCCATTTGTTGTTATTTTTGAACCAGATTTCTGGACCTACCTGGACTTTTATTATTTTTAAACCTGGATGTATGACATACATATGTGCAATTGTAAATCACTGTGCTAGAGCTAATACTGGAGCTTACAAGCTGGAGCCGTTAATAATTGAGGTTTCTCCTCGTCAGGACAGTTACCAGCGATGCGTTTGCCGTGTATTAAAAAGAATTCCCAAGGGTCTGATTTTTGAGATTCCGAGACCTTCGGTCCCAGAGATTTCATTCGTTCGGGAAGGGATTTTTCAAAAACAGGGATTTTTTGTAAACGTTTGTGTTTTGCTCAACAAAATCAGATATCGTCACCTAAGAATCACTGCTTCTTCGGATAATATTGATGTTTTGCTCAACAAAATCAGCGTCTCTTGAAAATATGGGATTTTGGCCATGGAGCAGGGATTGCGTCCCCGAAACAGGAACTATTTAAAATCCCTGGTGCAGGGATAAATGCAGAAATGAGACCCGTTGTAAATCCTAGGACAATATCCAAGTGATTGCTTTTGAGTTGGACGATCTGAATATAAAAATATTACTAAAACAGGGCGAAATTACTAATGGTAAATGACCACAGGGGGTTACGCAAAATTACAATCGACTAATGTAAAACATTATTGTTGGGAAACGTTACTCCAATTTTCCGTACGGTACTCTAGAGTAGTCAAGTTTATACTTACTATATCGCCAACTTGCTCATCAACTTATCTAGTTGTTCGTTTTGAATACCCGCTCTTCTCTGTTGTGGTAATCAGTGCTTTTATTGGCTGTATAACCCTATCAGCCTTAAATTGGCAGGTGAGTAGAGCAGAAGTGTTTCTCTCCTGTCAGAATCTAGCACATACATTAGTGCACCGAAATCTTTACACAGCCCAACCACTTTCCTTGGTGGATGCTGTTGTGAGTACATGTTTAACATGGCGAGTTCCAAAAGAGTCTCCTTATTGGTAACGACCAGGCATGAGCAACTGCTGGCAGGATTGTATCTAAATGACGTCCCGAAATGAAGGGAGGTGATACGTCCCAGGCTATTTGGTAAATTCGGGATTTAGAGGCTCGGCGATGTATCAAACTTGATCGGGTAACAGCATACTCGGCCTGGCTTTGGCCATTTAGAAAATCATGCCTAGAGTTCTTGTATGCCGAATTTTACAAAATAAAACTAATTTTGGTATTAAATATTTCTCCCCGGCATCAATTCAGAAATAGATGTACTCATGAATGAAGAATATTTTATCCTTATTTTAAAGTAACTCATGAAATTGCTGTGCTGCCTCTTGCGATGTAGGAGTAAATTCTCAATAAGGAACCGCTATTGATGTACTGTCCGCCATGACCGCTAAGAAGTCCGTGTACATTGCTTCAATAGCTATGCAATGGCTTGTAGCCCAACGGGTGGAACATTGATACCGAAAACGCTTTACGTTTAGATTAAGGTCAAGAACAATATCCAGTAAGCAATGATAACGCTTTATACCTCGATACATATAAGAATTATATTTTATTTTGAAACTACCGTCTCAAGATAATTTCATGTCGAAACGGTAAAAGGTCAACGAAATGTCAGAAATGAACAAAATACGAAGAGTGTGTAGTGGTTTTGTAATAAATAAAGTGGAAAGTGAGACATCCCTTGGGACGTATACGGGAGCACTTTAAGACTGGTGAAAGTAAAATTATGAATTATTTATGAGATAAATAACGTTTCCGAAAATGACGTATTTTTTTGACTGTCAACATTACACACAAACGATGAACCTTTATTAGTATTTAATGAAACAAAACAATATTACTTTTAAGGTTCCAACATGAGTCGAAAGTTGTCTACATTTTAGTGACGTAGACATCACGAAAAATTATAATAATGATGTATGAATAACCTTTCTAGTAATTATTATTTACACAACAGTTAAACTCAGTAGCAGATGTTGAGCTTCTCCTCAATCTGAACATAATGTACGTTGAGTTTTTGGAGTAAAATATTCTTGGATGTAGATCCAATATGTAGTTTTAATACTTTTAATTGTTTATATACGAGTTATCATAATAACGTTTTCATGTCTTATTTCTATTTTGTCATCCATAGAGGAGGCTCTCCTCAAATTAAATATTTACAGAATAATTTGAAAACGAAGAAGGAAGAAAACATTTAATCGTGTGGGCATACTAAAACAAAATAACTATCATTATATGTACAACATGATTCCTATAAACACAATTTTAGTAGCCATAAAGCTCGAATCGCGTGATAAATAAGAGAACTGAATATTCACTGATTTGGAAGGTTGCAGAATGTACTTCTAAGCAATTTTAAGAGGTACAGTTGTGCTTGGTGGAAAAAGAATTCAATTTCTGATGAGAGTGTAAGCGCTCGGGAGAGAAACACTTTTTATGGGTGTCTCGATCCCTGTCCTTTTCTTCGATTCCGTCTTCTTATTTTAAGGCTCGTGTCTCTAGTTCCGGCTATAAGATTTCAGGTTGGACGTCTTTTGCGTATGCTCGGTCTTCCTTCCTTGGTTTTTAGATCCAATATTGAGCTCCGCGCACCCACGTAATATTTCCAAATGTTTTTATAGTTACTCGGGAGTCTTGAAATTCTCCTGTTGTTTTCTCACCTTCGTTTCTTTATATAATTTGTATGGGATGAGTACCTATTGGATGTTTAGACATATCCCCGATGTAGTATTATTGGACGCTGAGATGAGCGTCCCTTTAGTAGTGGATTCTATAGAAGGTTGCTTTTCATTGCGGCTTCGTATTCTTGTAAGTTCCACCCCTAATTTTGGGTGCACCTACACTTAACTTTCCAAGTCTTTGATGTTTGTGGACGTTAGATTTTTATCTAACAGTATAAACGTCATTGTAATGTATTACTGTGTTGTTTGAAAGTTACATAATACTTATGGGTTGTTCATCTGGTCGGTTCATCCATCCACTATAAGGCTAAAATGCTTTAATCTTTAACTAAACACTTCAATAAAGTTTCAGGTAAACTATCCGACCACACAGTTGATATTCTAGCTGCATCAAATCTTTTGTTGTGTCTAGTAACCACAGGGACTCCGTAGTAATACAACAATTCCATGAACTTATCATGTTTGTTGTATGATATATTAATTAGAATTTCAGTGTCTATCCATTCTGTATGAACCACCTGTATATTCACATAATCAGGTTGTGCTATGCTAGCTTGTGCCTGTATGAATTGAGAAATAATTCTGTGTTCTGTTAAATCTAGGGCGGTGGAAGTTGCAGTTGCACTTTAGGTGAAACCATTTCCGTTCTTTAGCCATGTTCATTTTGATATCAGTATGAAAAGAAGACAGAGTGATGTTGTTCTACCTGATTATTGTATTTTTATTGACGCTTTTGTAATGTATTGCATCATTTTATGTATAATGTATATTCACAGTAATTGTACCTTGGTGATCAATGGAAGACATCCCTGACACGTTGGTATTTCTAGATTTGGGGTATTTTCAAATGATGCTTAAATATCTAATCAATTACCATGTAAACGAACCACCAGTGTAATTATTGAATTCTTCAGGGTTTGGGCTTCCTAATCAGAATTATTTAGGTTTTGGAAGACGTTATATCTGCTGAACGTCTACTTAGACTGTAGCCAGTCCTTCCGCATTCACCCAAATCTAGTTGAAATGATGTCTCGTTTTGATTATGTGTACCCCATGATTTTCTTCCAGATAAATATTATTGAGAATGCCGCAACGGTTAGTTTTAAACTTTTTTCCTACAACAAGCATATCTACCCAATGGATTTTGATTTACTCGAGAATAGACGTAGTTCTAACGCGAAGTAGTTCATACCTCCCGCCAATGTTCTTCCGCAATGAAAAAACGCAAAATGGGTTTGAAATGCTCGGTATGCCAAAATGTTACTGAAAACTGATATATAAATAAGAAAATTTAAATGTATAATAAAAATGTATTGAATAATATCAAATAAAATGTTTTCCTTGTATAAAAAATCCTGCGGATTTTACAGTTTATATGACGCCAAAGAAATACTGGGTCGTAACGACTATTTACTTGCAAATGTAACGCATGAAAAATTGTATGTATAAAAGACGGATCTCTCCAAGTTTGTAAAAAACAACAAATTACTTGGTAAAAACACCATGTTATATAAAACTAATATGATATAAAGAACTAATATAATATATTTATGTATAAAAAAACTAATACGACACTTTGAATAAACGAAATTGAATCGTACCACGTTGCCCTGGTTCGGATTACGCGGATTTATCCTAAACTAGTATTAACTAACTTTGTATATTTTATAAATGTGGTTTAGCATGCAAATGTCATCCATAGTGGAGATCGTATCAACTTTATTGAATTCCAATATTAAACGTTCATGCTAATATCTAGGTGCCAATCTGAGTAGTAAACTGTCTCTACCTTGGGAAGGGAGGTAGGAATCCCTTTGTACATCTTGAGACTATACTCTGAGACTTTACATGTTGTATTCGTAAATATTCAAAAACTGTAATAATGATCCACAGATCTTATATTTAGAGATCTTCAGGAATGTGAATGAGCGAAAAATTCTTTAGAACAAATATGTAATCTTTTTATTTTTATGACCTAACTGACTCTTACTGCTAGTCGTGGTTTAGTGCATGCAATGGTCTTCCATAGTGGAGACCTTCCTGAAATCACTTATTTACATATAACTGGATCGTGAGGAGAAAGATCTCAAACCTATGGGGTTTTAGCTACTGAGAAAACAACAACAAAAATATATACAATATTTTACAAGTTTAACATCTTATAATATAAACATACCGTACAGTCACACAGCCAAGTCTCGTGGAAAAGGAGAGGGGAACTGATGAGGCAGCGATGAGCAGGGGTGACGAGTGTATTCACTTGTAAAATACAGAGAGCACATTTGAGCGTAGTAAAAAGAGTCTTGCTAGGAAAGAGAGTCAAACTTGGGAAAGGGAAAACTGTTGGAATGTGGACTTGGGTCGCTTCCTTTTTCTCATGATGAGGAGAATGTGTTCTCTTAGTTGTAAAAATATAGATGCTCTTTCTTCATGTTGGGGGCAACTCGAGCTCGGTGTGAGTATTTTAAAAGTCTATATTTCTGAGTCAGAAGGGAATCTTATTTGGAACTTGTAGAGTATCACTCGTAGAGAGGGCTAAAGCTGGAGATCGAATGCGCTCTCTTGATCTGTGGTAAAGGATGTTTTTATAGCCTACGGAGTTCTCCTACTCTTGGAGATCTCACCTTCTTCAATCATCCTACCTTTAGCAAGTGATTCGTACCTTTGGGGAAGTCAGGAGATCCCTGTAGGTTTATTGGTGGTTGGTTCGGATGAGCGTCTCTTTTGTAAGGGTTACGATAGGAGCTTCCGAGGATGAAGTTAGTCCCACTTTTAGGTGCACCTGCACTTGGTAGTCTTCTCATATGATTATTATGTAAACGTTAGTTTGGATCTAACAGTATATAGGAATACCATCCAAGAATCCCGGTTTGTCCTCTTTCTGTAGCTCAATATCCAGTGGTTGCCGTGTTTCCCGGAACTTCATGGCTAGCCACCGCCGCTTGGGTAGGTAACCAGGCAGGTAGAGTTTGATTCTGGTAGAAGGTTGTGGCATCCATGTCCCTAATAATCTTGTAATTTCTCCTGGACATAACAACCTCTGAAAACAGGTTGGCAGCTCCTGTTATGTAGAGCACATCTTAGATTGTTCATTGCTGCCATTTGGGACCCATAAACGCATCCAATATGACAGTTCTTAGCCCGGCATAACCCATAAATTCATAAATTTCCTTAGAGTATACTGCCTGTTATGGGCACTCGAATCCAAGTTGGCTTCCTTCAACTCGTCGAGCATTTTTTGCTGTTCGGCAGGAGTAGATGTGGCCCATATTCTCATCGTTCCGTATGGCACAGATTATGTACCGGGCCTCCACATCGTTCTTCTTCCATGCTGGTTGATCCGCAGCATCCCTCGGTCACCTCTTCGTTACGAACTATTTATAATAGTTCATGGGATTCTAGCATCAGGTTTATCTGAAGCTCCCATCTCGAGAATAAAGCCTGTCCCAATGTCAACAAGGATGTGTCCAATCCAAGTGACTTTGCCATAACTCTTGATTTCCGGATTCCTCAAAAGTTTTCAAGTTTAATTTTAACACTGTCCAGAAGTTTCAATGTAATTACCCTCAAAACTTGTAAAGTGAATCCAAATGCAAAATTACTTTCAAAAACACCTAACGCTCTAGCTACCATGTGATGAAATATGAATTAATCAACTTAACGAAAAGCTATATTTCAAAAGAGGCTGAAAGATATTTATTTACAAGAGCAAGTTTCTAGCAGAGCAGTTGAAATCGAAGTGTATTGAGAATGGGAAAGGGCTTTGTATTTTTACAGGAAAGCCGAGTAGGAAAAGTGAAATGCATTCTAAAAGGGTCCAGTTGAAACTGGCTTCATATTTGTGAGTCATGCGTATAAATACTCTAAGCCCTTTTCCTGGAACTCACATTAGTCATACCTGATGAGGCTAAAACTCGACAAGGTACTTTGAGCCATACAATAAATATACATGCTGCATATGAAATTACAACAATGGGATATTTTAGATAACAATTACCTATATCAATGACATACTAGGATTACCAAGGATCATAGCAAGAGGATAATCTCAATAAGGGATCATTCAACTATTACAGACAAAACAAACTTCGAAATAATTTAGGATTACTAATGTTACATCACAAGTAGTAATACCTATATTGTTCCTTATTGATAGTTACAAATTATATTCTTTAAAAAGTTGATGCCAAAAAATCATTGTCCTATTTATTTTACAGGTTTTACATTTAAAACAGGAAGGAAGCAAAGGAACAAATATTTGTTGAAGTCATCTGATATACTAGTTCTGATAAATGGACATAATTGGAAACTTTTAAATTTATCTTTTATTTAATAAGTTCTGGGGCACACGTTCTGCAATCGTTAATTTGCCTATTTTATTCCTTTTTGGGGTTTGGTGGAAATGGCAGGTGTACCTCACTCTTTTTGAGTTGCTCTGCCAGTCCTTTTCGCACGAATCAGAATAGCACTTGGAATCCAACAGGTGAAGGCACAGTACGAGTCCGAAACTACGACGCAATAATGAGATCGTCATTAGTAGGGTACCCATGATGCTGTGTGAACACTAATAAGGTGTAGAGGTGCTTTCTAGCAGTTTTTGGATCAACGGGGCTCTCAAAATGACCTGGGCTTGGGCGTGGGTTGTGATAGTGTGAAATAATTTAGCAACCGCTACGGCAGCGTGGGAAGCTCATTTACTTTCCTCCAAATATTCAATAATCTATTCATAGAAGCACAAAAAGTCAGTTTATTGTAGCATGTTCACATGTAACGGGCGTTTTCTTTAAAAGTTAAGTCCGCTAAGCTCAACTACGTTTTCGTTATCCCGGATAACATTATTGCACTAGCAGTAAAGCCATCCGCAAATGCGGATGATTACTGAAGTTACTCACGGCGACAATAACTTCTAACAAATTAAAACATTTCTTGGTAGACACAGTTACGTGTGGAAGCGCCATTTCCTTCACCTAGCACTTCCCCTTGGTCGTCTTCCGCGTTAATAACTTCTTTAACATTTTCGTTCGAAATTGCTCGGGAAAAACAGGCCACCGGCTTCGCCAATATAAAATACATACATACTGCAAATAAGGCCGTTAGTTAACTCTTGTGGTATTTGGTATTCCCAACGGCAAAACAGAAGGAGGGAATTTAGGAGGAAGACCGAAGATTAAATTTTTAATAATAATAAAAATTAAAAAAGAATAATGCTAAAAATTTTGAATTACCTTTTGTTGACTTGAACAGGATTAAGTTGTAGTAACACTTGGTTACCATATCGTTAGCGTGATTATAATTTAAGCCTGTCCCAGTCAACAAAAAAAATTAATATCCATCCGCAAATGCGGATGGTAACTTAATGTGTACTATACTGTCGCTCTTCAGCACAGCTCATTGGCGCCCGAGTGTCTCATCGTCTCATGTAATGGGACGGCATGAAGTTTCAATTTTGACGACAGCCTTCTTTCAATTAGTAGTTTGATATATGCCCGAATAACACTTCATCCATGTATGTAATTGTAGTTTTGAAAGCATTTTCAAATCGTGCATTCAACTAATACCGTGGATAATATCAGCACTACTTTATAATTGCTAGCAACAATCGTTGTCTCCGGAAGTTAAGTTAATAAATAGTTATAGCTTAGAGGAGGGTAGTTAAAGGGAGTTATTCTCTCCAGGATTCTATGTTCGTGTATTTCTATCCTTGAATTCAGACAGTCAGTTCTAGTAATGAGATCTAGAATCAATATTAGAGATGCTGCGAATAGGTATTACTTGACTTTGACTTTAATTTGTGGACGATTGTCAGGACCAGCTATGTTTTGTTTTCACCCTAGCCCGCACAAGAGTGGCCAGCCTGTAAATGCATCCCTTGGCATAGGTCGATGAATTAATTATGGGAATTGTACTACAACATTTCCTTCATACTGTGATATTAATATTAGATAAGTCACTTTAGTTTGCTTGTTAACTATAGAGGTAATATAATGTAACAACTTTATTACTTCAAATCAGCACAGTGCAGAACCTTGATTTCCAGTGACACAAAATATAGGTACATTATATTGCTCACCGTGTATGGATGGATGTATGTACGTTGTCACCTTGCATGTTTCTATTTGATATTGTATTTTCATCAGCGTTATGATGCCTGGTTTGTGATTACTGTCTACGTCAAGGCTACGTGCGCTCTTATCAATCGTCTATTCTTGTCACCGTTGTTCGTTGAAAAATTAAGGGTTCTCAAGTATAGGTTAAATACTGAATCCAGCATTATGTACCTATGGAATTAATAACATAAACTATAATAATTATTAATAATCTAAAAGAATTGTCTAATCTTTTCCCATCTCCCAACTTAGTTGTAATAAATTATTACAATTCTGGTTATATAACTGCGGTCTCTTTGCAAATAATTACTCTAGCGAACTTATTTATGAGTATAATTTATTACTGTAAGTATAAAATTGCTTAATATAAATAAAAGACATTTTAAATACAATCAGTATTTTATTTTACTTTCGATTACTTTGCAATCATGTATACAATTGTGCTTGTTAAGTTAAGCTGTAGTTGCCAAATTGTTTTGTTTCAGCATCAGGGCCTCTGAATTGGACCAACACAATCAAGTAAGTTGTTACAGCCCCAAGTACCTGAAATTCATAAACCAAAGCATTATTGGGGTTGAGAATAAAATATATTTGCAGGCATATTGGTTACAAAGCTTACAACTGTAAGTAAAGGTCGATCCAATACAAAGAAGTTGCCAGGTGAGATACTTGGAGGGTTGTTCGAAAAACGTATTGACAGTAAGAGAATCTGAAATTAATAATTTAAACAACATCCATTTGAACTTCAAATTGATTATCACAAAATTCAAGTCAGGTGAATTGAGCTATAAAATCATTCTCACGTTCAAACATAAGTGAGTTTCACTGATTTACCTTTTGCCGTAGTTCCAAGGCCACATGTTGCAATGGCACGTCCTCCAAACTCAATCCCAACTTCTTCGCATTGTTGATCAGTTTTGCTGATGCAGTCCCAAAATGAAATAAACTAATTCCATACAGGAAAATCGGAGTGGCCGTTACAATGCATATAATTAGTGAAAATTGTTCCATTTCCCAAACGCAAATATACAGGTATGTAAAGAAACTGTACACCACTATCTTGGAAACGCAAATAAATGTTTCTATGACTAAAGAAGTACCAAAATGGTCATTATACATTTTCACAGCTTTCTCGATACTGCATATTAAAGTCAAGCAATCTTGTAAAGGGCTTTGGGAGAATTTCAGGTTGGGATTACTTGTACTTAAAATTTTTGTTGTACTGATCGTTTCCGAAAAATTTGCCGTTATATTTAGCAATTGTGTCCCAACTAGTTTAAAGCAAAGGGAATACAGTTTTACAAAAGTCAGAAGCCAATATCTGTGAAGGGTGTGGAGATAGGCTGAAATCAAAAATTGCAAATAGAACAAAATTGCTGCGTAAACAGAAAAGCTAAAGTGAGAAATTCCATCATCCGACTTATATATTTTGTCTAAATTTACGACCAAAACTGCAAAACTGTAAATAACAAGAGGAATTGCAAATGCCAGAAAATTCAGCAGGTATTGGCGAGGTAGGGAATCGAACATTTTCTTTTGCTGCTGGTCTTTTAAAATCCCTAGAATTTCTATTTCAGTCCAGAGCTCGACATGGTTTTTCCAGAATAAAGCTGTTTTTCGGGCAACTGCAATTCCATGCACACGAAAATAAATACTGGCCAGTGGTGTTATAGTCGCTTCAATTGAATTTGCAAGCACCTCGACGGAATGATTTATTCCAAAACTGGATTCAATGGATCGTCTATTAAGGAAAAGGTACGCAGCACCAGCCACTGACGTCAAAGCTAAAATGGAACAGTAAATTGTTGAGAAATGAAATTCTCGGAACTTTAGTTTGCCATTATGAATATAATGTGGAACGTATCCAAGACAACGTGATGATAAGAACGGCCATTTGATTACTTTTAGCAATCTCTTTTCCATTGTATCTTGTCGGTCCAAGAATTGTATTCCCATTTATTTTACCACGTGTAACAAAATTGTCCAGACTGTTTCACAGTATTAAAATATTTAGACCTTGTTTTCAGCCCTCCCGGAATTTTCGAACCTTCAACGCTGTGCTTCTCTCTATTGCAATCAATCTAGTGTTGAACTGTCGCGGCAGTTATTAGAAAATTTATCATTCTTTACTCAGAGGGATGGGTGACAATAATTTTGAATGATTCTTTACCATGAAACCAAGCACTGTCTATATATCATCCAACATTTTTTAGCATGTACATATGTACATATATGCTCAGCATCGGCACAGTGTAGAGATGATAATAAATTCAATAAAGTGTAGCCTATCTCTTACTCTTCGTAAAATCATAATGTTTCTAATGTCAATATGGGCAGTAGTTCGATGACAGCTGCGTAAATCTAATTTATGTAATGTCTTTTTCATTACTCGTATACAAATTATTACAAATAACTTGGTCGTTCAGGTGTCTGCATTCGCGAAGACTAATTTTCATCCCCCATCTCCCATGAGGACAAAGTGTCTGGCCAAGTTCATAGAACTGAAGAAGAAGAAATCAATCGTAAAATCCCTTGCCTGCCACAAATGTTGTTTGATTGCATGATAACGTTTACTTCTGAAGCATGTTTATGCTTTGTCGTGTTTTTGCTCAATAGGTAAATAATGTAATTTAATAATCCACGCTCATACCATGCAAAAACATTGCGTATTTTCCCGCGCTCAACCACGGATTCGTTCGGGGGGGGGGGGGTACAGTACATACAGATAATTGTAATATATGCAGGGTTACCATAATTATTTCCCATTAAAACTAACTCACATAAGGACAGATTCGATTTGATATAAAATTTAATTCACACACGTGTTCGCACACTTCAGTATGACTAAGCAAAGTCCATTTGATTAGAACGTTAATTTTTGTGTTCTCATAGAAAATTTGTTATAGACATTTGTGACCCCCATTACAAAATATTTCTATGGGTTTTACAAGAAGCTTTCAGATGAGTTTATAGGCTGAGAATTCTAGAGATGATTGGACGGGACAGTGATCAAGGACGGTATTGATATAATTGTCAAAGAGTGCAATTCAGAAAGATGCGAATATGGTTTGAATTTCTTTGTCACTTCACTATGAAAGACATGACTGCTACAAAATATTTCAATGTACTGGGCCTGTAACAAATTTATTGGGTTTCATTTTCATTCAAGAACAACCGTTCGTCTATAAAATTTGGGAAAGTCATCCAAGTATATGCGAGGAAAGACGGTTTTAGAAGAACCTAATTCTGAATACAGATAGATATTGTCGCTGAAGAGCAAAATGGTCTAAGTGCTGTCCAAGAGCATGCTCACATATTCCATTTTGCATCTTCAGAGCTGATATTCAATCCGTAAATATCGAAGGACAAAGTTTCAGGATAGATTTCTCGCCTTGCGTTTTTATAATTTTTTTTTTTAAATTATGGAATAAGAATAATTTTTTACACTTTAACAAAATTATTCTTTCATTGTAACCCTGAATCAACATTACACTAATTGCTACAATGAATGCAACTTTGAATCACATTTTGGATAAATTGGAAATTTTATGGCCAAATGCACTTTCAAAATAAGATAGTGCGACATTTTTGAGCTTTGCTAAATAAAAAAAAATGATTTTAGTTTCTGCCATATATGATGGGTCAGTTTTTTCGGGGGGTACACATCTATGATTGCACCCCTCTGATATCTGAGTAGAGGTAATAATGTAAACCCCCTCTGTTCAACCCATCCCCGTGGTTGAGTTATTGTGTATTTTGTTTATGTCTGCAGAATAATGGTTAATAATACATACTTGCATCAGCAATGTCACAATGGTGGTAGTATAATTCATCAATTGAAAGAACTTTGCGAAGAAATGTAATAGAAGCAATTCTATAAAAGGTCAAGCAAATTATAAACCGCAACGCTGAGAAATTCAGGATCAAGGTGAGAAGGTTGGGAAGGCGCTGAGTTGGAGGAATTTTTCATTCTTTCAATTTACTCTGCAGGCTCCGGTTATTATTAATTTGTCTTCAATAGTTGCTTACAGTGCAGCAGGATGTATGCATTGAACGCGTTTAAATTTGTGAGTATTTGCATAATCAGAGTATGAAAGAGCTGTTAATAAGACGTCTTTGCACTTGCACGACCCATATGCATTGCATTCTTACAAAGCACACATGTAAACCATTTGAAGAGTATTACTACTTTACACTTTAGGGGAACATACGAATGTTTCCATGCAAATATAATTGTTTCCTTTATTTAATATTTACAATTTCAATTCAAATTGTCCTAGTAAATTTCTCATCTTATATTCAGCTGCAAAGAATTTAACAAAATTTAACTTCAAAATGGCACGTTTCAGGAGGTTTTAATATTTCATAGTGTTGTCGAATATTTCTACATTTTAAGGAAAGGGTAAACATTTACCTGCAAAATTTGGTTACCAAAATTGGGCATATAATGTTATATTACTTGTTAGCTGTATTTGCATTAGTCTTACGGTCCCTCTATATTTTCGGCCCCTACTACACGTTCTCTGATTATCATTTATGAAAGGGTATGTAGTATACTGGTATTTAGTAAATGTAGATTAAGGTTAATAGCAACATCTTATTGTTAGCTGGCCATTTAATTTTGACTAGGTAGCAGTTTTAAATTTCAGATACAGTTCCCTGTAACGACACTCTATGAGCATACAACTGTGTCCCTATAAGGAAATTTCCAAGAACTTCCCACGCGTTTATATTGTGCTGGAAATACTCAGTGTCTTCATAAAGTGGAAATGTTGCTTCATAAGGAGAGTCCTAGTGGAGAGAGTAGACGGGATGCTTTGGGTAAGCAAAAGGTTACAAGAGGTTACCTTATAGCTTTAGAAGTGTCTGTGGGAAAAATGCCAAGATTGAACTATGGGAGGATTAACATGTACTGCCATACTACTGTAACTATTGTACATTTCTTGCTTTTGATGTCCTTGGTTACACATGTACAGCGTTATGGATTAGTTCATTTTTTTGAAACGAGGGTATACGTGGCTTTTATTCTTGCACATTTTTTACAAAATTTAACTTGTTGAAATTGTATGAATATGCCAAAAAGGTATTTTACTAGATCATTTTTACCAGACTTCCAATTTTCCAAACACTAAAACTTACTCCAGCCCAACACGCAACAAAAGACACCCCTCATTTAATTGGACCCAAAAATTCTTCTTCTTTGGTATTCATCCGTTCATTATTTCGTTGGCTGTTCACAACAATAGGCTGGACATTCATGCATCCGTTCATCGAATATTCCCTGCTTTCATCACGCTCATTTCGCGCTCATTAGTTTGAAGATATGAAGGCCCATGAGAAGCAAGTAGTACACGAAATAAATATCTCCTCCAAGAATCTTATCCCCGAAGTAAATAACCATATACGGCATGCTCTAACACACGGACACAATTCCAGACATCTCTTCAATAATTAAAAATAAAATGACTAACGCGTTCACAACGTTTTCTTTAATCGTCTTAATTCCCTATGATTCACACTAATTTGCATTCCAGCTATCGTTTTTGCTAGTCGTACATATTAACGCATAACTCACAAACAAAATTTTTTTTTCGAATAACTACATATGTATATGGAGTTCCAAGTCTTTCAATTTGTTAGCGTTGCAAGCTCTAGAACTTTAGAGAATCGGTAGTAATTTTTAAGTTATGTTTTGGTGTATTTCGGCGGAACTCAGAAACCAAAAACAAAATAGAATTTTTCTTGTGAGTATTTTGGAAAAATTCGACTTTATTTGCGTTATGAATATGAGAGTTAACAAAATTATAGATTTAAAAAGATTAATGGCAATAATATACAACTTAGAGAGCCTGTGCAACCACATGAATTTTATTTCTAAATACTGAACAAATGTCCAGAATTGTATCGTGGATAATACATGTGGTATCGGATTATTTACTTCATGGATAAGATTCTCGGCAGGGATATAATTTTAGGGGACAACTTCCATCTCATACAAAGGCATGCATAAAAAATCCTTCGGAACTTCATGGCAAGAAATTAACCCAAGCAATACTCACAATCAGCTCACTTTCACTACGTTCATCATGTATGCGGATTTGGTACTAAGCAGTCGTAAAATTCGTAAGGTATAGTCCTCCATGTGATAAAAGTTGGCTCCACCAAAACCGCAAAAGTTATTATTACACTGGATTCGATAAAAATTATCTTACGGTGCATGAATTGTGAGCTATTCAGTATTTTATGGGAAATATGGTTGCCTAATTCCATCCTAAACTGGCTGCAATGTTGGCAACTAAATGCGAATATATTTTGATGGAAGTTTTTTGTTGTGAAGTAAGTTTTTGAGGAAGCGCTTGTACTTAGATTTTAAGTAAATAGTTTATTTTATTCACAAATTTAATAGTTCGTCTTATTTTGCATTTTAGCAGGTAAAATTAATATTAGCATTCAATTAAATTTTTTAGACAGGTCAACTTTAATGAAAATATATAATTTTGGATAAAGACGTCGACGACAAAATATTGACTGCTAAACCGGAGGCGTCCCCCCTGGAAATATCATATCTGATTGTGGGCATTGGTAAATAACATGCGTATTTGTTTCTTAACCTACTTTATATCAATTTGAAACGGTTTACAGTATTTTAAATACGTTTGTATTACATTGCCGAAGATGTGCTCTCTTATTTATTATGCTATTAATAGACACATTGGAGCAAATAATTTCCCCTGTCCGGTTTTATAAGGACGTTAAAGGAAGAAAATATTTCATACTAGCGATTTTGTTGGAAATTTTCATAAAGGTTTTATAAAAGTTGCATTTCCCTAGTTCTTCCCTAGAATTTGCGGTCACAGGTTCAAAAGATAGAACTAAATCTACATTTTTGAAGCAGCCAAAACATTAAAAGATTTCGCAAATATCCATCACTTCGCGTTGTAATTCCAGTTATTTTAGGAATCATTTGAACATTGGATCCTGAAATTACATTTGGAAAAACGTGAATGAAAATTGTGGCAAAAACAGTGATTTGAATAAATTTATAGACCTTATATGAAAAATTTCAATACCAGAACTTCTTCCTATACTCCACAACTTCATACTTTCAACCCCGACAGAGATTAATCTTTATTCTTAAATAGCTTCTTTTGCTTTTTATGTGAAGCTCCATATTTTGTCAGCTTTTCCCTTGCACATATTTGGCTGCTGGACAAGTTCATTAAAATTACTACAATTTAATCCACAACTTTTTAAAAAACAGTTACTCGATAATGAAAAATATTTAAAAATAGTAAAATATTTAAAAAATTCCGACTTTGCTTCCCGTCTGTGACCTTTGCTATGACTGCAAATTTTGAGTATGGTAATGAAATGAATCTTGGAAAATCTACTATAAATGTTGCTATGCTTCAGTGCTTCTTGAGTATCACCTCATTTATGTGGGATAGGATAGGATAACCAGCAAATATTTAAAAATGTAGGATATTATGAACTGATATCTACAATGAGTGGCTTATTTTTATAGTACAAATAGAGCTAGCGATTTGGATGTTTCTCAACCAGCATGGCAAGGGAAGATTCTTATTTACAAGGCAGTTTCATGTTGTCATATGCAGATAAATGATCACCGAGGGAATACTTACGGTCAGCCAGTTATTGAAGAGTGCCCGGGCAAGACCCTAAAACATCGAATGTCCAGAATGTAGAAGGTTCGTTTATAAGTATTAAAGAGCTGGTCAATTAATATTTACGGTACAAATTATTGTAGTCAGAAACACATGGAACAAATTCTTTAGTACCAAACTTTCCATTGCCAAAAACCTTCTTTTCAACATCGAGAACATCAAAAAATTTGGTTCCTGGCTAAACATTTTTCTCAAAAATATTTTAACACAAGTCCATAGAAAATTCTACAGAGAGCTTCTTTGTAGGTTGAAAATTGGAGGAAAGTTGATTTTTGTGATCTTACGTGATCTGTTTTTTGTCAGCAATCTGACGTGTTAACAAAATTAAATTTTTGAACACAATTTAAAAAATAATATACGGATTAATTTGAGTTGAGCATCATTTTTCCAAGTCAAATGTTGCGGTTTCAGGGCGTAAGTGTAGGAGACAAGATTGAATATTTATTTTGTATTAAAGCTTTACAACACAAAAACTCAAACTTTGTCTTACATTTAGAGTGCCTGATACGGCAACATTTGACCAAGGCAGGCAAAATTTTAATCAAATGAGCTTTGAAAACCTGGCACAGAAGTCTCCATCAAAATAATCAGAAATAATTCAAAGAACTGAAATCCAAATATTGCCTGCAAGGAATAATAATGTTCAAAATTTCATTCATTCCTAACTTGTTTTTAAATATATACTGCAATAAATGTCCAAAATACCTTAAATACCCAAAGTGTCATAAATGCCCAGAACTGAAAATGCCAAAATTGCATTGATATTTTGCTGTGTCCAACCCTGGGTATACTTGTATCAATAAGAAACGAATCTGGATCGAAGCGAAAAATATACCCGTATCCACTGGGTCCAAGAAACCACTGACAATGAGTGAGTGCTTATACACTTACATATACCCACTTTACTGTCTAAAATCGAGAGTTCCCGGGTAGTACCCGTGCTCGTAACCATTTATCCGAGTATTATCCGTACCCAGCAGAGCTGCTTGCAAGTATCAGGTAGTACCTGAAAAACACCCGTCGGGTCGGGTTAGGGTTAGCTAAAATAAAGTACCCGATTCTCGGATCGAGTGCGGGTAGTTGCAAGATCCGCACCTGAAAATTCAGGTCGGGTTGCCGTCAAGTTCGGGTAAAAACAAAATACCTGAACACTTTATCGGGTTCAGGTTCGGGTCGCAGTACATGAAATACCTGAACCCGAACTTGACATTTCAGGTAATTTGCAGGTATTTATTTCCGCGAATAAAATTCAAACTTCACGTGAATGAAACCTTCAATTCTGCATGCAATATTTATACGGGCACTTGGTTGGAAAAACAGGATGGTATGGGTCAGATTTTTATTGGAAGATTCTTCACAGTGAAAAATATTTCTGGCAGCGAAAATCTCAAAAGGAAGGGATTGTTTTGAGAATAGGGATTTTGAAATACGTTGACCTTATTTTGGCAGGGATTTTCTAATTTGCTAGTATGTTTCAGTAAATTTTGTTTTGTGAAAACGGGGATTTTTAGATTTGGTCGATCTTTTTTGACAAGGATTTGATGTCGTGTACTGAAATTATTTTTGCCAATAGGGATTTTTTAAATCGTTGAGGACCTCCCTTCAGTGACTAGATTCAGCAGGAAAATTCGGAAAGGATCTTCCAGGAAGATTTACAAAAATCAAATCCCTGCATGGAGATCGTGTACTAAAGTGTTTAGGAAACCGTCAACCATGCTTGTGTGGTAATAATCTATGAGAGTTAAAGTTCAACGGTTTTTTATTTGACGATTAGAAGCAGGTAATAATTTAGATATATTTATCATGAATTTAAAGTGTTTAAATGGAAACTAAGTTTTCAACATGAGTGAAGAAGTAACCGCAGTCAATAAAGACCTGACAAGTAAAGTATTTGCCCGGATCCGACTGAGCAAGTTCGGGTCGAAGAAAATTTTTACCTGAAATGTCAGGTTCGGGTCGGGTTCAGGTGCGGATCCTGATTTTTTAATTCCCGAAAGCAGCTCTGGTACCCAGTCCAAAAACTGGTTTACAATTACAATAATTTTTGCCTTGTACTAGTAAAATAAAATGCATGTTTTTCTCAAATGAGGTTATTTAAAATCTACAAAACGTGGATGTACCTATAGTTAGTTAGACTTTTGACATTTCATGCAAATGTAACATGATGCGGAAATATCAAACTCAGCAGCGGCTTTAAATTTAAGGGTGTATTATCAAGTAATTTCAAAATTTTTCTCCGAGGAATATTGTAGAACTTTAAATTGTCATCAGAGCGTCATAACTTTAAAACTTCATTTAATTTCACAAGAAATATTTATTCTATTTGGGTAAACTATGCTGGAAATATGTACATACTAGCAGATCAATTACACTTCCTATTCAACTGATCAAGTCACATTCCCTGTAGCAGGGGTGAATGAAATATATTAATTATTAAGCGATTCTAACGTTTCTTCATGTACTTTAGCAGGAATATTCATCATGAGCTTTTATCAAATTAAAATATACATATGTATCGACTTTTTTGTTCTAATCTTTAGTGTTAAGCTATATAATTTTTAAGCAAATCCTCTGTCAACTAATTGCTAGATAGAGGCATCATTTTATCATTATTTTATTTATTGTCCAACAGAAAAATTCAGACTGGTCGGGACAGGATTCACTAACTGAGAAGATAGTTGAGATAAAGTAACATCCTAAAAGGATACTTTGCTGCTGCTATCGGTTGAAACAGAAAATTTGAGAAGGTCAGTTCAGTTATCTAAATTTAGAGCTAATTGTGAATTGATCCAGCTGATCTTAATTTATTAGTTTAGCTGACATGTACTTCAATAATATTGACTAGTTTGAAAACCTGATTTTGTAGAACAGTACTAATCCCCGCCGAAGAAGGAAAAGTCGTGTCCAGTGAATTTAATTTATTCCCAAACAAATGACACTGACTATAAATACGTAGTGAAAAATAGCATTCAATGCTGTAAGTGTTTTATGAGCTTCAGATGTTCAAGTATGTTGTTCATCATTGGTTAAAAATTCATCAGCTCAAAACTTTGTGCTTAGTGTCTTTGTGCAGAGTGGAGAAACCCACTCTACACTATGAATACGAGGTCGTTGAGCAGTTTTTAGAAGTACATAAAGTGGGTGCTGACGGAAACCTGATTGACTTTACTATTGACGTTCTTCACCGTTCAATCCAAGTAAAACAACCATTGACTACGAAAGAGTCTGATCTTGATGAAATCAATGTGAACGAAGGGAACAATTTATCTGGATCGTAGTCCACAATTTCTAAATACTGAAAGTTTGATCCTACTTATCCCTACGCTTCTGGGAATTTGTTTTCCTATCCTATGTGTGTGAAACCTTGTGAGGATAATGACAAATTTATTTGACATTGGATTGGTTCACGATCTTGGTATCGTATATTGCAAGCGTCCATATAAGCTACCATTTCCCGGTTTGAACTGACTGCTGGATTATAGAGCAACTACATCCGTTCGTATGTTCCCTCTGTAAAATCAGGTTTGCTCCGGGAGGAACATTTGCTGAAAACCTTGGAGAGTACTCAGGAAAGAAAATTAATTCCTTGGATACTAACATTAAGTATAAACACTGTCAAGACCCGTTTTACTTCAGATCACAGTTATACTAAGCAAGCAAAACCACGCACCGGAAGAAATTCTACTGACATCGCTAATTAAGAAAATTACACGACAAATCCTAATAATGTAAATGCACCTGAAGTTGTTAATGAAGAAAATTCGACTGTCGTTGCTAATTAAGAAAATCTTTTTAAAATTACTGAAGATGAAAACTGAACTGAAATTGCTTCTGAAAGCAAGGGAAAGTGATTCAGCTACCGATGTTGCTAAAAAAATCTCACGCGATTGAGTAGTCAACCCTTCCTGCATGCTTGGAAAATAGAGAGATTGTTAGTAAGTTTAATTTGCTCCAAAGGAGGACCATTTCAAAAAGAATCGTGAATGTACATCTTTTTAAATAATTTTTTTGCATAGGGTATATGTTTTGGAGTGGATAGAATGACTAGATAGTAATAGATCTTGTTTATAATTAACGTCACAAAAATATCAAATTTGCTTTCAGGTTATATGAGATTTAGAATCTAAGCCAGAATTACTGAAAATTCCGAAGCAGTTCTATGTAGACACAAGAATCTGGGTATTATTTATGATTACCCGCATAGCATGTGTACTGTTCAAAATGACATTTTCATTGCTAACAGTTTGGAGCAACGCCTTGGTACCCAGTATACCATTATTTCATGGGCCAGTATTGGGCCACAAACATGTGCGGTTACTGGCTATTAACTGGGTTTTACTGGCTGTATACATATGCTAATAGCTACTAGTGATGTTTGATAGTGCGTGTACGGTCAAATGCAGGTTATCGTTCAAGAAGCATTATAGGGCATTAATCTTGCACTTGGGATTACTCATCATGCCATACACAATTTTTCTAACTTGTGAGGTTACAACCGAGAAGCTTAAACCGGCTCTCGTCGGTTTTTAGAGGGTCGGGAATCATATGTTCAGAGTGTCGTACACATTTCTTCGCCTTAAGCACGTAGGCACAGAGCTAGATTTTGTGGGACAAACACCCCTCAGTCCATTCCTCCCATTGAGGGAGTATATCACTAGTCATTGCTCCAGCCGAGGAAATGTAGAGTAAGAGAAATTGTGAGGGAGAGGTTTTTGGGTTAATTAAAGGATATTACCGGAAGCTCATTAGACTGGAATGTCTAGCGAGCAATGCAGATGGGCAGCTTCTCCTGGTTCCTCTCCGTTTAAAGGATGTCCCCTGTTAGTTCCCTTTGTGCATCCTGGCCATGGTTCCAGTCTTCAGAGTGCAGCCCCTTTCACGCCCTTCTCCTCACCCCACCCAAAGGTATAGTACAAGATGGAAAGAGCAGTGGAAATTATTCGAAAGTGTCAGAGCTTTACTGGAATCGAAATCGACTCCAGCCGCAACGAACGGGACGCTCTGACAACTCAGCCACCACTGCACTGCACAAGGCCTTAATTGGTTCACTGTTTCTTCTGTCACGGTCATCAGATGATTTGGGATGTCCGGCCGTGACTGGCTAATAAATATCGGCCAAATAATGGCTTACACATATCGGTCCCAATAATGGTTTCTTTATGCCGGGTTACGAATGATTTATAATGGCCCATCGATCGAAGTGGTATGGCTAGTGTGTGGCATTATGTATCCATTAATTAACTATGCATGTCAGTCCTTTATATGCATTTGCAATTTTAATACAAAGTAATTTTGATAATCATGACAAAATTTAATACCGAAACAACAATTTTACTGAAACTATGAAACAATGAAGTAAAGTGTTAATAAGACACGTATGTATAAGTTCTGATCTACTCTCTACATTTGGCAAACGAACACATTTTGAAGCACTTAAAATTGTAAAATACTAATTTAGCTTGAAATAACTTACAAACGTGTCAACAAACAAAACATAAAATGAATTGAATGACCTTACCGAATGACGTAGATAATGTTTTAATAAACTCGGTTAAAGAACAATGGCCCAAGGACTAGTTATTTGTTCTAGGAAATTAAAAGGGGAATATTTTCCAAAAATCAAAATAAAGGTATTGCTCTAATCCCAAGACTGAGAATTTCAAAATTTAAACTCGAAGATATTTGCATGTAACACCATGTAATTATATAAACACGAGCACTGCACAGCCAGCATTTGCTGGCTCAGAAAGGCAAATGTAAATAGCGAAGGCAGTAAATAGTTGTATGCAATAGCTAGCTGTACAGCGCTATGGTCGTCGACATTCGATGCATCTAGCGCGCTCGAAAATTTGATTCTTACCGTCACGGTTACTATCAACTCTTTCAACTTGGAAGAGAGGATGTTAGGGAATTATTTTGCACGTAATGAAAACAGAGTAATAATTACTAGCATCAAAACCCCGGGTTTCAATTCAATATGAAGCGTGTGAAACTTCTGATCCAGCGTTTCTCACTCTCCACTAACAAAATGAGAATTATAAGTCATTCGAAATATCGTTTAGGAGTCATTTGCGAAATAAATCCGTCGAACCTTAATAAAATATTTACTAGAAGTTATTTAACCACCAAAAGACTATAACTATACGCAATTATACCTAACATCCAATCAAATGCATGCAACAATTATAGTAGTGCAGATTGTGAAGATAAGAGAAAATATAGACAAATATGTAGTCTGTGGTTTTTTCGCTCGAACTAGATATTGCGCTGTATTTATGTATATAAGTAACTATTTACCGTGTTAATATTGCATTATATTATACATTAAACGATTTATTTAACCACCAAAAGACTATAACTATACGCAATTATACCTAACATCCAATCAAATGCATGCAACAATTATAGTAGTGCAGATTGTGAAGATAAGAGAAAATATAGACAAATATGTAGTCTGTGGTTTTTTCGCTCGAACTAGATATTGCGCTGTATTTATGTATATAAGTAACTATTTACCGTGTTAATATTGCATTATATTATACATTAAACGATTTATTTAACCACCAAAAGACTATAACTATACGCAATTATACCTAACATCCAATCAAATGCATGCAACAATTATAGTAGTGCAGATTGTGAAGATAAGAGAAAATATAGACAAATATGTAGTCTGTGGTTTTTTCGCTCGAACTAGATATTGCGCTGTATTTATGTATATAAGTAACTATTTACCGTGTTAATATTGCATTATATTATACATTAAACGATTTATTTTGCAATGACGTTTTGACGTTCAACGAGAAATATAAAGGAGTGTGTAGAGAGAGATTGGATGCAGATTATCAAGTATCATGCAGTATGAACCATGTAGTACGCAGTCTAAAGTGCATCGTGTCGCCGGGAGGTGCTCTTTGAACAATGGTTAATTCTGATGACGATAAGACAAACAAGAGCTGTAAGAGATAACTATGTCGGTCCTAGAGAAACATTTATAAATCAAACGCACTAAACTAGTTCCAGCTTGAAAATACAGAACCTCAAAGTACCACTGAAAGTAAATAACTTTGAATTCTCTGGTACATTATGGGCTTCGTAAGATCCACTGCCGGCAGCATTCTGGACCATAACATTCCATGCGACTGGCAACAGAAAAAATGTGTTCGCAACACTTCTGTTAGAGTATGGAATCGGCGAGTCGAGAATTGAAAACCAGGTTGAGAATAAAAATGGGGGGTATGGTGGTTTATAATCTGGTATGCCGTATGACATTAGTTGCGTCTAACTAGTATATGCCTTGTAAACACACATTTGTAGGTATAATAACCAGTTCAGACGACTAGTTTTGTAGAACATTTACTTCTGGCGGGAACAAATTAACGGTTTAAATGTTTTCCTCTATCCTCGAGCTCATACTTTAGATCCTATTGCCAGCTCGCGATTTATTTTCCCAATTTTTTCAGTTAGCGGTTTTTCAGAAATTTAGCCAGAGTTAATCAAATTCAATGAATTTGAAATTGCTTGCAAATAAAATAAAAATGAATGTACAACATTAGATAGCAACACAAAATTAGTTTTGATGCTTGAATATATTTACAGTTAATTCTTTTTGATAATTTTTAAACAACATAAAACAAAAATAACAAATAAAAACAAAATAATACTTAAAATCAAAATGAATTGTATATAATAATTATATTGATATGTACCAGTGCAAATATAGTGCACAAGGAAAATGATATTTTGTAATGTGATGATTGTTACTTGTGGTTTGTTGTGCTAACAGTAAAGTGACAACCATTTACTTGCAAATAATACACCCAATTTATAAATGTAACAAAGTATAATAGTGATGTATATGTAATTGACACCTCCGTCCGAGTTGGGATAGTGACACCATTCCTGTTTGAGAACAATGCAGGATGACTAAATGCCCCCCACATTTTAATTCTTAATTATTGCCTGAGTCATCCTGCACTTACCTGATACCAGGCACCTACCGTTCAGGTTCAGTAAAGTTTTCTTTAAGTCCATAAGCTGGCGTTGAGCAGGTCTATGTTGAACTGGTGACTTTATAAAATATTCAACAAAGGGACTTCTTAAGGACTAGTTAAACTGACGGCGCCATTAATTGTTCTATGGGCTTGCAAGGTACCGCAAATCAAGGTATGATTATGAACCGTCTTTTGCCCTGCATGAGCAAGAACCTGGTGCCAATAAAGGATCATCGTTCTGATAACGGGGCTATGACCATATAGAATAAGTGGGTGCTTCATGTTGAAGGATCGCTGTTATGCAGGCGTCCTTCCACGCGGAGAAACGACGTTTTTTCTCAAAATAACTTCAAGACTCTTTGTTTCGAATTTGAAGAGTTATGTTGTGTTAATTGTGATTTAGAATGAACATCTTGGAGAGACGTGATAAGTTGTTTAAAGTAGCGGAGCCAATTTATTGTTGCAATTCCTGAAGCGTTCGAGTCATGGATTGGAAATAGTTGTCTGCTCCAACGAAGTTCAACCCATTATCTGAGTGCATGTCAGAGGGCCGTCATCTCCTAGACATTAAACGTCTTATGGTTAAAAGGAAACTTTCGTAGCGCATGGAGCTAACCAACTCCAGGTGAATTGCCCTGGAAGTGAAACATGTAAAGAGGCTAATATAAGCCTTTATCTTTGTAGCTTTATTCACACTGAAATTCTTGTTCATGTAGGGGCCGGCGAAATCCATCCACGTGTGTAGGAAACAGCTGGTCTGTGTAACTCGACTAGCGGGTAACGGGGCCATCAGTTGTTGCATAGGTTTGGCTCGAAAGGGATGCATTTTTGGATTGCACATTTGATGACACGTGATCCTCCGACAATCCAATATTTCTGTCGAATATGGTTGTGAACGGTCGTGTGGCCTGCATGGGCCAAATGTTGGTGCCAATAGAGGATCATGGCCTTCACAATAGGGCTGCTTCAACAACAGTGGATGCTTCTGGTGGAACGAGAGATCGCTATTATGCAGTCGTCCTCCCACACACAGAAGAAAATTGTTGTCTCTAAATATATTTGTTAAGAATCTTGAAATTCCTAAAATCTTGTAAAATTTAGTGTGTCCTTTTAGTGAACTGTTTGAATTGTATGATTAAAAACTTAGAGATGTTTTCAGATCAGAAGCCAATTTATTAGTGTTAGAAAAATACATTAAAATTACATTGCAAAGAATCTATGGGATTTAACCTACTAAAAGATAACAGTACATTGAACCTAATTAGTGGGAAAAAAGTCCAGAAGAATTGGTTCAATGGGAAAGAGAAATCCAAAAATAATAATGCGGGAAAATTTATGGATTAAAGGTCCTTGACCAGGAAAAAATACTAGAGTTAAAAAGAAATGGAAAGTAAAAATATGCAAATGGATGGATGTGCGTGGTCGCACTCATCCGCTTCACACAGGGAAAAGCTTAGCGGGAGAGCAACGAGAGGAAACCGCATTGTCCTCTCGATCTCTCCAGTAATGACATATAATCACTTTTAATTACATATAATTATCTGGCTTTCATCATTCTCCCGACCTTGATTAATAATATTAGAAATAATCAAAGATATCATAATAAAAGAGTCACATCATTTTCTTAATTAACGTAGTAAGACTGATCCACAGGGTGAATCCAATAAAAAATATAGCGGCGGAACCTATGATGCAACGTATCATCCACTGGTACCAACCAAAACCGGTTAGCGATAGAAAGCTAAAACCCGAATTGTTGTCCAAGGGTTCATATGATACGGCCATATGATTCTCTCGTAGGTCTTGATTCGCGAGATACTGTAAATGTCCCTTAACCTGGAATTTTACAGTATTACGCGAGCATTTGAGTTCACAGGGTAGATCCACTTCAGGAGTGGAGAGTTTAACTGTGATATGCAGTTGTTGAGATTGTTGAGTGAGATGAACCGGAACAAAAAATCCAGCCGTGGGACATTCCAAACTAGCTAGATCTTCTCCGTGGTCCACCTTCGCTTCCAGGATCAAGACACTTCCGCTGATACAGCTGTAACAACCATTTATCATGATGAATTCTGCTGAGCATGTTGAGCTTTGGGCTACCTTTACCAGTCGATAGTCTTCTGTACTAATCTGTATTTCCAATAAGGTATTAGTTGAGCTCTCGAAGATAATATCTTCGCCATGTGATACCAGCATTCCATCCATGAGCTTCAGCGGCAATGGTTTGGTTGACATGAGTTTAGCAGGGCTTACTAGTTCCGAAAGACACTTTATTCCGTTGGTGTCTGCTAATCCGCGGATGAGAGTCGCACTACCCATGCAGTTAAAATTCAGATCCTGAGCGTCCTTAATATTGTCACATTGCAATTCTCCTAGGCGCCCATTTGCTATTTCTCCTCGGTGATTGCACGGGGACAGGGCAAACTGCTTTCCACTAGAGATGACACATTCCTCCAGTATGGGGGTGGGTGGTTTGGACACAGATATCAGTGAGAATTCAATTTTGTCCGTTTTTTTAGGGTAACCGGCCTCCGACCATATTACCTTCCTGGTAATTTGGTCACCCATATGAGTGGTAATCCTTAAATTAACCGAAAACACCCACTCAGGACAGTCATATACCATAAACGCTTGATTTGAGGGGTTCTCGAACCAAAGCCGATAGTAATTACAATCCTTCGCCCAAAACCACGGGCATCCAGGTTGTCTCATGTTTAAACACTGAGACCATCCTAAATGGGACATGGAGTTTTTAAACTCCTTCACTGTTCCGTTGGTATCAAAATCACGGCATTTGTAACCGTGACATTCCGCCTCTGAACTAAAACTGTAGCACTGAAATGAGCTATGACAGTTCACTACGGCTTGTGGTACGTAGTACAGGAGTTGTTTGAGGCACTTCAAATCTACCGATTTTATCTCTATTACTATGGTCCCTAGTAATTTATTATAGGTGTCTTCTATCCGGAAACACGATGATTGTCCTAATGGGCTTAGTGCTAACCGAGCATTCATACGGATAGAGCATGTGATTGTACCTTCTACATCACTACATTCCCTGGACGATACGGTCATTGCCGCAAAATTGGAGCAGCTAAAGCATGGCACAGGGATGAATACCAGGAGAAAGAACAACAAGTATGTTCCCGGTAGAAACGGTCCTTGATTCCGTCGTCGACGTTCAGCAATCCGTGGAGTTTCGTTGCGCACACTGACAGCCGTGGGCCGATATGGGTTCGGTGAATAATTTCCTAGTGGTATATCTTGATTACTATTTTCGGTATCTTCGTTGGCTACACGGTGATACGTTGGTCGTCGACATCGAGTATAGTTGAATCGTAGGCAAATCCGGAACGGCCAACATATCCACCAAGTCACCCACATCATTATGCGAGAAATGTAGAGTAGGAATATTATCAAGATTGATAGTATTATTCCAGTAGTCAATATTACGATCCAATGTATAGTTGTATAACAACTAACATTACCGAATCTTTCAAGGCACAGGTAACACTTGATGAGTTCGCACACTGGGATGCGTGGGCAATTCACTTCCATAATTGTTGGTGAATCATAATTGGAGAACCATATTTCAATGTGGATCAAACCTCCAACTGCTAGCATATTGTTGGTCAGGAAAATTTCGGTAGTGTACGTAGTCGGAACGGTAGCTACAAATCCAGGATTACGTAAAGCCTTTACGTATTTAGCAACCTTTTCTGGTGTGGTCACTTTAATCCCGCTTCTAGAGCATTCGATCTCACAATCCTGACAAGGATAGATGTCATCCGTTTTACTGAGGTCTTCCTTTCGTGTTAACAAGTAAAGAAAACCCCAGCATTGAGGTGTTACCAAACCCTCTGGTGTGGTGATACGATGTATGTCGGTTGTAGAATTGTATTTACACGTACAACTAGACTTATCTGCTTCCAAGTTGTCCGAAGTCTCATGAGGATGTTCGTCCTGATTTTCTGAGGAAGCAATCTCCTGATTTCGGTGAAGTGGTATTTTACCTTTAGTACATCCAAAGTTTGCGCAGAAAGCTTCATCACCTATACATTCTCCAAGCTCACACTTGAGCCCATCGCAGGCTCCTAGACAATCATAGGAATGTATGGATTGCAACTGAGGATCTTGTCGCACGTGAATAGATGATAGCGGGTATAGCTTGTTATACACAATTGCTACGGGAACGTCCTTGAATTCCTCCACAAAATGACGACAATGCTTCAAAGTAAAATCTCCAACGCCACAGAGTCTGGATCTAACTCCCGACCGTTCTAATAGTGACATGTCGGACGGAGTGACATGTGCCTGACATTGCAATGTTTCCAAATCCACTTCTTTCAGCATCGGGCAACCTTCTGCTTTCACACATCCCTTTGATTCCGAGTTGACCATAGTGTTGGTTGCACAAGCAAATTCTCTGGAACAAATGTGTCCGTCAGATTGCACATGTAGCCATCTGACTTTACTTGAGCATACAGGGACCTCGTGATGGTTCCTCCAGTCCATTTCGCAAGGGCTAATAGCAGTGCGTAGGTTCACTTGGGTTTCGTATTGTCCCAAAGCGCTACCAATTGTTAGAAAGATGATGAACGTGGTGGTCAAACACGATAGATGCGTTTCAGTGCGTGTCCGATTTAACCGGAATCCACAGAATAATTCCTTATAAGCTTGACGGTAGTTTCTATTGCTTCCAACATAAATGAGGGTATTCAGACAGTTTGAGCTCCATGTCATTTCGGTGCTAATTATATGAAGTGTCGTCGGAAATTTCTCTCTGTCTGGGTCTACAATCGTTAATATTATTATAGGCAAAAACGTTAGCAAGTAGCCTATGAATATAAGCACGATGGACTTCAGCAACTGATTGTCTCGCGTATGCATTCTTGTGGATTCTCCTGTGGTTCGTAAAGATGCCTTGATCTTCTGGACATAGATGTATATGGACGTGTAGCAGACCAGAATTGCAATAACCGGACATAGCACGCCTACGAGTGTGAGGAATTGTTTTGGTGAATTGCCATCTTCGTCCTTGCAGATGGTACATGACGGATGATGTCCTTTGCGTAGGTCAAACTTTCCCCACTTTTCTAGCAAGGGTGGTACTAATAGTCCGTAACTCGTTATCCATATTCCCATAATCATGCAAAAGGTCTTCGCTTTCGTGTATATGCGTGCATAGTAAGGACTATACACAATACAAATTAAACGATTGATCGTTATCATCATGATAGTAAATAAAGAACAAGCCAAATTTCCATAAAGCAGGAAAGGAAATAGACGACAGATCTGAGTCTCTTTCATCCAGTTCCCTCCCAAGTATCTAGCAGACTGGAGTGGTAGAGTGGTTATACTAAACAAGTAGTCTGATGTGCTCAGGTTAATCATAAACCCATTGGCAGTGTAATTCCGCAATAACCGTGATTTTAGTAAGGCTAATATGGTCGTGAGGTTCAGTATAAATCCCAAAACCGCTAGAAAGAGAGCGAAACCCGACAACGCGGGAATATGGGACCATTCCACTTGATCATCAGCACCTGTCCATGTATAATTGTGAGTTGTGCTGTTCGGGTCAGTTCCAGATACTGGATGGAATGGGAATAATAGAGCGGTTGCCAGTAAACCCATAATCCATACAGACGGACTACTCCGGGACACCATCATGACTGTTTTGGGATGTTCAGTTTCCATGGTATCCTTTTCTACGTTGGATTCATCAGTATCGTGAGGAACTTCAGGATTCCCATCGTAGGGTAACCTGACAAGTTTGGATATTGGTCGGATGAATTCCTTGCCTCCCGTTTCCACGGTGTTCACTCTAACGAGTCCATCCGCTCCAGGATGGGTTGTCTTAATCCTTCCAAATTTCCATTTTAGTGGAGGCTCGTTATCCTCCATAACCAAGACCATTTCCCCAACGTTCACGTTGGGTTCTTCGAGGTTCCACTTATTTCGCTTCTGTAAATGTGTGAGATATTCCAATCTCCATCGTTCCCAGAGATCTCTGGAACGACGTTGAACTAGCTCGAATTTGTTCAAGCGGTTTAGTTTGCAATGTGCCAAGTCATGCTCCGGTACCCAGAGTAACGAGGTACCGACCAAAAAATGTGCTGGTGTTAGCACATCAAGATCTTCCGGGTCTTCTGTGAGGGGGGTAAGAGGTCTCGAGTTAACGAGAGCCTCTGTGAAAACTAAAATAGTTTCCATTTCTTCCCAGTTGTAACTGTCCTGATTCAATATTCTGGCTAGGTAATGCTTGACCAATTTGACGCATGATTCCCACACACCTCCCTGATGAGGAGCTCGTGGTGGGTTAAAATGCCAACAAATGGTGGTGAGGTCCAATCCTGGTAAGATTCCATCTTGGGCCTGTTGCAATTCCTGAAGCGTTCGAGTCGTGGATTGGAGATAATTGTCGGCTCCAACGAAGTTTAACCCATTATCTGAGTACATGTCAGAGGGCCGTCCTCTCCTGGACATGAACCGTCTTAGGGCTAAAAGGAAACCTTCGTAACTCATGGAACTAACCAGCTCCAAGTGTATTGCCCTGGAAGTAAAGCATGTGAAAAGGCAAATCCAAACCTTTATCTTTGTAGCCTTATTACCACTGAAATTCTTGATCATGTAAGGGCCGGCGAAGTCCACCCCCGTATGAAGGAAACAGCGCGCTTGTTTAACTCGGCTAGTGGGTAACGGTGCCATCAGTTGTTCCATAGGCTTGGCTCGGAAGTGCAGACATAGGATGCATTTGTGGATTGCACTTTTGATGGCACGTGCTCCTCCGACAATCCAATATGTCTGTCGAATATGGTTGTGAACGGTTGTGTGCCCTGCATGGGCTAAGTGTCGGTGCCAATAGAGGATCATGGATTTCACTACCGGGCTATGACCTGGCAACAGCAGTGGATGCTTCTGGTGGAACGAAAGATCGCTATTATGCAGTCGTCCTCCCACACACAGAATAGAATTGGTGTCTCTAAATATATTTAGGACTCGTAATTGGCGATCCTGCTGAAATTTGCCTTCCTGAAAGTGGACGTCTTGAAGTAACTTAACTAAAATCATCTCACTAGTCTCCAATTCCGTGTGTGTTGGTAGACCATCCCACTTTACCTTGAAACTCTTACAAGTCTTGACACGAGAAAGTATCGCCATGGTGCGCCTTATCAGCATCCATGATGATAATCGCTCCAGAGAATGGCATATAGAGGGAAAAGACCCCTTGGCTTGAACGGCAACAACCGACGGCGTTGGTTTTTCTTCTCCCGTTGTTTTGGTAGTGGCCACGAAATCGGGAATATCGTAATTTTCTTGCAACAGCCAGGGCGGACCATGCCACCATAGTTCATGCTTTGGTAGTTCTTGTGGATTGATGCCACGAGAAGCACAGTCAGCAGGGTTGTCCTCACTCTTGACATGATGCCACTGTGATGCCTCTGATTTGTCATGAATTTGTTGTATGCGATTCGCTACATAGATTTTCCATCTATTTGGTACGGAATGTATCCAGTGTAAAGTCACCATGGAATCCGACCAAAGGTACGTGGCTTTAATGGGAATGCCCCATGTTACCTTGACATGGTTAACCAACTCGCTTAATAGAACTGCTCCTTGCAGTTCCAATCGTGGGAGTGTCAAAACCTTCAAGGGTTTTAGCGATTATAAGGTTTGACACTACCTGGTTATTCCGGACGCCACGTAAATAGATCGCAGCAGAATACGCCTTTTCACTCGCATCCGAGAATCCATGTAGCTCCCAGTCTTGACACTCCGGGGTATACTGCAAATATCTGGGAATCCGTATCCCCTCCAAACTTGGAAGATTGGAGGCGTATTCCATCCATTTGGACATAATGTCGTCTGGTAGCTTCTCGTCCCAGTCCATACTTCTGGTCCAGATGTCTTGCATAATAATTTTTGCCTTTATGATCGTTGGGGATAGCCATCCCAATGGGTCATAAATTTTTGAAATGTCTGACAGTAGTGTTCGTTTGGTATGTTGGCGATTGAGTTCAAAATTTAAAGTGAACTGGAACAAATCTGTAGCCGGGTTCCACTTAAGACCCAGTGTTTTGATGGTGGAAGATTCATCGATGTCCAGTGGTACCTTTGTTTCCCGCATTTCAGGGGGTAGGCTTGCTAAAACTTCTTCCGAGTTCGAGCTCCATTTCCTCAACGAGAACTTGGCGGTTGCTAGTAATTCAACTAGTTCCTTGATCAGTTTAATAGCCTCGGTTGGATTGAAGACTTTTCATGAAGTCGTCCATGTAAAAGTTACGTAACACTGCATCCGCAGCGTAAGGGAACTTCTTAGCGTTGTCCTTCGCCAGTTTCAGTATTGTGAGGATCGCCAAGCAATTTTTGGTTCACGATCATCGCCAATTTGGCGATGATCGTGAACCAAAAATTGCTATCATTGTTTTCCAAAACTTGACAGGTTCAGTTGGGTGCTCCCTCCACAATGTAATGAAATACATTGCATCAGTAGGGTGTACCCTAACGAATCGAAACATCTTCTCTATATCAGCTTAAACCGCAATGGGTCCTAGTCGAAATAACAACAGATGATCCAACAATGGTGTTTGTATGGTCGGTCCCGGTAGTAGTATGTCATTCAAGGAGATGCCGTTAGATGTTTTCGCGGATGCATCAAAAACAACTCGCACCTTGGTCGATGTGCTATCTTCCTTGAACACGGCATGATGCGGTACGCAATAGTGTTGACCGGGATATTTATTTAATTCCGATTCTGTAATTGGAATCATCTGGCCTAGCTCCACGTATTCTTTGAGCTGACCGACATAGGACTTCATCAGGTCAGGATCCTTCATTAACCTTCGTTCGACGGCTATCCATCTTCTCATAGCCATTTGTTTCGAATCACCTAATGGGCGACGATTTTCCACGAACGGAAGTCTGACTTGGTATTGTCCATTTGGCAGGCGGATGGTGTTTGCTTCGTAGTGGTCCAAAACATTTTGCTCTTCCCTCGTCAAGTGTGGATTGGAGGTGGGAAGTTCTTCGATAGTCCAAAACTTCTCCATGGTATGTTCCAACGGTGGGTTGGAACCATAGATAGCCATAACTGATCTGGGACCTGTTGCTTTCACACTTCCCATAACAATCCATCCCAGATCGGTATAGTAGGCGTTTGGCGAACCTCTGTGGCCAATGCGTGCCTTACGGTCACGCATGATGCGAGCCACCACGGTGACTCCTAAAAGAATGTCAATTTTCGCTGGCTTATTATAGAACATGTCCGCTAGTTCTATATTTTTTAGGTGGTCAAACGTGGAAATGTTGATCTCCTGGTGTGGCAATTCCGAGGTGATGGTATCCAGAATGTAAGCTTGGATCTTGAATGATTCGCTACTATCCCAGGTTGATTGCACCCGGAACGTAGTCCTTCCTAAAGTGTTGAGGCCCTGTCCTCCAGCCGCTACAAACCCTTCTGTGACCCTTGTGCGGGGTAGTCGTAACTTCTTCACCAATTCGTTGGTCACAAAATTCTCTTGTGCACCAGTGTCTAATAGACATCTTGCTTCCGTAGGGGCGATCCGATTGGGAATAATGACCGATGCTGTAGGTAATAGACCTGTATGTTCGTTGGAGCCATACTGGTGGAGAACTATATTAATGTTCTTAGTAGCCTTCGACTCCATACCTTCTGAATGTAGTAGGGTGTGATGCCGTTTACGGCAGACAAAGCAAGTCCACTCTACGGCACAATCACTTACTTGGTGAGTCCCGAGGCAATTATAGCACCTTTTGTTCGTCCTGACCCAATCTCGTCGCTGATGAACACTCATGCTACCGAACGTACCACATTTACTTATGCGGTGATCCAGGCTGCCACAGTAACTACATGGCCTGGGCTTAAACGTCGGTTTGGGCCTGGCCTTTGAGTGTCCAGATTCCCCTGAGGAGCTCCGATTCCTAGTTTTTGCTCCTTTGGCCTTGGTAGCGACGTGCACTGATTTTTTCAGTATTGAGGGTGATTTAGATCTGTTTCGGTTGCGTGATCTAATCACTGTTTTTCGAAAACGGACCTGTTTGCGGGAATCATCTGCGCTGTATCCCGCTTCGCTATCGGTAGTTACCACAAGGGCCTTGGCTTCCTTATGATCCCTTCCAGTCTTGTTTCTGGAAGGGGCAGCGGCAGCACTATTTGATTTGATTTCCTTCGTCAAACCTACATTTTTGGCCTGCATCTCTAGAAAGTCGATGCAGGTTTGTAGGGATGGGACATCGTTTGTTGTCAATGTCTGATTGAATTCCTTTATGGTTTTGGTATCCAATCTCGCCATTATGAAGTGTAAGTAAAGCACATCTGCTTCACTCACACTCCCTAAGTTAACTTGCTGAAGCTGTGCCTTTGTAGTACGAATCGTACTTATGAGCTTATGTAGACCAGACTCACTCTGGCTCATAAGAGGCGGAAGTTCCAACAGCGGGCGAATCGCTGCGTGGACGGTTTCCCTAGGGGAATCTTAACGACCTTCCATCCGACCCCACGCTATGACCCAATTGCCATCCGTGACTGTAAGGTCGGATATATTTTCCTTAGCTTCTCCCTCGGAGAGAGCCTCGATAAGGAGTCGCATCCGTTCCGTGGAAGAATAAGTGGGGTTGTTCCTAACAAGAGTGTTAAATTCACTCTTGAAGGTAGGCCAATCCCTATGTAGTCCACTAAATTTGGGGACTGCTATCTTCGGTGTCTTGAGCCTAGTTCCAGTCACACTGGTGCTCAATGACTTTGCAATGTCTATCATCTTTGACAAGACACGATGATGGTTTAACTTCAGCTTGGTTTGGGTATTAATTGCTTGGTACCGAGGATTCTGGTCCAAGTCGACAGAAGTATCATCCGCGTAATGTAAATAACATCCGACTGACAATTCTTCTAACTTCGGATGCATTCTTTCCATTTCCTTTACGTAGATGTCAGCTGACGTAGCCGATATCAATTTAGAATTATCCAAATGATCGTGCGCAACTGATTCTATGTCTCGAATGCGGTCTTGGAGAGCCTGGTGTTGACCCACATGGGCTGCTTGTGCTGCCATGATTTCGTCCGCTTGACTTCCGTCACCCGATGTAAAATTCGGTGGTGGAGGAGGGTTGGGTGGAGGTGTATTGCCTTCTCGGCCACCTCCTTGGCTACCTCCTGAGTTACTTCCTTGATCCTCTCCTGACTGATCTCCGGGGTCACCTCCTTGTTCGCCGCCTTCAGAGGAATTCGGGACTTCTGGGGCGGGGTCCGATGCTGGATCGTCGTCTGACGATTCCGAAGGGGATGATTCTGGGTCACCTGGTTCCCCTGCGGTTGTTGTAAAAGTGCTGGACTTATGCTTTGATAGTCTCTTTGTTTTTGAAGGGCTGGTGGATTCCCCTTCCGAGCCGGGGTCTGTTTCCGCGGCTGTGGTCTCACCTGGGGAGGATAAATGCTCTCTATCCGATAGTGTGTAGGAGTAATATCCTTTCACCACACTACCGATTCCACTATCCAATACTTGTTGAATTTGTTTTTGCTCTTCCTTTTCCACTAACTCATCTGTTTCGGGATCAAAAAACAACGTTTGATCACCTTCAACGAGTGAGTGGAACTCAGTAAAGGAGACTGAACTTGAGGCAGGTTCTTTGGATGCTTCCTCTCGGTCAACTGTAGGTTTCTCCCCGGATATCCGTTGGTATTCTAAATAGAGATTGAGTGTCTCTACGAATACGGGGTAATCTTCGTCTACTACTGTTTCAGCAAGTTTTTCCAAAACTGCCTTTTGAAACCTTCGAAAAATAAACTGAAGATCACTTTCGTTTAGAGGAATTCCCAAATTAAAATTCTTTGGTAATTCTATGGAGTATTTAGTAGGGGACTCATTATGGAACACAAAATTCCTCCTTTTCCTTAAAGAGGATTCCAAACTTTCTTGCAACACTTGGGGAGAACGTCCGCTAATTGGGTTTGCGGAGCGTAGTCGAGAGGAAATCGCAGCAAATTGTGCGGATTTCCTCCTTGGTTGCTCGCCCTTTTGGCCTGAAGATTTCAGAGAGGAGAGGTCACTAGCCTCTCTTCGTCTCTGCACCTCGTCCACTAACCACTCTAGGTGATTAGTGCAGCCGTGACTATTAAGATAGGAAACAATAAGTTTTTCTAACTTCCTTAAGTTTTCATAATCCTTAAGGTTTGTTTCCTTGTTAGCAAGCTCTTGACCCCATAGACATTTATAATACTGGTCCTTCCAGTAGTCTAGGGTGTAGCTTTCAGGAAATATGGTTCCTGTTTTTCTATTTTTTGTTCCCGGTACTTTGCAATCTGGGTTACGGTACTTCCGTAACTCAAATGCAAACATACATGCAATATAATACCACCATTTCAAGGTGGTCAGTGCATGAAACTTAGGCTTCTGTTTCGTCCGGGTTAAGATTTCCAGCACCAGTAGCTACCCCCAATACCCGCTGGACGAGCAGTGCCAATCGTGCTGACTCACCCAGTAAGACCACCGAGTGAGCAACACTGCTCTTCCCTCGTAGGTCTGGGTATCAGCAGGAGGGGTTTTGCTGAGGGATGCGGCTGTGCGTGGGGTGCTATCGCGTTATGCTTGCTGCCCAAATATGATTGTGTATGCCAAGTTATCTCTTCTTGGTGTCCGGGATGACTTGATGGTGTTATGGTATAAATACTGTAGAACCGTAAGGTTGTACCTTGTGAATGTTGAGGTATTTCCGCCTTTGGCTGGTTTCTCCAATGGGAATTATACCTACCTTTGTAGTCTTTTACCCGCTGGCGCGGTGCCCTGGGGAACAGCAGAAACGGAACCAAAACCGGAGGCAGCAAGTCCGAGGAAGAAGACTCGTGGCCAAAAAACCGATGCAAAACACACGATAAATTGTGAGGTACAAAACAAAGTTATTTGGAAAAAGTTGTACCAAAATTTTGGAGAGAACTGCACAAAAAATTGTTAGACACAAAAGATCTAAAGTTATTTGGAAAAATTTGTACCAAAATTTTGGAGAGAACTGCACAAAAAATTGTTAGGCACAAAAGAGCTTAAAGTTATTTGGAAAAAGTTGTACCAAAATTTTGGAGAGAACTGCACAAAAAATTGTTAGGCACAAAAGAGCTCAAAGTTATTTGGAAACATTTGTACCAAAATTTTGGAGAGAACTGCACAAAAAATTGTTAGGCACAAAAGAGCTTAAAGTTATTTGGAAAAATTTGTACCAATATTTTGGAGAGAACTGCACAAAAAATTGTTAGGCACAAAAGAGCTCAAAGTTATTTGGAAAAATTTGTACCAAAATTTTGGAGAGAACTGCACAAAAAATTGTTAGGCACAAAAGAGCTCAAAGTTATTTGGAAAAATTTGTACCAAAATTTTGGAGAGAACTGCACAAAAAATTGTTAGGCACAAAAGAGCTCAAAGTTATTTGGAAAAATTTGTACCAATATTTTGGAGAGAACTGCACAAAAAATTGTAAGGCACAAAAGAGCTAAAAGTTATTTGGAAAAAATTGTACCAAAATTTTGGAGAGAACTGCACAAAAAATTGGTAGGCACAAAAGAGCTCAAAGTTATTTGGAAAAATTTGTACCAAAATTTTGGAGAGAACTGCACAAAAAATTGTTAGGCACAAAAGAGCTCAAAGTTATTTGGAAAAATTTGTACCAATATTTTGGAGAGAACTGCACAAAAAATTGTTAGGCACAAAAGAGCTCAAAGTTATTTGGAAAAATTTGTACCAATATTTTGGAGAGAACTGCACAAAAAATTGTAAGGCACAAAAGAGCTCAAAGTTATTTGGAAAAAGTTGTACCAATATTTTGGAGAGAACTGCACAAAAAATTGTTAGGCACAAAAGAGCTCAAAGTTATTTGGAAAAAGTTGTACCAAAATTTTGGAGAGAACTGCACAAAAAATTGTTAGGCACAAAAGAGCTCAAAGTTATTTGGAAAAAGTTGTACCAAAATTTTGGAGAGAACTGCACAAAAAATTGTTAGGCACAAAAGAGCTCAAAGTTATTTGGAAAAATTTGTACCAATATTTTGGAGAGAACTGCACAAAAAATTGTTAGGCACAAAAGAGCTCAAAGTTATTTGGAAAAATTTGTACCAAAATTTTGGAGAGAACTGCACAAAAAATTGTAAGGCACAAAAGAGCTCAAAGTTATTTGGAAAAAGTTGTACCAAAATTTTGGAGAGAACTGCACAAAAAATTGTTAGGCACAAAAGAGCTCAAAGTTATTTGGAAAAATTTGTACCAATATTTTGGAGAGAACTGCACCAAAAATTGTTAGGCACAAAAGAGCTCAAAGTTATTTGGAAAAATTTGTACCAATATTTTGGAGAGAACTGCACAAAAAATTGTTAGGCACAAAAGAGCTCAAAGTTATTTGGAAAAAGTTGTACCAAAATTTTGGAGAGAACTGCACAAAAAATTGTTAGGCACAAAAGAGCTCAAAGTTATTTGTAAAAAGTTGTACCAAAATTTTGGAGAGAACTGCACAAAAAATTGTTAGGCACAAAAGAGCTCAAAGTTATTTGGAAACATTTGTACAAAAATTTTGGAGAGAACTGCACAAAAAATTGTTAGGCACAAAAGAGCTCAAAGTTATTTGGAAACATTTGTACCAAAATTTTGGAGAGAACTGCACAAAAAATTGTTAGGCACAAAAGAGCTTAAAGTTATTTGGAAAAATTTGTACCAATATTTTGGAAAGAACTGCACAAAAAATTGTTAGGCACAAAAGAGCTCAAAGTTATTTGGAAAAATTTGTACCAATATTTTGGAGAGAACTGCACAAAAAATTGTTAGGCACAAAAGAGCTCAAAGTTATTTGGAAAAATTTGTACCAAAATTTTGGAGAGAACTGCACAAAAAATTGTTAGGCACAAAAGAGCTCAAAGTTATTTGGAAAAATTTGTACCAATATTTTGGAGAGAACTGCACAAAAAATTGTTAGGCACAAAAGAGCTCAAAGTTATTTGGAAAAATTTGTACCAAAATTTTGGAGAGAACTGCACAAAAAATTGTAAGGCACAAAAGAGCTCAAAGTTATTTTGAAAAAGTTGTACCAAAATTTTGGAGAGAACTGCACAAAAAATTGTTAGGCACAAAAGAGCTCAAAGTTATTTGGAAACATTTGTACAAAAATTTTGGAGAGAACTGCACAAAAAATTGTTGGGCACAAAAGAGCTCAAAGTTATTTGGAAACATTTGTACCAAAATTTTGGAGAGAACTGCACAAAAAATTGTTAGGCACAAAAGAGCTTAAAGTTATTTGGAAAAATTTGTACCAATATTTTGGAAAGAACTGCACAAAAAATTGTTAGGCACAAAAGAGCTCAAAGTTATTTGGAAAAATTTGTACCAATATTTTGGAGAGAACTGCACAAAAAATTGTTAGGCACAAAAGAGCTCAAAGTTATTTGGAAAAATTTGTACCAATATTTTGGAAAGAACTGCACAAAAAATTGTTAGGCACAAAAGAGCTCAAAGTTATTTGGAAAAATTTGTACCAATATTTTGGAGAGAACTGCACAAAAAATTGTTAGGCACAAAAGAGCTCAAAGTTATTTGGAAAAATTTGTACCAAAATTTTGGAGAGAACTGCACAAAAAATTGTTAGGCACAAAAGAGCTCAAAGTTATTTGGAAAAATTTGTACCAATATTTTGGAGAGAACTGCACAAAAAATTGTTAGGCACAAAAGAGCTCAAAGTTATTTGGAAAAATTTGTACCAAAATTTTGGAGAGAACTGCACAAAAAATTGTAAGGCACAAAAGAGCTCAAAGTTATTTTGAAAAAGTTGTACCAAAATTTTGGAGAGAACTGCACAAAAAATTGTTAGGCACAAAAGAGCTCAAAGTTATATGGAAAAATTTGTACCAATATTTTGGAGAGAACTGCACCAAAAATTGTTAGGCACAAAAGAGCTCAAAGTTATTTGGAAAAATTTGTACCAATATTTTGGAGAGAACTGCACAAAAAATTGTTAGGCACAAAAGAGCTCAAAGTTATTTGGAAAAATTTGTACCAAAATTTTGGAGAGAACTGCACAAAAAATTGTAAGGCACAAAAGAGCTCAAAGTTATTTTGAAAAAGTTGTACCAAAATTTTGGAGAGAACTGCACAAAAAATTGTTAGGCACAAAAGAGCTCAAAGTTATATGGAAAAATTTGTACCAATATTTTGGAGAGAACTGCACCAAAAATTGTTAGGCACAAAAGAGCTCAAAGTTATTTGGAAAAATTTGTACCAATATTTTGGAGAGAACTGCACAAAAAATTGTTAGGCACAAAAGAGCTCAAAGTTATTTGGAAAAATTTGTACCAAAATTTTGGAGAGAACTGCACAAAAAATTGTAAGGCACAAAAGAGCTCAAAGTTATTTGGAAAAATTTGTACCAAAATTTTAGAGAGAACTGCACAAAAAATTGTTAGGCACAAAAGAGCTCAAAGTTATTTGGAAAAATTTGTACCAATATTTTGGAGAGAACTGCACAAAAAATTGTTAGGCACAAAAGAGCTCAAAGTTATTTGGAAAAATTTGTACCAATATTTTGGAGAGAACTGCACAAAAAATTGTTAGGCACAAAAGAGCTCAAAGTTATTTGGAAAAAGTTGTACCAAAATTTTGGAGAGAACTGCACAAAAAATTGTTAGGCACAAAAGAGCTCAAAGTTATTTGGAAAAAGTTGTACCAAAATTTTGGATAGAACTGCACAAAAAATTGTTAGGCACAAAAGAGCTCAAAGTTATTTGGAAACATTTGTACCAAAATTTTGGAGAGAACTGCACAAAAAATTGTTAGGCACAAAAGAGCTCAAAGTTATTTGGAAACATTTGTACCAAAATTTTGGAGAGAACTGCACAAAAAATTGTTAGGCACAAAAGAGCTCAAAGTTATTTGGAAAAATTTGTACCAAAATTTTGGAGAGAACTGCACAAAAAATTGTTAGGCACAAAAGAGCTCAAAGATATTTGGAAAAAATTGTACCAAAATTTTGGAGAGAACTGCACAAAAAATTGTTAGGCACAAAAGAGCTCAAAGTTATTTGGAAAAATTTGTACCAAAATTTTGGAGAGAACTGCACAAAAAATTGTTAGGCACAAAAGAGCTCAAAGTTATTTGGAAAAATTTGTACCAAAATTTTGGAGAGAACTGCACAAAAAATTGTTAGGCACAAAAGAGCTCAAAGTTATTTGGAAAAATTTGTACCAAAATTTTGGAGAGAACTGCACAAAAAATTGTTAGGCACAAAAGAGCTCAAAGTTATTTGGAAAAATTTGTACCAATATTTTGGAGAGAACTGCACAAAAAATTGTTAGGCACAAAAGAGCTCAAAGTTATTTGGAAAAAGTTGTACCAAAATTTTGGAGAGAACTGCACAAAAAATTGTTAGGCACAAAAGAGCTCAAAGTTATTTGGAAACATTTGTACCAAAATTTTGGAGAGAACTGCACAAAAAATTGTTAGGCACATAAGAGCTCAAAGTTATTTGGAAAAATTTGTACCAATATTTTGGAGAGAACTGCACAAAAAATTGTTAGGCACAAAAGAGCTCAAAGTTATTTGGAAAAAGTTGTACCAAAATTCTGGAGAGAACTGCACAAAAAATTGTTAGGCACAAAAGAGCTCAAAGTTATTTGGAAAAATTTGTACCAATATTTTGGAGAGAACTGCACAAAACATTGTTAGGCACAAAAGAGCTCAAAGTTATTTGGAAAAATTTGTACCAATATTTTGGAGAGAACTGCACAAAAAATTGTTAGGCACAAAAGAGCTCAAAGTTATTTGGAAAAATTTGTACCAAAATTTTGGAGAGAACTGCACAAAAAATTGTTAGGCACAAAAGAGCTCAAAGTTATTTGGAAAAATTTGTACCAAAATTTTGGAGAGAACTGCACAAAAAATTGTTAGGCACAAAAGAGCTCAAAGTTATTTGGAAAACGTTGTACCAAAATTTTGGAGAGAACTGCACAAAAAATTGTTAGGCACAAAAGAGCTCAAAGTTATTTGGAAAAATTTGTACCAAAATTTTGGAGAGAACTGCACAAAAAAATTGTTAGGCACAAAAGAGCTCAAAGTTATTTGGAAACATTTGTACCAAAATTTTGGAGAGAACTGCACAAAAAATTGTTAGGCACAAAAGAGCTCAAAGTTATTTGGAAAAATTTGTACCAAAATTTTGGAGACAACTGCACAAAAAATTGTTAGGCACAAAAGAGCTCAAAGATATTTGGAAAAAGTTGTACCAAAATTTTGGAGAGAACTGCACAAAAAATTGTTAGGCACAAAAGAGCTCAAAGTTATTTGGAAAAATTTGTACCAAAATTTTGGAGAGAACTGCACAAAAAATTGTTAGGCACAAAAGAGCTCAAAGTTATTTGGAAAAATTTGTACCAAAATTTTGGAGAGAACTGCACAAAAAATTGTTAGGCACAAAAGAGCTCAAAGTTATTTGGAAAAAGTTGTACCAAAATTTTGGAGAGAACTGCACAAAAAATTGTTAGGCACAAAAGAGCTCAAAGTTATTTGGAAACATTTGTACCAAAATTTTGGAGAGAACTGCACAAAAAATTGTTAGGCACAAAAGAGCTTAAAGTTATTTGGAAAAATTTGTACCAATATTTTGGAGAGGACTGCACAAAAAATTGTTAGGCACAAAAGAGCTCACAGTTATTTGGAAAAATTTGTACCAATATTTTGGAGAGAACTGCACAAAAAATTGTTAGGCACAAAAGAGCTCAAAGTTATTTGGAAAAATTTGTACCAAAATTTTGGAGAGAACTGCACAAAAAATTGTTAGGCACAAAGGAGCTCAAAGTTATTTGGAAAAAGTTGTACCAAAATTTTGGAGAGAACTGCACAAAAAATTGTTAGGCACAAAACAGCTCAAAGTTATTTGGAAACATTTGTACCAAAATTTTGGAGAGAACTGCACAAAAAATTGTTAGGCACAAAAGAGCTCAAAGTTATTTGGAAAAAGTTGTACCAAAATTTTGGAGAGAACTGCACAAAAAATTGTTAGGCACAAAAGAGCTCAAAGTTATTTGGAAAAAGTTGTACCAATATTTTGGAGAGAACTGCACAAAAAATTGTTAGGCACAAAAGAGCTCAAAGTTATTTGGAAAAATTTGTACCAATATTTTGGAGAGAACTGCACAAAAAATTGTTAGGCACAAAAGAGTTTAAAGTTATTTGGAAAAATTTGTACCAAAATTTTGGAGAGAACTGCACAAAAAATTGTTAGGCACAAAACAGTTTAAAGTTATTTGGAAACATTTGTACCAAAATTTTGGAGAGAACTGCACAAAAAATTGTTAGGCACAAAAGAGCTCAAAGTTATTTGGAAAAAGTTGTACCAAAATTTTGGAGAGAACTGCACAAAAAATTGTTAGGCACAAAAGAGCTCAAAGTTATTTGGAAAAAGTTGTACCAATATTTTGGAGAGAACTGCACAAAAAATTGTTAGGCACAAAAGAGCTCAAAGTTATTTGGAAAAATTTGTACCAATATTTTGGAGAGAACTGCACAAAAAATTGTTAGGCACAAAAGAGCTCAAAGTTATTTGGAAAAATTTGTACCAATATTTTGGAGAGAACTGCACAAAAAATTGTTAGGCACAAAAGAGCTCAAAGTTATTTGGAAAAATTTGTACCAAAATTTTGGAGAGAACTGCACAAAAAATTGTAAGGCACAAAAGAGCTCAAAGTTATTTGGAAAAAGTTGTACCAAAATTTTGGAGAGAACTGCACAAAAGATTGTTAGGCACAAAAGAGCTCAAAGTTATTTGGAAAAAGTTGTACCAACATTTTGGAGAGAACTGCACAAAAAATTGTTAGGCACAAAAGAGCTCAAAGTTATTTGGAAAAAGTTGTACCAATATTTTGGAGAGAACTGCACAAAAAATTGTTAGGCACAAGAGAGCTCAAAGTTATTTGGAAAAATTTGTACCAATATTTTGGAGAGAACTGCACAAAAAATTGTTAGGCACAAAAGAGCTCAAAGTTATTTGGAAAAATTTGTACCAATATTTTGGAGAGAACTGCACAAAAAATTGTTAGGCACAAAAGAGCTCAAAGTTATTTGGAAAAATTTGTACCAAAATTTTGGAGAGAACTGCACAAAAAATTGTTAGGCACAAAAGAGCTCAAAGTTATTTGGAAAAAGTTGTACCAATATTTTGGAGAGAACTGCACAAAAAATTGTTAGGCACAAAAGAGCTCAAAGTTATTTGGACAAATTTGTACCAATATTTTGGAGAGAACTGCACCAAAAATTGTTAGGCACAAAAGAGCTCAAAGTTATTTGGAAAAATTTGTACCAATATTTTGGAGAGAACTGCACAAAAAATTGTTAGGCACAAGAGAGCTCAAAGTTATTTGGAAAAATTTGTACCAATATTTTGGAGAGAACTGCACAAAAAATTGTTAGGCACAAAAGAGCTCAAAGTTATTTGGAAAAAGTTGTACCAAAATTTTGGAGAGAACTGCACAAAAGATTGTTAGGCACAAAAGAGCTCAAAGTTATTTGGAAACATTTGTACCAAAATTTTGGAGAGAACTGCACAAAAAATTGTTAGGCACAAAAGAGCTCAAAGTTATTTGGAAAAAGTTGTACCAAAATTTTGGAGAGAACTGCACAAAAAATTGTTAGGCACAAAAGAGCTCAAAGTTATTTGGAAAAAGTTGTACCAAAATTTTGGAGAGAACTGCACAAAAAATTGTTAGGCACAAAAGAGCTCAAAGTTATTTGGAAACATTTGTACCAAAATTTTGGAGAGAACTGCACAAAAAATTGTTAGGCACAAAAGAGCTTAAAGTTATTTGGAAAAATTTGTACCAATATTTTGGAGAGGACTGCACAAAAAATTGTTAGGCACAAAAGAGCTCACAGTTATTTGGAAAAATTTGTACCAATATTTTGGAGAGAACTGCACAAAAAATTGTTAGGCACAAAAGAGCTCAAAGTTATTTGGAAAAATTTGTACCAAAATTTTGGAGAGAACTGCACAAAAAATTGTTAGGCACAAAGGAGCTCAAAGTTATTTGGAAAAAGTTGTACCAAAATTTTGGAGAGAACTGCACAAAAAATTGTTAGGCACAAAACAGCTCAAAGTTATTTGGAAACATTTGTACCAAAATTTTGGAGAGAACTGCACAAAAAATTGTTAGGCACAAAAGAGCTCAAAGTTATTTGGAAAAAGTTGTACCAAAATTTTGGAGAGAACTGCACAAAAAATTGTTAGGCACAAAAGAGCTCAAAGTTATTTGGAAAAAGTTGTACCAATATTTTGGAGAGAACTGCACAAAAAATTGTTAGGCACAAAAGAGCTCAAAGTTATTTGGAAAAATTTGTACCAATATTTTGGAGAGAACTGCACAAAAAATTGTTAGGCACAAAAGAGTTTAAAGTTATTTGGAAAAATTTGTACCAAAATTTTGGAGAGAACTGCACAAAAAATTGTTAGGCACAAAACAGTTTAAAGTTATTTGGAAACATTTGTACCAAAATTTTGGAGAGAACTGCACAAAAAATTGTTAGGCACAAAAGAGCTCAAAGTTATTTGGAAAAAGTTGTACCAAAATTTTGGAGAGAACTGCACAAAAAATTGTTAGGCACAAAAGAGCTCAAAGTTATTTGGAAAAAGTTGTACCAATATTTTGGAGAGAACTGCACAAAAAATTGTTAGGCACAAAAGAGCTCAAAGTTATTTGGAAAAATTTGTACCAATATTTTGGAGAGAACTGCACAAAAAATTGTTAGGCACAAAAGAGCTCAAAGTTATTTGGAAAAATTTGTACCAAAATTTTGGAGAGAACTGCACAAAAAATTGTTAGGCACAAAAGAGCTCAAAGTTATTTGGAAAAAGTTGTACCAAAATTTTGGAGAGAACTGCACAAAAAATTGTAAGGCACAAAAGAGCTCAAAGTTATTTGGAAAAAGTTGTACCAAAATTTTGGAGAGAACTGCACAAAAGATTGTTAGGCACAAAAGAGCTCAAGGTTATTTGGAAAAAGTTGTACCAACATTTTGGAGAGAACTGCACAAAAAATTGTTAGGCACAAAAGAGCTCAAAGTTATTTGGAAAAAGTTGTACCAATATTTTGGAGAGAACTGCACAAAAAATTGTTAGGCACAAGAGAGCTCAAAGTTATTTGGAAAAATTTGTACCAATATTTTGGAGAGAACTGCACAAAAAATTGTTAGGCACAAAAGAGCTCAAAGTTATTTGGAAAAATTTGTACCAATATTTTGGAGAGAACTGCACAAAAAATTGTTAGGCACAAAAGAGCTCAAAGTTATTTGGAAAAATTTGTACCAAAATTTTGGAGAGAACTGCACAAAAAATTGTAAGGCACAAAAGAGCTCAAAGTTATTTGGAAAAAGTTGTACCAAAATTTTGGAGAGAACTGCACAAAAAATTGTTAGGCACAAAAGAGCTCAAAGTTATTTGGACAAATTTGTACCAATATTTTGGAGAGAACTGCACCAAAAATTGTTAGGCACAAAAGAGCTCAAAGTTATTTGGAAAAATTTGTACCAATATTTTGGAGAGAACTGCACAAAAAATTGTTAATCACAAAAGAGCTCAAAGTTATTTGGAAAAAGTTGTACCAAAATTTTGGAGAGAACTGCACAAAAAATTGTTAGGCACAAAAGAGCTCAAAGTTATTTGGAAAAAGTTGTACCAAAATTTTGGAGAGAACTGCACAAAAGATTGTTAGGCACAAAAGAGCTCAAAGTTATTTGGAAACATTTGTACCAAAATTTTGGAGAGAACTGCACAAAAAATTGTTAGGCACAAAAGAGCTCAAAGTTATTTGGAAACATTTGTACCAAAATTTTGGAGAGAACTGCACAAAAAATTGTTAGGCACAAAAGAGCTTAAAGTTATTTGGAAAAATTTGTACCAAGATTTTGGAGAGAACTGCACAAAAAATTGTTAGGCACAAAAGAGCTCAAAGTTATTTGGAAAAATTTGTACCAATATTTTGGAGAGAACTGCACAAAAAATTGTTAGGCACAAAAGAGCTCAAAGTTATTTGGAAAAATTTGTACCAATATTTTGGAGAGAACTGCACAAAAAATTGTTAGGCACAAAAGAGCTCAAAGATATTTGGAAAAAGTTGTACCAAAATTTTGGAGAGAACTGCACAAAAAATTGTTAGGCACAAAAGAGCTCAAAGTTATTTGGAAAAATTTGTACCAAAATTTTGGAGAGAACTGCACAAAAAATTGTTAGGCACAAAAGAGCTTAAAGTTATTTGGAAAAATTTGTACCAATATTTTGGAGAGAACTGCACAAAAAATTGTTAGGCACAAAAGAGCTCAAAGTTATTTGGAAAAATTTGTACCAAAATTTTGGAGAGAACTGCACAAAAAATTGTTAGGCACAAAAGAGCTCAAAGTTATTTGGAAAAATTTGTACCAATATTTTGGAGAGAACTGCACCAAAAATTGTTAGGCACAAAAGAGCTCAAAGTTTTTTGGAAAAATTTGTACCAATATTTTGGAGAGAACTGCACAAAAAATTGTTAGGCACAAAAGAGCTCAAAGTTATTTGGAAAAAGTTGTACCAAAATTTTGGAGAGAACTGCACAAAAAATTGTTAGGCACAAAAGAGCTCAAAGTTATTTGTAAAAAGTTGTACCAAAATTTTGGAGAGAACTGCACAAAAAATTGTTAGGCACAAAAGAGCTCAAAGTTATTTGGAAAAATTTGTACCAAAATTTTGGAGAGAACTGCACAAAAAATTGTAAGGCACAAAAGAGCTCAAAGTTATTTGGAAAAATTTGTACCAAAATTTTGGAGAGAACTGCACAAAAAATTGTTAGGCACAAAAGAGCTCAAAGTTATTTGGAAAAATTTGTACCAAAATTTTGGAGAGAACTGCACAAAAAATTGTTAGGCACAAAAGAGCTCAAAGTTATTTGGAAAAATTTGTACCAATATTTTGGAGAGAACTGCACAAAAAATTGTTAGGCACAAAAGAGCTCAAAGTTATTTGGAAAAATTTGTACCAAAATTTTGGAGAGAACTGCACAAAAAATTGTAAGGCACAAAAGAGCTCAAAGTTATTTGGAAAAAGTTGTACCAAAATTTTGGAGAGAACTGCACAAAAAATTGTTAGGCACAAAAGAGCTCAAAGTTATTTGGAAAAATTTGTACCAATATTTTGGAGAGAACTGCACCAAAAATTGTTAGGCACAAAAGAGCTCAAAGTTATTTGGAAAAAGTTGTACCAAAATTTTGGAGAGAACTGCACAAAAAATTGTTAGGCACAAAAGAGCTCAAAGTTATTTGTAAAAAGTTGTACCAAAATTTTGGAGAGAACTGCACAAAAAATTGTTAGGCACAAAAGAGCTCAAAGTTATTTGGAAAAATTTGTACCAAAATTTTGGAGAGAACTGCACAAAAAATTGTTAGGCACAAAAGAGCTCAAAGTTATTTGGAAAAATTTGTACCAAAATTTTGGAGAGAACTGCACAAAAAATTGTTAGGCACAAAAGAGCTCAAAGTTATTTGGAAAAATTTGTACCAAAATTTTGGAGAGAACTGCACAAAAAATTGTTAGGCACAAAAGAGCTCAAAGTTATTTGGAAAAATTTGTACCAATATTTTGGAGAGAACTGCACAAAAAATTGTTAGGCACAAAAGAGCTCAAAGTTATTTGGAAAAATTTGTACCAAAATTTTGGAGAGAACTGCACAAAAAATTGTAAGGCACAAAAGAGCTCAAAGTTATTTGGAAAAAGTTGTACCAAAATTTTGGAGAGAACTGCACAAAAAATTGTTAGGCACAAAAGAGCTCAAAGTTATTTGGAAAAATTTGTACCAATATTTTGGAGAGAACTGCACCAAAAATTGTTAGGCACAAAAGAGCTCAAAGTTATTTGGAAAAATTTGTACCAATATTTTGGAGAGAACTGCACAAAAAATTGTTAGGCACAAAAGAGCTCAAAGTTATTTGGAAAAATTTGTACCAAAATTTTGGAGAGAACTGCACAAAAAATTGTAAGGCACAAAAGAGCTCAAAGTTATTTGGAAAAATTTGTACCAAAATTTTAGAGAGAACTGCACAAAAAATTGTTAGGCACAAAAGAGCTCAAAGTTATTTGGAAAAATTTGTACCAATATTTTGGAGAGAACTGCACAAAAAATTGTTAGGCACAAAAGAGCTCAAAGTTATTTGGAAAAATTTGTACCAATATTTTGGAGAGAACTGCACAAAAAATTGTTAGGCACAAAAGAGCTCAAAGTTATTTGGAAAAAGTTGTACCAAAATTTTGGAGAGAACTGCACAAAAAATTGTTAGGCACAAAAGAGCTCAAAGTTATTTGGAAAAAGTTGTACCAAAATTTTGGAGAGAACTGCACAAAAAATTGTTAGGCACAAAAGAGCTCAAAGTTATTTGTAAAAAGTTGTACCAAAATTTTGGAGAGAACTGCACAAAAAATTGTTAGGCACAAAAGAGCTCAAAGTTATTTGGAAAAATTTGTACCAAAATTTTGGAGAGAACTGCACAAAAAATTGTTAGGCACAAAAGAGCTCAAAGTTATTTGGAAAAATTTGTACCAAAATTTTGGAGAGAACTGCACAAAAAATTGTTAGGCACAAAAGAGCTCAAAGTTATTTGGAAAAATTTGTACCAAAATTTTGGAGAGAACTGCACAAAAAAATTGTTAGGCACAAAAGAGCTCAAAGTTATTTGGAAAAATTTGTACCAAAATTTTGGAGAGAACTGCACAAAAAATTGTTAGGCACAAAAGAGCTCAAAGTTATTTGGAAAAATTTGTACCAATATTTTGGAGAGAACTGCACAAAAAATTGTTAGGCACAAAAGAGCTCAAAGTTATTTGGAAAAAGTTGTACCAAAATTTTGGAGAGAACTGCACAAAAAATTGTTAGGCACAAAAGAGCTCAAAGTTATTTGGAAAAATTTGTACCAATATTTTGGAGAGAACTGCACAAAACATTGTTAGGCACAAAAGAGCTCAAAGTTATTTGGAAAAATTTGTACCAATATTTTGGAGAGAACTGCACAAAAAATTGTTAGGCACAAAAGAGCTCAAAGTTATTTGGAATAATTTGTAACAAAATTTTGGAGAGAACTGCACAAAAATTGTTAGGCACAAAAGAGCTCAAAGTTATTTGGAAAAATTTGTACCAAAATTTTGGAGAGAACTGCACAAAAAATTGTTAGGCACAAAAGAGCTCAAAGTTATTTGGAAAACGTTGTACCAAAATTTTGGAGAGAACTGCACAAAAAATTGTTAGGCACAAAAGAGCTCAAAGTTATTTGGAAAAATTTGTACCAAAATTTTGGAGAGAACTGCACAAAAAAATTGTTAGGCACAAAAGAGCTCAAAGTTATTTGGAAACATTTGTACCAAAATTTTGGAGAGAACTGCACAAAAAATTGTTAGGCACAAAAGAGCTCAAAGTTATTTGGAAAAATTTGTACCAAAATTTTGGAGACAACTGCACAAAAAATTGTTAGGCACAAAAGAGCTCAAAGATATTTGGAAAAAGTTGTACCAAAATTTTGGAGAGAACTGCACAAAAAATTGTTAGGCACAAAACAGCTCAAAGTTATTTGGAAAAATTTGTACCAAAATTTTGGAGAGAACTGCACAAAAAATTGTTAGGCACAAAAGAGCTCAAAGTTATTTGGAAAAATTTGTACCAAAATTTTGGAGAGAACTGCACAAAAAATTGTTAGGCACAAAAGAGCTCAAAGTTATTTGGAAAAATTTGTACCAAAATTTTGGAGAGAACTGCACAAAAAATTGTTAGGCACAAAAGAGCTCAAAGTTATTTGGAAACATTTGTACCAAAATTTTGGAGAGAACTGCACAAAAAATTGTTAGGCACAAAAGAGCTTAAAGTTATTTGGAAAAATTTGTACCAATATTTTGGAGAGAACTGCACAAAAAATTGTTAGGAACAAAAGAGCTCAAAGTTATTTGGAAAAATTTGTACCAATATTTTGGAGAGAACTGCACAAAAAATTGTTAGGCACAAAAGAGCTCAAAGTTATTTGGAAAAATTTGTACCAAAATTTTGGAGAGAACTGCACAAAAAATTGTTAGGCACAAAAGAGCTCAAAGTTATTTGGAAAAAGTTGTACTAAAATTTTGGAGAGAACTGCACAAAAAATTGTTAGGCACAAAACAGCTCAAAGTTATTTGGAAACATTTGTACCAAAATTTTGGAGAGAACTGCACAAAAAATTGTTAGGCACAAAAGAGCTCAAAGTTATTTGGAAAAAATTGTACCAAAATTTTGGAGAGAACTGCACAAAAAATTCTTAGGCACAAAAGAGCTCAAAGTTATTTGGAAAAAGTTGTACCAATATTTTGGAGAGAACTGCACAAAAAATTGTTAGGCACAAAAGAGCTCAAAGTTATTTGGAAAAATTTGTACCAAAATTTTGGAGAGAACTGCACAAAAAATTGTTAGGCACAAAAGAGCTCAAAGTTATTTGGAAAAATTTGTACCAATATTTTGGAGAGAACTGCACAAAACATTGTTAGGCACAAAAGAGCTCAAAGTTATTTGGAAAAATTTGTACCAATATTTTGGAGAGAACTGCACAAAAAATTGTTAGGCACAAAAGAGCTCAAAGTTATTTGGAAAAATTTGTACCAAAATTTTGGAGAGAACTGCACAAAAAATTGTTAGGCACAAAAGAGCTCAAAGTTATTTGGAAAAAGTTGTACCAAAATTTTGGAGAGAACTGCACAAAAGATTGTTAGGCACAAAAGAGCTCAAAGTTATTTGGAAAAGTTTGTACCAAATTTTGGAGAGAACTGCACAAAAAATTGTTAGGCACAAAAGAGCTCAAAGTTATTTGGAAAAAGTTGTACCAAAATTTTGGAGAGAACTGCACAAAAAATTGTTAGGCACAAAAGAGCTCAAAGTTATTTGGAAAAAGTTGTACCAATATTTTGGAGAGAACTGCACAAAAAATTGTTAGGCACAAAAGAGCTCAAAGTTATTTGGAAAAATTTGTACCAAAATTTTGGAGAGAACTGCACAAAAAATTGTTAGGCACAAAAGAGCTCAAAGTTATTTGGAAAAAATTGTACCAATATTTTGGAGAGAACTGCACAAAAAATTGTTAGGCACAAAAGAGCTCAAAGTTATTTGGAAAAAGTTGTACCAAAATTTTGGAGAGAACTGCACAAAAAATTGTTAGGCACAAAAGAGCTCAAAGTTATTTGGAAAAATTTGTACCAATATTTTGGAGAGAACTGCACAAAAGATTGTTAGGCACAAAAGAGCTCAAAGTTATTTGGAAAACGTTGTACCAAAATTTTGGAGAGAACTGCACAAAAAATTGTTAGGCACAAAAGAGCTCAAAGTTATTTGGAAAAAGTTGTACCAAAATTTTGGAGAGAACTGCACAAAAAATTGTTAGGCACAAAAGAGCTCAAAGTTATTTGGAAACATTTGTACCAAAAATTTGGAGAGAACTGCACAAAAAATTGTTAGGCACAAAAGAGCTCAAAGTTATTTGGAAAAATTTGTACCAAAATTTTGGAGAGAACTGCACAAAAAATTGTTAGGCACAAAAGAGCTCAAAGTTATTTGGAAAACGTTGTACCAAAATTTTGGAGAGAACTGCACAAAAAATTGTTAGGCACAAAAGAGCTCAAAGTTATTTGGAAAAATTTGTACCAATATTTTGGAGAGAACTGCACAAAACATTGTTAGGCACAAAAGAGCTCAAAGTTATTTGGAAAAATTTGTACCAATATTTTGGAGAGAACTGCACAAAAAATTGTTAGGCACAAAAGAGCTCAAAGTTATTTGGAAAAATTTGTACCAAAATTTTGGAGAGAACTGCACAAAAAATTGTTAGGCACAAAAGAGCTCAAAGTTATTTGGAAAAAGTTGTACCAAAATTTTGGAGAGAACTGCACAAAAGATTGTTAGGCACAAAAGAGCTCAAAGTTATTTGGAAAAGTTTGTACCAAATTTTGGAGAGAACTGCACAAAAAATTGTTAGGCACAAAAGAGCTCAAAGTTATTTGGAAAAAGTTGTACCAAAATTTTGGAGAGAACTGCACAAAAAATTGTTAGGCACAAAAGAGCTCAAAGTTATTTGGAAAAAGTTGTACCAATATTTTGGAGAGAACTGCACAAAAAATTGTTAGGCACAAAAGAGCTCAAAGTTATTTGGAAAAATTTGTACCAAAATTTTGGAGAGAACTGCACAAAAAATTGTTAGGCACAAAAGAGCTCAAAGTTATTTGGAAAAAATTGTACCAATATTTTGGAGAGAACTGCACAAAAAATTGTTAGGCACAAAAGAGCTCAAAGTTATTTGGAAAAAGTTGTACCAAAATTTTGGAGAGAACTGCACAAAAAATTGTTAGGCACAAAAGAGCTCAAAGTTATTTGGAAAAATTTGTACCAATATTTTGGAGAGAACTGCACAAAAGATTGTTAGGCACAAAAGAGCTCAAAGTTATTTGGAAAACGTTGTACCAAAATTTTGGAGAGAACTGCACAAAAAATTGTTAGGCACAAAAGAGCTCAAAGTTATTTGGAAAAAGTTGTACCAAAATTTTGGAGAGAACTGCACAAAAAATTGTTAGGCACAAAAGAGCTCAAAGTTATTTGGAAACATTTGTACCAAAAATTTGGAGAGAACTGCACAAAAAATTGTTAGGCACAAAAGAGCTCAAAGTTATTTGGAAAAATTTGTACCAAAATTTTGGAGAGAACTGCACAAAAAATTGTTAGGCACAAAAGAGCTCAAAGTTATTTGGAAAACGTTGTACCAAAATTTTGGAGAGAACTGCACAAAAAATTGTTAGGCACAAAAGAGCTCAAAGTTATTTGGAAAAAGTTGTACCAAAATTTTGGAGAGAACTGCACAAAAAATTGTTAGGCACAAAAGAGCTCAAAGTTATTTGGAAACATTTGTACCAAAAATTTGGAGAGAACTGCACAAAAAATTGTTAGGCACAAAACAGCTCAAAGTTATTTGGAAAAATTTGTACCAAAATTTTGGAGAGAACTGCACAAAAAATTGTTAGGCACAAAAGAGCTCAAAGTTATTTGGAAAAATTTGTACCAAAATTTTGGAGAGAACTGCACAAAAAATTGTTAGGCACAAAAGAGCTCAAAGTTATTTGGAAAAATTTGTACCAAAATTTTGGAGAGAACTGCACAAAAAATTGTTAGGCACAAAAGAGCTCAAAGTTATTTGGAAACATTTGTACCAAAATTTTGGAGAGAACTGCACAAAAAATTGTTAGGCACAAAAGAGCTTAAAGTTATTTGGAAAAATTTGTACCAATATTTTGGAGAGAACTGCACAAAAAATTGTTAGGAACAAAAGAGCTCAAAGTTATTTGGAAAAATTTGTACCAATATTTTGGAGAGAACTGCACAAAAAATTGTTAGGCACAAAAGAGCTCAAAGTTATTTGGAAAAATTTGTACCAAAATTTTGGAGAGAACTGCACAAAAAATTGTTAGGCACAAAAGAGCTCAAAGTTATTTGGAAAAAGTTGTACCAAAATTTTGGAGAGAACTGCACAAAAAATTGTTAGGCACAAAACAGCTCAAAGTTATTTGGAAACATTTGTACCAAAATTTTGGAGAGAACTGCACAAAAAATTGTTAGGCACAAAAGAGCTCAAAGTTATTTGGAAAAAGTTGTACCAAAATTTTGGAGAGAACTGCACAAAAAATTCTTAGGCACAAAAGAGCTCAAAGTTATTTGGAAAAAGTTGTACCAATATTTTGGAGAGAACTGCACAAAAAATTGTTAGGCACAAAAGAGCTCAAAGTTATTTGGAAAAATTTGTACCAAAATTTTGGAGAGAACTGCACAAAAAATTGTTAGGCACAAAAGAGCTCAAAGTTATTTGGAAAAATTTGTACCAATATTTTGGAGAGAACTGCACAAAACATTGTTAGGCACAAAAGAGCTCAAAGTTATTTGGAAAAATTTGTACCAATATTTTGGAGAGAACTGCACAAAAAATTGTTAGGCACAAAAGAGCTCAAAGTTATTTGGAAAAATTTGTACCAAAATTTTGGAGAGAACTGCACAAAAAATTGTTAGGCACAAAAGAGCTCAAAGTTATTTGGAAAAAGTTGTACCAAAATTTTGGAGAGAACTGCACAAAAGATTGTTAGGCACAAAAGAGCTCAAAGTTATTTGGAAAAGTTTGTACCAAATTTTGGAGAGAACTGCACAAAAAATTGTTAGGCACAAAAGAGCTCAAAGTTATTTGGAAAAAGTTGTACCAAAATTTTGGAGAGAACTGCACAAAAAATTGTTAGGCACAAAAGAGCTCAAAGTTATTTGGAAAAAGTTGTACCAATATTTTGGAGAGAACTGCACAAAAAATTGTTAGGCACAAAAGAGCTCAAAGTTATTTGGAAAAATTTGTACCAAAATTTTGGAGAGAACTGCACAAAAAATTGTTAGGCACAAAAGAGCTCAAAGTTATTTGGAAAAAATTGTACCAATATTTTGGAGAGAACTGCACAAAACATTGTTAGGCACAAAAGAGCTCAAAGTTATTTGGAAAAAGTTGTACCAAAATTTTGGAGAGAACTGCACAAAAAATTGTTAGGCACAAAAGAGCTCAAAGTTATTTGGAAAAATTTGTACCAAAATTTTGGAGAGAACTGCACAAAAAATTGTTAGGCACAAAAGAGCTCAAAGTTATTTGGAAAAATTTGTACCAATATTTTGGAGAGAACTGCACAAAAAATTGTTAGGCACAAAAGAGCTCAAAGTTATTTGGAAAAAGTTGTACCAAAATTTTGGAGAGAACTGCACAAAAAATTGTTAGGCACAAAAGAGCTCAAAGATATTTGGAAAAAGTTGTACCAAAATTTTGGAGAGAACTGCACAAAACATTGTTAGGCACAAAAGAGCTCAAAGTTATTTGGAAAAATTTGTACCAAAATTTTGGAGAGAACTGCACAAAAAATTGTTAGGCACAAAAGAGCTCAAAGTTATTTGGAAAAATTTGTACCAATATTTTGGAGAGAACTGCACAAAAGATTGTTAGGCACAAAAGAGCTCAAAGTTATTTGGAAACATTTGTACCAAAATTTTGGAGAGAACTGCACAAAAAATTGTTAGGCACAAAAGAGCTCAAAGTTATTTGGAAAAAGTTGTACCAAAATTTTGGAGAGAACTGCACAAAAAATTGTTAGGCACAAAAGAGCTCAAAGTTATTTGGAAAAATTTGTACCAAAATTTTGGAGAGAACTGCACAAAAAATTGTTAGGCACAAAAGAGCTCAAAGTTATTTGGAAAACGTTGTACCAAAATTTTGGAGAGAACTGCACAAAAAATTGTTAGGCACAAAAGATCAAAAGTTATTTGGAAAAAGTTGTACCAACATTTTGGAGAGAACTGCACAAAAAATTGTTAGGCCCAAAAGAGCTCAAAGTTATTTGGAAAAAGTTGTACCAAAATTTTGGAGAGAACTGCACAAAAAATTGTTAGGCACAAAAGAGCTCAAAGTTATTTGGAAAAATTTGTACCAAAATTTTGGAGAGAACTGCACAAAAAATTGTTAGGCACAAAAGAGCTCAAAGTTATTTGGAAAAATTTGTACCAATATTTTGGAGAGAACTGCACAAAAAATTGTTAGGCACAAAAGAGCTCAAAGTTATTTGGAAAAAGTTGTACCCAAATTTTGGAGAGAACTGCACAAAAAATTGTTAGGCACAAAAGAGCTCAAAGTTATTTGGAAAAATTTGTACCAATATTTTGGAGAGAACTGCACAAAAAATTGTTAGGCACAAAAGAGCTCAAAGGTATTTGGAAAAATTTGTACCAATATTTTGGAGAGAACTGCACAAAAAATTGTTAGGCACAAAAGAGCTCAAAGTTATTTGGAAAAAGTTGTACCAAAATTTTGGAGAGAACTGCACAAAACATTGTTAGGCACAAAAGAGCTCAAAGTTATTTGGAAAAAGTTGTACCAAAATTTTGGAGAGAACTGCACAAAAAATTGTTAGGCACAAAAGAGCTTAAAGTTATTTGGAAAAATTTGTACCAATATTTTGGAGAGAACTGCACAAAACATTGTTAGGCACAAAAGAGCTCAAAGTTATTTGGAAAAATTTGTACCAATATTTTGGAGAGAACTGCACAAAAAATTGTTAGGCACAAAAGAGCTCAAAGTTATTTGGAAAAATTTGTACCAATATTTTGGAGAGAACTGCACAAAAAATTGTTAGGCACAAAAGAGCTCAAAGTTATTTGGACAAATTTGTACCAAAATTTTGGAGAGAACTGCACAAAAAATTGTTAGGCACAAAAGAGCTCAAAGTTATTTGGAAAAATTTGTACCAAAATTTTGGAGAGAACTGCACAAAAAATTGTTAGGCACAAAAGAGCTCAAAGTTATTTGGAAACATTTGTACCAAAATTTTGGAGAGAACTGCACAAAAAATTGTTAGGCACAAAAGAGCTTAAAGTTATTTGGAAAAATTTGTACCAAGATTTTGGAGAGAACTGCACAAAAAATTGTTAGGCACAAAAGAGCTCAAAGTTATTTGGAAAAATTTGTACCAATATTTTGGAGAGAACTGCACAAAAAATTGTTAGGCACAAAAGAGCTCAAAGTTATTTGGAAAAATTTGTACCAAAATTTTGGAGAGAACTGCACAAAAAATTGTTAGGCACAAAAGAGCTCAAAGTTATTTGGAAAAATTTGTACCAAAATTTTGGAGAGAACTGCACAAAAAATTGTTAGGCACAAAAGAGCTCAAAGATATTTGGAAAAAGTTGTACCAAAATTTTGGAGAGAACTGCACAAAAAATTGTTAGGCACAAAAGAGCTCAAAGTTATTTGGAAAAATTTGTACCAAAATTTTGGAGAGAACTGCACAAAAAATTGTTAGGCACAAAAGAGCTCAAAGTTATTTGGAAAAATTTGTACCAAAATTTTGGAGAGAACTGCACAAAAAATTGTTAGGCACAAAAGATCAAAAGTTATTTGGAAAAAGTTGTACCAACATTTTGGAGAGAACTGCACAAAAAATTGTTAGGCACAAAAGAGCTCAAAGTTATTTGGAAAAATTTGTACCAAAATTTTGGAGAGAACTGCACAAAAAATTGTTAGGCACAAAAGAGCTCAAAGATATTTGGAAAAAGTTGTACCAAAATTTTGGAGAGAACTGCACAAAAAATTGTTAGGCACAAAAGAGCTCAAAGTTATTTGGAAAAATTTGTACCAAAATTTTGGAGAGAACTGCACAAAAAATTGTTAGGCACAAAAGAGCTCAAAGTTATTTGGAAAAATTTGTACCAAAATTTTGGAGAGAACTGCACAAAAAATTGTTAGGCACAAAAGAGCTTAAAGTTATTTGGAAACATTTGTACCAAAATTTTGGAGAGAACTGCACAAAAAATTGTTAGGCACAAAAGAGCTCAAAGTTATTTGGAAAAATTTGTACCAAAATGTTGGAGAGAACTGCACAAAAAATTGTTAGGCACAAAAGAGCTCAAAGTTATTTGGAAACATTTGTACCAAAATTTTGGAGAGAACTGCACAAAAAATTGTTAGGCACAAAAGAGCTTAAAGTTATTTGGAAAAATTTGTACCAAGATTTTGGAGAGAACTGCACAAAAAATTGTTAGGCACAAAAGAGCTCAAAGTTATTTGGAAAAATTTGTACCAATATTTTGGAGAGAACTGCACAAAAAATTGTTAGGCACAAAAGAGCTCAAAGTTATTTGGAAACATTTGTACCAAAATTTTGGAGAGAACTGCACAAAAAATTGTTAGGCACAAAAGAGCTCAAAGTTATTTGGAAAAATTTGTACCAAAATTTTGGAGAGAACTGCACAAAAAATTGTTAGGCACAAAAGAGCTCAAAGATATTTGGAAAAAGTTGTACCAAAATTTTGGAGAGAACTGCACAAAAAATTGTTAGGCACAAAAGAGCTCAAAGTTATTTGGAAAAATTTGTACCAAAATTTTGGAGAGAACTGCACAAAAAATTGTTAGGCACAAAAGAGCTCAAAGTTATTTGGAAAAATTTGTACCAAAATTTTGGAGAGAACTGCACAAAAAATTGTTAGGCACAAAAGATCAAAAGTTATTTGGAAAAAGTTGTACCAACATTTTGGAGAGAACTGCACAAAAAATTGTTAGGCACAAAAGAGCTCAAAGTTATTTGGAAAAATTTGTACCAAAATTTTGGAGAGAACTGCACAAAAAATTGTTAGGCACAAAAGAGCTCAAAGATATTTGGAAAAAGTTGTACCAAAATTTTGGAGAGAACTGCACAAAAAATTGTTAGGCACAAAAGAGCTCAAAGTTATTTGGAAAAATTTGTACCAAAATTTTGGAGAGAACTGCACAAAAAATTGTTAGGCACAAAAGAGCTCAAAGTTATTTGGAAAAATTTGTACCAAAATTTTGGAGAGAACTGCACAAAAAATTGTTAGGCACAAAAGAGCTTAAAGTTATTTGGAAACATTTGTACCAAAATTTTGGAGAGAACTGCACAAAAAATTGTTAGGCACAAAAGAGCTTAAAGTTATTTGGAAAAATTTGTACCAAGATTTTGGAGAGAACTGCACAAAAAATTGTTAGGCACAAAAGAGCTCAAAGTTATTTGGAAAAATTTGTACCAATATTTTGGAGAGAACTGCACAAAAAATTGTTAGGCACAAAAGAGCTCAAAGTTATTTGGAAAAATTTGTACCAAAATTTTGGAGAGAACTGCACAAAAAATTGTTAGGCACAAAAGAGCTCAAAGTTATTTGGAAAAATTTGTACCAAAATTTTGGAGAGAACTGCACAAAAAATTGTTAGGCACAAAAGAGCTCAAAGATATTTGGAAAAAGTTGTACCAAAATTTTGGAGAGAACTGCACAAAAAATTGTTAGGCACAAAAGAGCTCAAAGTTATTTGGAAAAATTTGTACCAAAATTTTGGAGAGAACTGCACAAAAAATTGTTAGGCACAAAAGAGCTCAAAGTTATTTGGAAAAATTTGTACCAAAATTTTGGAGAGAACTGCACAAAAAATTGTTAGGCACAAAAGATCAAAAGTTATTTGGAAAAAGTTGTACCAACATTTTGGAGAGAACTGCACAAAAAATTGTTAGGCACAAAAGAGCTCAAAGTTATTTGGAAAAATTTGTACCAAAATTTTGGAGAGAACTGCACAAAAAATTGTTAGGCACAAAAGAGCTCAAAGATATTTGGAAAAAGTTGTACCAAAATTTTGGAGAGAACTGCACAAAAAATTGTTAGGCACAAAAGAGCTCAAAGTTATTTGGAAAAATTTGTACCAAAATTTTGGAGAGAACTGCACAAAAAATTGTTAGGCACAAAAGAGCTCAAAGTTATTTGGAAAAATTTGTACCAAAATTTTGGAGAGAACTGCACAAAAAATTGTTAGGCACAAAAGATCAAAAGTTATTTGGAAAAAGTTGTACCAACATTTTGGAGAGAACTGCACAAAAAATTGTTAGGCACAAAAGAGCTCAAAGTTATTTGGAAAAAGTTGTACCAAAATTTTGGAGAGAACTGCACAAAAAATTGTTAGGCACAAAAGAGCTCAAAGTTATTTGGAAAAATTTGTACCAATATTTTGGAGAGGACTGCACAAAAAATTGTTAGGCACAAAAGAGCTCAAAGTTATTTGGAAAAATTTGTACCAAAATTTTGGAGAGAACTGCACAAAAAATTGTTAGGCACAAAAGATCAAAAGTTATTTGGAAAAAGTTGTACCAACATTTTGGAGAGAACTGCACAAAAAATTGTTAGGCACAAAAGAGCTCAAAGTTATTTGGAAAAAGTTGTACCAAAATTTTGGAGAGAACTGCACAAAAAATTGTTAGGCACAAAAGAGCTCAAAGTTATTTGGAAAAATTTGTACCAATATTTTGGAGAGAACTGCACAAAAAATTGTTAGGCACAAAAGAGCTCAAAGTTATTTGGAAAAAGTTGTACCAAAATTTTGGAGAGAACTGCACAAAAAATTGTTAGGCACAAAAGAGCTCAAAGTTATTTGGAAAAATTTGTACCAATATTTTGGAGAGAACTGCACAAAACATTGTTAGGCACAAAAGAGCTCAAAGTTATTTGGAAAAATTTGTACCAATATTTTGGAGAGAACTGCACAAAAAATTGTTAGGCACAAAAGAGCTCAAAGTTATTTGGAAAAATTTGTACCAATATTTTGGAGAGAACTGCACAAAAAATTGTTAGGCACAAAAGAGCTCAAAGTTATTTGGAAAAATTTGTACCAAAATTTTGGAGAGAACTGCACAAAAAATTGTTAGGCACAAAAGAGCTCAAAGTTATTTGGAAAAATTTGTACCAAAATTTTGGAGAGAACTGCACAAAAAATTGTTAGGCACAAAAGAGCTCAAAGATATTTGGAAAAAGTTGTACCAAAATTTTGGAGAGAACTGCACAAAAAATTGTTAGGCACAAAAGAGCTCAAAGTTATTTGGAAAAATTTGTACCAAAATTTTGGAGAGAACTGCACAAAAAATTGTTAGGCACAAAAGAGCTCAAAGTTATTTGGAAAAATTTGTACCAATATTTTGGAGAGAACTGCACAAAAAATTGTTAGGCACAAAAGAGCTCAAAGTTATTTGGAAAAAGTTGTACCAAAATTTTGGAGAGAACTGCACAAAAAATTGTTAGGCACAAAAGAGCTCAAAGTTATTTGAAAAAATTTGTACCAATATTTTGGAGAGAACTGCACAAAACATTGTTAGGCACAAAAGAGCTCAAAGTTATTTGGAAAAATTTGTACCAATATTTTGGAGAGAACTGCACAAAAAATTGTTAGGCACAAAAGAGCTCAAAGTTATTTGGAAAAATTTGTACCAATATTTTGGAGAGAACTGCACAAAAAATTGTTAGGCACAAAAGAGCTCAAAGTTATTTGGAAAAATTTGTACCAAAATTTTGGAGAGAACTGCACAAAAAATTGTTAGGCACAAAAGAGCTCAAAGTTATTTGGAAAAATTTGTACCAAAATTTTGGAGAGAACTGCACAAAAAATTGTTAGGCACAAAAGAGCTCAAAGTTATTTGGAAAACGTTGTACCAAAATTTTGGAGAGAACTGCACAAAAAATTGTTAGGCACAAAAGAGCTCAAAGTTATTTGGAAAAATTTGTACCAAAATTTTGGAGAGAACTGCACAAAAAATTGTTAGGCACAAAAGAGCTCAAAGTTATTTGGAAAAAGTTGTACCAAAATTTTGGAGAGAACTGCACAAATAATTGTTAGGCACAAAAGAGCTCAAAGTTATTTGGAAACATTTGTACCAAAAATTTGGAGAGAACTGCACAAAAAATTGTTAGGCACAAAAGAGCTTAAAGTTATTTGGAAAAATTTGTACCAATATTTTGGAGAGAACTGCACAAAAAATTGTTAGGCACAAAAGAGCTCAAAGTTATTTGGAAAAATTTGTACCAATATTTTGGAGAGAACTGCACAAAAAATTGTTAGGCACAAAAGAGCTCAAAGTTATTTGGAAAAATTTGTACCAATATTTTGGAGAGAACTGCACAAAAGATTGTTAGGCACAAAAGAGCTCAAAGTTATTTGGAAACATTTGTACCAAAATTTTGGAGAGAACTGCACAAAAAATTGTTAGGCACAAAAGAGCTCAAAGTTATTTGGAAAAAGTTGTACCAAAATTTTGGAGAGAACTGCACAAATAATTGTTAGGCACAAAAGAGCTCAAAGTTATTTGGAAACATTTGTACCAAAAATTTGGAGAGAACTGCACAAAAAATTGTTAGGCACAAAAGAGCTTAAAGTTATTTGGAAAAATTTGTACCAATATTTTGGAGAGAACTGCACAAAAAATTGTTAGGCACAAAAGAGCTCAAAGTTATTTGGAAAAATTTGTACCAATATTTTGGAGAGAACTGCACAAAAAATTGTTAGGCACAAAAGAGCTCAAAGTTATTTGGAAAAATTTGTACCAAAATTTTGGAGAGAACTGCACAAAAAATTGTTAGGCACAAAAGAGCTCAAAGTTATTTGGAAAACGTTGTACCAAAATTTTGGAGAGAACTGCACAAAAAATTGTTAGGCACAAAAGAGCTCAAAGTAATTTGGAAAAATTTGTACCAAAATTTTGGAGAGAACTGCACAAAAAATTGTTAGGCACAAAAGAGCTCAAAGTTATTTGGAAAAAGTTGTACCAAAATTTTGGAGAGAACTGCACAAAAAATTGTTAGGCACAAAAGAGCTCAAAGTTATTTGGAAAAATTTGTACCAAAATTTTGGAGAGAACTGCACAAAAAATTGTTAGGCACAAAAGAGCTCAAAGTTATTTGGAAAACGTTGTACCAAAATTTTAGGGAGAACTGCACAAAAAATTGTTAGGCACAAAAGAGCTCAAAGTTATTTGGAAAAATTTGTACCAAAATTTTGGAGAGAACTGCACAAAAAATTGTTAGGCACAAAAGAGCTCAAAGTTATTTGGAAAAAGTTGTACCAAAATTTTGGAGAGAACTGCACAAAAAATTGTTAGGCACAAAAGAGCTCAAAGTTATTTGGAAAAATTTGTACCAATATTTTGGAGAGAACTGCACAAAAAATTGTTAGGCACAAAAGAGCTCAAAGTTATTTGGAAAAATTTGTACCAAAATTTTGGAGAGAACTGCACAAAAAATTGTTAGGCACAAAAGAGCTCAAAGATATTTGGAAAAAGTTGTACCAAAATTTTGGAGAGAACTGCACAAAAAATTGTTAGGCACAAAAGAGCTCAAAGTTATTTGGAAAAATTTGTACCAAAATTTTGGAGAGAACTGCACAAAAAATTGTTAGGCACAAAAGAGCTCAAAGTTATTTGGAAAAATTTGTACCAATATTTTGGAGAGAACTGCACAAAAAATTGTTAGGCACAAAAGAGCTCAAAGTTATTTGGAAAAAGTTGTACCAAAATTTTGGAGAGAACTGCACAAAAAATTGTTAGGCACAAAAGAGCTCAAAGTTATTTGAAAAAATTTGTACCAATATTTTGGAGAGAACTGCACAAAACATTGTTAGGCACAAAAGAGCTCAAAGTTATTTGGAAAAATTTGTACCAATATTTTGGAGAGAACTGCACAAAAAATTGTTAGGCACAAAAGAGCTCAAAGTTATTTGGAAAAATTTGTACCAATATTTTGGAGAGAACTGCACAAAAAATTGTTAGGCACAAAAGAGCTCAAAGTTATTTGGAAAAATTTGTACCAAAATTTTGGAGAGAACTGCACAAAAAATTGTTAGGCACAAAAGAGCTCAAAGTTATTTGGAAAAATTTGTACCAAAATTTTGGAGAGAACTGCACAAAAAATTGTTAGGCACAAAAGAGCTCAAAGTTATTTGGAAAACGTTGTACCAAAATTTTGGAGAGAACTGCACAAAAAATTGTTAGGCACAAAAGAGCTCAAAGTTATTTGGAAAAATTTGTACCAAAATTTTGGAGAGAACTGCACAAAAAATTGTTAGGCACAAAAGAGCTCAAAGTTATTTGGAAAAAGTTGTACCAAAATTTTGGAGAGAACTGCACAAATAATTGTTAGGCACAAAAGAGCTCAAAGTTATTTGGAAACATTTGTACCAAAAATTTGGAGAGAACTGCACAAAAAATTGTTAGGCACAAAAGAGCTTAAAGTTATTTGGAAAAATTTGTACCAATATTTTGGAGAGAACTGCACAAAAAATTGTTAGGCACAAAAGAGCTCAAAGTTATTTGGAAAAATTTGTACCAATATTTTGGAGAGAACTGCACAAAAAATTGTTAGGCACAAAAGAGCTCAAAGTTATTTGGAAAAATTTGTACCAATATTTTGGAGAGAACTGCACAAAAGATTGTTAGGCACAAAAGAGCTCAAAGTTATTTGGAAACATTTGTACCAAAATTTTGGAGAGAACTGCACAAAAAATTGTTAGGCACAAAAGAGCTCAAAGTTATTTGGAAAAAGTTGTACCAAAATTTTGGAGAGAACTGCACAAATAATTGTTAGGCACAAAAGAGCTCAAAGTTATTTGGAAACATTTGTACCAAAAATTTGGAGAGAACTGCACAAAAAATTGTTAGGCACAAAAGAGCTTAAAGTTATTTGGAAAAATTTGTACCAATATTTTGGAGAGAACTGCACAAAAAATTGTTAGGCACAAAAGAGCTCAAAGTTATTTGGAAAAATTTGTACCAATATTTTGGAGAGAACTGCACAAAAAATTGTTAGGCACAAAAGAGCTCAAAGTTATTTGGAAAAATTTGTACCAATATTTTGGAGAGAACTGCACAAAAGATTGTTAGGCACAAAAGAGCTCAAAGTTATTTGGAAACATTTGTACCAAAATTTTGGAGAGAACTGCACAAAAAATTGTTAGGCACAAAAGAGCTCAAAGTTATTTGGAAAAAGTTGTACCAAAATTTTGGAGAGAACTGCACAAAAAATTGTTAGGCACAAAAGAGCTCAAAGTTATTTGGAAAAATTTGTACCAAAATTTTGGAGAGAACTGCACAAAAAATTGTTAGGCACAAAAGAGCTCAAAGTTATTTGGAAAACGTTGTACCAAAATTTTGGAGAGAACTGCACAAAAAATTGTTAGGCACAAAAGAGCTCAAAGTAATTTGGAAAAATTTGTACCAAAATTTTGGAGAGAACTGCACAAAAAATTGTTAGGCACAAAAGAGCTCAAAGTTATTTGGAAAAAGTTGTACCAAAATTTTGGAGAGAACTGCACAAAAAATTGTTAGGCACAAAAGAGCTCAAAGTTATTTGGAAAAAGTTGTACCAAAATTTTGGAGAGAACTGCACAAATAATTGTTAGGCACAAAAGAGCTCAAAGTTATTTGGAAACATTTGTACCAAAAATTTGGAGAGAACTGCACAAAAAATTGTTAGGCACAAAAGAGCTTAAAGTTATTTGGAAAAATTTGTACCAATATTTTGGAGAGAACTGCACAAAAAATTGTTAGGCACAAAAGAGCTCAAAGTTATTTGGAAAAATTTGTACCAATATTTTGGAGAGAACTGCACAAAAAATTGTTAGGCACAAAAGAGCTCAAAGTTATTTGGAAAAATTTGTACCAATATTTTGGAGAGAACTGCACAAAAGATTGTTAGGCACAAAAGAGCTCAAAGTTATTTGGAAACATTTGTACCAAAATTTTGGAGAGAACTGCACAAAAAATTGTTAGGCACAAAAGAGCTCAAAGTTATTTGGAAAAAGTTGTACCAAAATTTTGGAGAGAACTGCACAAATAATTGTTAGGCACAAAAGAGCTCAAAGTTATTTGGAAACATTTGTACCAAAAATTTGGAGAGAACTGCACAAAAAATTGTTAGGCACAAAAGAGCTTAAAGTTATTTGGAAAAATTTGTACCAATATTTTGGAGAGAACTGCACAAAAAATTGTTAGGCACAAAAGAGCTCAAAGTTATTTGGAAAAATTTGTACCAATATTTTGGAGAGAACTGCACAAAAAATTGTTAGGCACAAAAGAGCTCAAAGTTATTTGGAAAAATTTGTACCAATATTTTGGAGAGAACTGCACAAAAGATTGTTAGGCACAAAAGAGCTCAAAGTTATTTGGAAACATTTGTACCAAAATTTTGGAGAGAACTGCACAAAAAATTGTTAGGCACAAAAGAGCTCAAAGTTATTTGGAAAAAGTTGTACCAAAATTTTGGAGAGAACTGCACAAAAAATTGTTAGGCACAAAAGAGCTCAAAGTTATTTGGAAAAATTTGTACCAAAATTTTGGAGAGAACTGCACAAAAAATTGTTAGGCACAAAAGAGCTCAAAGTTATTTGGAAAACGTTGTACCAAAATTTTGGAGAGAACTGCACAAAAAATTGTTAGGCACAAAAGAGCTCAAAGTAATTTGGAAAAATTTGTACCAAAATTTTGGAGAGAACTGCACAAAAAATTGTTAGGCACAAAAGAGCTCAAAGTTATTTGGAAAAAGTTGTACCAAAATTTTGGAGAGAACTGCACAAAAAATTGTTAGGCACAAAAGAGCTCAAAGTTATTTGGAAAAATTTGTACCAAAATTTTGGAGAGAACTGCACAAAAAATTGTTAGGCACAAAAGAGCTCAAAGTTATTTGGAAAACGTTGTACCAAAATTTTAGGGAGAACTGCACAAAAAATTGTTAGGCACAAAAGAGCTCAAAGTTATTTGGAAAAATTTGTACCAAAATTTTGGAGAGAACTGCACAAAAAATTGTTAGGCACAAAAGAGCTCAAAGTTATTTGGAAAAAGTTGTACCAAAATTTTGGAGAGAACTGCACAAAAAATTGTTAGGCACAAAAGAGCTCAAAGTTATTTGGAAAAATTTGTACCAAAATTTTGGAGAGAACTGCACAAAAAATTGTTAGGCACAAAAGAGCTCAAAGTTATTTGGAAAACGTTGTACCAAAATTTTGGAGAGAACTGCACAAAAAATTGTTAGGCACAAAAGAGCTCAAAGTTATTTGGAAAAATTTGTACCAAAATTTTGGAGAGAACTGCACAAAAAATTGTTAGGCACAAAAGAGCTCAAAGTTATTTGGAAAAAGTTGTACCAAAATTTTGGAGAGAACTGCACAAAAAATTGTTAGGCACAAAAGAGCTCAAAGTTATTTGGAAACATTTGTACCAAAAATTTGGAGAGAACTGCACAAAAAATTGTTAGGCACAAAAGAGCTTAAAGTTATTTGGAAAAATTTGTACCAATATTTTGGAGAGAACTGCACAAAAAATTGTTAGGCACAAAAGAGCTCAAAGTTATTTGGAAAAATTTGTACCAATATTTTGGAGAGAACTGCACAAAAAATTGTTAGGCACAAAAGAGCTCAAAGTTATTTGGAAAAATTTGTACCAATATTTTGGAGAGAACTGCACAAAAGATTGTTAGGCACAAAAGAGCTCAAAGTTATTTGGAAACATTTGTACCAAAATTTTGGAGAGAACTGCACAAAAAATTGTTAGGCACAAAAGAGCTCAAAGTTATTTGGAAAAAGTTGTACCAAAATTTTGGAGAGAACTGCACAAAAAATTGTTAGGCACAAAAGAGCTCAAAGTTATTTGGAAAAATTTGTACCAAAATTTTGGAGAGAACTGCACAAAAAATTGTTAGGCACAAAAGAGCTCAAAGTTATTTGGAAAACGTTGTACCAAAATTTTGGAGAGAACTGCACAAAAAATTGTTAGGCACAAAAGAGCTCAAAGTTATTTGGAAAAAGTTGTACCAAAATTTTGGAGAGAACTGCACAAAAAATTGTTAGGCACAAAAGAGCTCAAAGTTATTTGGAAACATTTGTACCAAAAATTTGGAGAGAACTGCACAAAAAATTGTTAGGCACAAAAGAGCTTAAAGTTATTTGGAAAAATTTGTACCAATATTTTGGAGAGAACTGCACAAAAAATTGTTAGGCACAAAAGAGCTCAAAGTTATTTGGAAAAATTTGTACCAATATTTTGGAGAGAACTGCACAAAACATTGTTAGGCACAAAAGAGCTCAAAGTTATTTGGAAAAATTTGTACCAATATTTTGGAGAGAACTGCACAAAAAATTGTTAGGCACAAAAGAGCTCAAAGTTATTTGGAAAAATTTGTACCAATATTTTGGAGAGAACTGCACAAAAGATTGTTAGGCACAAAAGAGCTCAAAGTTATTTGGAAACATTTGTACCAAAATTTTGGAGAGAACTGCACAAAAAATTGTTAGGCACAAAAGAGCTCAAAGTTATTTGGAAAAAGTTGTACCAAAATTTTGGAGAGAACTGCACAAAAAATTGTTAGGCACAAAAGAGCTCAAAGTTATTTGGAAAAATTTGTACCAAAATTTTGGAGAGAACTGCACAAAAAATTGTTAGGCACAAAAGAGCTCAAAGTTATTTGGAAAACGTTGTACCAAAATTTTGGAGAGAACTGCACAAAAAATTGTTAGGCACAAAAGAGCTCAAAGTTATTTGGAAAAAGTTGTACGAAAATTTTGGAGAGAACTGCACAAAAAATTGTTAGGCACAAAAGAGCTCAAAGTTATTTGGAAACATTTGTACCAAAAATTTGGAGAGAACTGCACAAAAAATTGTTAGGCACAAAAGAGCTTAAAGTTATTTGGAAAAATTTGTACCAATATTTTGGAGAGAACTGCACAAAAAATTGTTAGGCACAAAAGAGCTCAAAGTTATTTGGAAAAATTTGTACCAATATTTTGGAGAGAACTGCACAAAACATTGTTAGGCACAAAAGAGCTCAAAGTTATTTGGAAAAAGTTGTACCAAAATTTTGGAGAGAACTGCACAAAAAATTGTTAGGCACAAAAGAGCTTAAAGTTATTTGGAAAAATTTGTACCAATATTTTGGAGAGAACTGCACAAAAAATTGTTAGGCACAAAAGAGCTCAAAGTTATTTGGAAAAATTTGTACCAATATTTTGGAGAGAACTGCACAAAAAATTGTTAGGCACAAAAGAGCTCAAAGTTATTTGGAAAAATTTGTACCAATATTTTGGAGAGAACTGCACAAAAGATTGTTAGGCACAAAAGAGCTCAAAGTTATTTGGAAACATTTGTACCAAAATTTTGGAGAGAACTGCACAAAAAATTGTTAGGCACAAAAGAGCTCAAAGTTATTTGGAAAAAGTTGTACCAAAATTTTGGAGAGAACTGCACAAAAAATTGTTAGGCACAAAAGAGCTCAAAGTTATTTGGAAAAATTTGTACCAAAATTTTGGAGAGAACTGCACAAAAAATTGTTAGGCACAAAAGAGCTCAAAGTTATTTGGAAAACGTTGTACCAAAATTTTGGAGAGAACTGCACAAAAAATTGTTAGGCACAAAAGAGCTCAAAGTTATTTGGAAAAAGTTGTACCAAAATTTTGGAGAGAACTGCACAAAAAATTGTTAGGCACAAAAGAGCTCAAAGTTATTTGGAAACATTTGTACCAAAAATTTGGAGAGAACTGCACAAAAAATTGTTAGGCACAAAAGAGCTTAAAGTTATTTGGAAAAATTTGTACCAATATTTTGGAGAGAACTGCACAAAAAATTGTTAGGCACAAAAGAGCTCAAAGTTATTTGGAAAAATTTGTACCAATATTTTGGAGAGAACTGCACAAAACATTGTTAGGCACAAAAGAGCTCAAAGTTATTTGGAAAAAGTTGTACCAAAATTTTGGAGAGAACTGCACAAAAAATTGTTAGGCACAAAAGAGCTCAGAGTTATTTGGAAACATTTGTACCAAAAATTTGGAGAGAACTGCACAAAACATTGTTAGGCACAAAAGAGCTCAAAGTTATTTGGAAAAATTTGTACCAATATTTTGGAGAGAACTGCACAAAAAATTGTTAGGCACAAAAGAGCTCAAAGTTATTTGGAAAAATTTGTACCAAAATTTTGGAGAGAACTGCACAAAAAATTGTTAGGCACAAAAGAGCTCAAAGTTATTTGGAAAAATTTGTACCAATATTTTGGAGAGAACTGCACAAAACATTGTTAGGCACAAAATAGCTCAAAGTTATTTGGAAAAAGTTGTACCAAAATTTTGGAGAGAACTGCACAAAAAATTGTTAGGCACAAAAGAGCTTAAAGTTATTTGGAAAAATTTGTACCAATATTTTGGAGAGAACTGCACAAAAAATTGTTAGGCACAAAAGAGCTCAAAGTTATTTGGAAAAATTTGTACCAATATTTTGGAGAGAACTGCACAAAAAATTGTTAGGCACAAAAGAGCTCAAAGTTATTTGGAAAAATTTGTACCAATATTTTGGAGAGAACTGCACAAAAGATTGTTAGGCACAAAAGAGCTCAAAGTTATTTGGAAACATTTGTACCAAAATTTTGGAGAGAACTGCACAAAAAATTGTTAGGCACAAAAGAGCTCAAAGTTATTTGGAAAAAGTTGTACCAAAATTTTGGAGAGAACTGCACAAAAAATTGTTAGGCACAAAAGAGCTCAAAGTTATTTGGAAACATTTGTACCAAAATTTTGGAGAGAACTGCACAAAAAATTGTTAGGCACAAAAGAGCTCAAAGTTATTTGGAAAAAGTTGTACCAAAATTTTGGAGAGAACTGCACAAAAAATTGTTAGGCACAAAAGAGCTCAAAGTTATTTGGAAAAATTTGTACCAAAATTTTGGAGAGAACTGCACAAAAAATTGTTAGGCACAAAAGAGCTCAAAGTTATTTGGAAAACGTTGTACCAAAATTTTGGAGAGAACTGCACAAAAAATTGTTAGGCACAAAAGAGCTCAAAGTTATTTGGAAAAAGTTGTACCAAAATTTTGGAGAGAACTGCACAAAAAATTGTTAGGCACAAAAGAGCTCAAAGTTATTTGGAAACATTTGTACCAAAAATTTGGAGAGAACTGCACAAAAAATTGTTAGGCACAAAAGAGCTTAAAGTTATTTGGAAAAATTTGTACCAATATTTTGGAGAGAACTGCACAAAAAATTGTTAGGCACAAAAGAGCTCAAAGTTATTTGGAAAAATTTGTACCAATATTTTGGAGAGAACTGCACAAAACATTGTTAGGCACAAAAGAGCTCAAAGTTATTTGGAAAAAGTTGTACCAAAATTTTGGAGAGAACTGCACAAAAAATTGTTAGGCACAAAAGAGCTCAGAGTTATTTGGAAACATTTGTACCAAAAATTTGGAGAGAACTGCACAAAACATTGTTAGGCACAAAAGAGCTCAAAGTTATTTGGAAAAATTTGTACCAATATTTTGGAGAGAACTGCACAAAAAATTGTTAGGCACAAAAGAGCTCAAAGTTATTTGGAAAAATTTGTACCAAAATTTTGGAGAGAACTGCACAAAAAATTGTTAGGCACAAAAGAGCTCAAAGTTATTTGGAAAAATTTGTACCAATATTTTGGAGAGAACTGCACAAAACATTGTTAGGCACAAAATAGCTCAAAGTTATTTGGAAAAAGTTGTACCAAAATTTTGGAGAGAACTGCACAAAAAATTGTTAGGCACAAAAGAGCTTAAAGTTATTTGGAAAAATTTGTACCAATATTTTGGAGAGAACTGCACAAAAAATTGTTAGGCACAAAAGAGCTCAAAGTTATTTGGAAAAATTTGTACCAATATTTTGGAGAGAACTGCACAAAAAATTGTTAGGCACAAAAGAGCTCAAAGTTATTTGGAAAAATTTGTACCAATATTTTGGAGAGAACTGCACAAAAGATTGTTAGGCACAAAAGAGCTCAAAGTTATTTGGAAACATTTGTACCAAAATTTTGGAGAGAACTGCACAAAAAATTGTTAGGCACAAAAGAGCTCAAAGTTATTTGGAAAAAGTTGTACCAAAATTTTGGAGAGAACTGCACAAAAAATTGTTAGGCACAAAAGAGCTCAAAGTTATTTGGAAAAATTTGTACCAAAATTTTGGAGAGAACTGCACAAAAAATTGTTAGGCACAAAAGAGCTCAAAGTTATTTGGAAAACGTTGTACCAAAATTTTGGAGAGAACTGCACAAAAAATTGTTAGGCACAAAAGAGCTCAAAGTTATTTGGAAAAAGTTGTACCAAAATTTTGGAGAGAACTGCACAAAAAATTGTTAGGCACAAAAGAGCTCAAAGTTATTTGGAAACATTTGTACCAAAAATTTGGAGAGAACTGCACAAAAAATTGTTAGGCACAAAAGAGCTTAAAGTTATTTGGAAAAATTTGTACCAATATTTTGGAGAGAACTGCACAAAAAATTGTTAGGCACAAAAGAGCTCAAAGTTATTTGGAAAAATTTGTACCAATATTTTGGAGAGAACTGCACAAAACATTGTTAGGCACAAAAGAGCTCAAAGTTATTTGGAAAAATTTGTACCAATATTTTGGAGAGAACTGCACAAAAGATTGTTAGGCACAAAAGAGCTCAAAGTTATTTGGAAACATTTGTACCAAAAATTTGGAGAGAACTGCACAAAACATTGTTAGGCACAAAAGAGCTCAAAGTTATTTGGAAAAATTTGTACCAATATTTTGGAGAGAACTGCACAAAAAATTGTTAGGCACAAAAGAGCTCAAAGTTATTTGGAAAAATTTGTACCAAAATTTTGGAGAGAACTGCACAAAAAATTGTTAGGCACAAAAGAGCTCAAAGTTATTTGGAAAAATTTGTACCAAAATTTTGGAGAGAACTGCACAAAAAATTGTTAGGCACAAAATAGCTCAAAGTTATTTGGAAAAATTTGTACCAAAATTTTGGAGAGAACTGCACAAAAAATTGTAAAAATTTGGTACCAACTGTATTCACAATCCGCAAATGAGAGCTATAATACAGAGCGAACAAATTTGCAGGAAAAAATGCCCACAAAACAAAGACACACTGGGTCCAATTCGTCGGGAAGCCATGTTAAGAATCTTGAAATTCCTAAAATCTTGTAAAATTTAGTGTGTCCTTTTAGTGAACTGTTTGAATTGTATGATTAAAAACTTAGAGATGTTTTCAGATCAGAAGCCAATTTATTAGTGTTAGAAAAATACATTAAAATTACATTGCAAAGAATCTATGGGATTTAACCTACTAAAAGATAACAGTACATTGAACCTAATTAGTGGGAAAAAAGTCCAGAAGAATTGGTTCAATGGGAAAGAGAAATCCAAAAATAATAATGCGGGAAAATTGATGGATTAAAGGTCCTTGACCAGGAAAAAATACTAGAGTTAAAAAGAAATGGAAAGTAAAAATATGCAAATTAACGGATGTGCGTGGTCGCACTCATCCGCTTCACACAGGGAAAAGCTTAGCGTGAGAGCAACGAGAGGAAACCGCATTGTCCTCTCGATCTCTCCAGTAATGACAAAATCACTTTTAATTACATATAATTATCTGGCTTTCATCAATATTCAGGTCTCTTAATTGTCGATCCTGCGGAAATTTGTCTTCCTGAAAGTAGGTCTCTTGAGGTAATTTCACTAGCACTATTTCACTACCCTCCAATTCCACATGTGTTGGTAGACTATCCCACAATACCTTAAAAATCTTACAAGATTTGGCACGAAGGATTATCGCCATTGTGCGCTTTATCATCATACATGAGGATAATCGCTCCAGGGAATGGCATATAGACAATACACCTTTGCCTGAATGGCAACTACCGACGGTGTTGGGTGTTCTTCTCCCGTTGTCCTGGTGGTTGGAAGGAATTTTGGTATCGGGTATTTGTCCAGTGATAACCACGATGGGCCATGCCACCATAACGTATGATCTGGCAATTCTTGAGGCATGATACCTCAGGATGCGCAATCCGCTGGATTGTCCTCGCTCTTCACATGATGCCATTGATCGGTCGCGGAAACATCGTGGATTTGTTAAATCCGATTGGCCACATAGATTTTCCAACGTGTGGGAGATGAATGAATCCAATGCAGGGTCACTGTCGAATCCGACCACAGGTGAGTGGCTTCTATGGGTGTATCCCAAGTAGACTTGACGTGATGGACTAATTCTGCTAACTGTACTACTCCCTGAAGTACTAATCGATCTACACCCTTATTTTGAGTATATATAATAACATATATATAATATCTAGGAATTCGGATGTCTTCAAGACTTGATAGATTATTTGCAAACGGCATGCATTGCATCATAATATCCCCCGGTAGTGCAGAATCAAATTCCACCTCTCGAGTCCAGATCAATTGCTTAAGTACTTTTGCTTTAATGATGGTTGATAACAACCATCCTAACGAGTCATAAATCTTCTAGATGTCGGGGAGTAATGTCCGTTTCGTGTGCTGCCTATCCAGCTGAATGTTCAAGGTGAACTGGAAGAGGTCGGTGGCAGGATTCCATTTCCGTCCGTCTTTTAATAGTTGAAGTCTCGTCTATATCCAATTAACCCTTGTTTCTCGCATTTCAGCCGGCAAACTTGCTAGTACCTCTTCGGAGTTGGAACTCCATTTTGTTAAAGAAAATTTAGCTGTGGCTAATAAATCGTTGAGTTTCTTGATGAGCTCAGTCGCCTCTGTAGCACCAAAGAGGCTCTTCATGAAGTCATCCATATAGAAATTTCGTAATACTCCGTCCGCCGTCTCTGAACGTCGTCCAATAACCACTCTGTGTTAAGTGCATCCGTGACTATTGAGGTAGGAAACTAGAAGTTTCTCCAACTTCCTTAAATTTTCATAATCTTTAAGGTTGGGTTCTTTATTAGCGAGCTCTTGGCTCATAGACATTTATAAAAATGGTCTTTCCAGTAGTCTAGGGTGTAGCACTCAGGAAATATTGTTCCTGTTTTTCGATTTTTCGTTCCCGGTACGTTGCAATCTGTGTTACGGTACTCAAATGCAAACATAAATGCAATATGATACCACCATTTCAAGGTGGTCAATGCATGAAACCTATACTTATGTTTCGTCCGGGGTGGGGAGTCGCGGCACAAGTAGGTAACACCGGTACCCGATGGACGAGCAGCGCTAATTGCGCTGGCTCACCCAGTGGGACCACCGAGTGAGCAAAACTGCTCTTTCCTCGAAGATCTGGGTACCAATGATGTGTTGTTTCAACCTCTGTGTTTTGTACTTTCTGCTGGGTGCCTAAGGATGATGTTGTAATAACCACGGATGTGGACCTCCTTGCATGAATTGGGATGTCTCGGATGTCAAACAGACTACAAATTTGTACCTTATCGTTGAATTTCGAGGGCTGGAACCGTTGACACAATGTAGTATTACAACTACCTTTGTAGCCCATACTCCTCTTTCCCCGCTGGCGCGGTGCCCTTAAAAACAACAAGAAAGAAAAGGCGAAGAGGGCAGAACCCCGTGGCCAAGCCGCATAAACGCACCAATGGTGGGAACAACGAGGAGAAACCGCAATCCATCTTTCGATCTCTCCGTTATTACATATAATTTCCTCGCACCCAAACTTTCAATCTCTAAATAATTACATATAATGTTCCGACTTCCAATACTCTTGCTTGCCAAAAAACTTGCCTATCGTCGGTATATCGTTGTTCTGAAAATACTTTTTTTTGTAGCAACTTTACCAGATAATTCTCTGCGTTCTCAAATTTTGTATACGTCAGTGGATTGTCCAATCCGATGTGTAAACTAAGAACCCGTTGTACACGAAGTACAGTTGCTATAGATCTCCGAATTGTCATCCAAGATGATAATTTCTCCAGAGTGTCGACGATGGATATAGTAGATTTCTTGTTCTGTACTGCTACTACTGAGGGTGTTGGTATCTCCTCGCCAGGCGATTTAGTAGTGGATACGAAACTGAGAATAGCGTAGCTTTCCTGCTATAGCCATGAAGGACCATGCCACTATAGTTCATGTTTGGGTAGTTCCTGTGGGTTGATGCCACGGGAGGCAAAGTAAACAAGGTTTTCCGCACTCCTAACATGATGACATTGAGATTTGTCCAAAACATCATGTATTTGCTGGATGCAATTGACCACACATATTTTCCATCTTTTTGGAACTGAGCGAACCCAATGCAAGGCCACCGTGTAGTTCGACCAGAGGTGGGTGCGGAAATGGGAACGTTCCATGTTAATTTTACATGGTTGACTAACTCAGCCAACAGAACTGTTCCTCGTAGTTCTAACCTCCAAAGGTGCTACCCGAGTCTTGCCGTTTATTAGATTTGATACTACCTTGGGGTTGCAGACACCTCGTAAGTAAATTGCAGCCGAGTAGGCCCTTTTGCTAGCGTCCGAGAATCCATGTATCTCCCATTGGGTGTAGTTAGGAAAATATTGGAGAACGAGGTATCCTTATTTCTTCTAAACTGGGAAGATAAGAAGTGTACTCCAACCGTTGAGACTTAATATCTAGAGGTAGTTACTCGTCCCAATCCATGCTTCGAGTCCAAATCGTTTGCATAATTATCTTGGCCGTCATGATTGTGGGAGATAACAATCCCAACACATTATAAATTCTGGAAATGTCGGACAATAAGGTCCGTTTTGTATGTAAGCAATTGAGGTCAAATTTTAGGATAAATTAAAACAGTTCCATCGCACGGTTCCACTTGAGACCCAATGTTTTGATCGTAGAAGTCACATCGATATTTAGCTGAATCCTAGTTTCCCGCATTTTGGGGGTAAACTGGCTAACACCTCTTCGGAGTTGAAGATCCATTTTTACAAGGAAAATTGTGCTGTTGCAAATAACTCGGTGAATTCCTGGATTAGCACAGTCGCCTCTGAAGGATTAAAAGGTTATTCATGAAATCCTCCACATTGAAGTTTTGCAACACTGCATTTGCGGATTTCGGAACTTTCTAAGTATTATCCTTTTCCAACTTGTCAGCTAGAACTGCGATTGGATCTAGCCGAAACAACAATAGATGATTCGAAAAGTTGTCCTTAGCATCGCCATCCGATATTGGTTCAATCAAAAGGCGCTTCTTTTCTGTGGCTGAATATGTGTTATTACTTTTTACCAAAGTTTTGAACTCACACTTAAAGGTGGGTCAGTCCCGATGTAAGTCCCCCAAATTTGGTTACAGCTTTCTTCGGTGTCTTGGGTCGAGTCATACTGTAGTCACGCTGGTGCTCAAGGATTTTGAGATGTCTATCATGTACGTCAGGATATGCTGAGGTTCCTTTTTAATTTAGTTTGCGTATTAAAAAAGATTGTTATCTAAGATTGCGTTCCGGGTCGACTGTACTGACTTCCTGAAAACGGAGGTAACATCTGCTAGTTCCTCTAACTTCGGATACATCTTTTCAGATTCCCATACTTATATATCAGCTGAGGAAGCTTACACCAGTATAGTCCCATCTAGATGGTCAAGTACCAGGGACTGCATTTCTTGATTATAATCTTGTAGAGCCTGGTGATGGCCCTAGTGCGTCGCTTGGGCCGCCATTAGTTCATCGGGCGGTCCGTTACCCGATGGGAAAGGTGGTGGTGGGTGACGGTTAGGTGGCGGAGTGTTTCCTTCCCGGCCACCTTCTTGGTCACCTCGTTCGGCGTCGGAATCTTCCTCAGAAAACTCCGAGGACGAATTGTCGGGACCTCCTGGATCTCCAAGGGTTCGTTGGGAATATCTTATTATGGATACGTTGAAATGAAAGAAAATAATGTTTGCAATAATTGACTTTTAAAACTTACTGTTGCTCCGCTCCTCCAACTTTCGGGATGAATTTAAAGAGTTTTCTTCGAACCGCAGCAAGTTCAGAAAACTCCATTGATGAGTTATAAAGCCGATATTCAAAACTTGCCGCTTGTCAACAAGGATGTCTTTGGGCTATATAGAGCTAATGCTTATGTAAAACGCTGGGAACTTGGAATGGGATGAATTCTTTTAAGCACTAGTGTGTATGTACATATGTCTGAATAGGAACGTATTTAAGTTCAATACATTTGAAACACTGACAAGGTACACACGCACAGTTGTGATGAGTCACGGAGCTAAATAATTCGTTTTATTGCTAGATTTATCTATAACTCATCTGTCTGACACCGCATATCTACACTTATGACAGTATTGTGTTATTTGATATTAGCCAGAACCTAACGGATTGCTTATTAAAAATGTTTACTTAGTATTATATATTATATTGGGAGCTATTGCGAACTGATGTAAACAAATCGTCAAGTTATGATGTATTGTATGTTAATGTGAATGAAGAGTACCTTATGAACATTCTGCAATTATTTTGCAATGAGCGTGATACAATCCAGGTATAATGTAGACATTGGTTCAGAGGGGCTTTAGTCAGGATAAAATAATTCCATCACTTTGTTGGAATATTATGGGGAGTATTAATTTTTGGGATTACAGGGGAATATTTGCTTGAGTGGCATGTGTTTAGATTGGAGATTAGCGTTTTTAGTATTTTTTGATTGCGCTCGGAGTAGAAGGGAAATTATTGGGGACAATTGTATTAAAAAGAAATGTGTTTCTGACACCAAAATGTGTACAAAAATATTTCTGTACATACACACAACCATTTCAATGTGTACCTATAACGTCAAGTTATTGTTACGATTAAACACTCGTAAAACGTTTTCAAATGTACAGTTTAAAAGTATTTACATGACTTCTCATTTAAGAGAACATATTCAAACTGCATTTAAAGAAGCCATTGTTTCCGAACCAATTAAATTTTGGAACAAAAGTAATAAAACCTGATATGTTAAGGAGAGATTATTCTCGCGTTTTCAGATTTGCTGTTCAGTTAGCGCTCGTTAAAATAAAACTCACTGTCTTGGCAAAATTTTATTTTTTATAAGACACCTCTAATAAGTATATAAATACGCATTCTACAAATGGGAATCCAGACTGCAAATCAATCCGTCAAATCGTCGATCCTTTTACAAGTGTAGCCAGTATAACGTTAGTACGCTGTATTAAAAATCTTCTACTCAACTGCCTACAAATAATATTGTATGTGGGTACTACACAAAATATTGAAGCTACGTATTCTATTGACCGCATACGCATTGATGCAATTGATACCACAATTACGTACTACTGCAAACATGTAAGAAAAAAATCAAGTGCTGAATAAGGAGAATGTAAAAAACCTGTCATTCTGCACACTGTAGTTGTCCACTGAATAAATCTCGTTGGGGAACATAATGCTTGCAGTGTGTAGGAGATCCGATTTAATACCACTCCATTTTATAGTGAGATTAATAGAAACAATATTATTACAAGTAAATAGAAGGTTGTTGTTTAGTACCGTCCCTGGATGTAATTCAAAAAATGTAAATTGTGTTTAAGTAAGTTTTCAAAATATTTTAGGATTTTTACTTTATTCAAAATTTTTTTTCCTTCTTTGTAACCCGAAAAATAATTAAAAATGAAGTATTTAAAAATTATGTATGAAATATACGTACGTATCGAAATGGTAATAGGAATTAGGTTTTTTGAAAAGTGCATATGTAGTATCATATAAAAGTTCATATACGTTGCGTTTGAAAAAACAAATATTATATCTTATTTGATTTTTTAGTATTAAACCGCAACCACTTGGTTAAAAAATTAGACTTTAGTGGCTTACCTACTACTGGGCTACCTTGATTACATTTCAACAGAGAAAGTCCATAGCATTGATTTCCGTGCTGTAAAATCCAGTCGTACACTTGACATGCTAAATAATGCACACTATCCTCTGCTCTAAGTTTCAGTCGTATTTTAATCTTATCACCTGAAAAAAGAATATATTCCAGTCACATGCATGTATATATTTATTTTGACTCATGCCAATACCTAATGCATAAATCGATTTAAATATGACACTCAATATTATGTATATGAAATAAGATATGTAATTTAAATACCTTTGATGCCTTCCAAAGGGTTATCACCATTCCATTTTGTATATGTAAAGGGTCCCACTGATTTAATAAACCATTTTAGCGTAGCGTGTGAATTACCATACATGTGTTTGATTTGTTTACAACGTTTTAAATGAATACAACGAGATGTGCTCACAGGTGTTGTAATAAACATGCTGGTATATGATTTGTCCAAAATAAATACAGAGGACCGGGTAAAACTTGGCATTGTTGACGCTGTTTTAAATCTTCAGTTTTTGATTCTTTAATCACTGTTGTAATAGGTTGGCGAGTAGCAATTTCCAAGGGCCTTGACGTTTGTGATATTGAAGTATTGAATTTGAAGGATGTACCATTTCGGCATTGATACTTTGTATAAATATTATAACTATGGTTAAAATTGACGTCTTTTTAAATTGAAATCCATTCTTTCATTAAACAGCAATAGCTCGCAAGATCTCAGTATTGAGACGCTACCAAAGTATTTACAGATCAAATCCAACGCAATTGAAGTTATTTAAAAATTTTTGAATTCAAACGAGACACTTACAAACGAAACTTAAATCTGTTTACTTCAATACGGATTTGATACAGATCATCTTGATGTTATTCGTCACAAAACAGAAATTGAGGTCGATTCGGGATAACTTGGTGACAATAATCCCCGAAGCGAGACATGTTTTACGGGACCGAAAGTCTAAGTAATTGGGTAAATAAAGATATGGATGAGTTACAGCACTGAAATCGGTAATTAATTCGATAGGATTATTACAAAACAGTAATAAAAAATTCATTCGGGAAATTATGGAAATGCCAAGGTGAAAATGTATACATGCACAACGATAAATTGGAGCATGTCAAATCAGTAAATCTCTTAATATTTTATTTATTCTTGCGATTTGATGTGATCTCTTCAGAATATTCCTCACTTGGGTTTACTAAATCGGATCAATTGTAAATTTTTGAGACCTGAGGTTTAGTTTATTACTCCATCGAAGAAAATTCGAGTTCAAGCCCAATTGAATACGGAATAGAACTATTACTTTGTATTCCTAAAACAAAGGTTTACTGAAAAGGATTAAGGCACCTTTTGGATCTGGCCAACAATTAGTATGATTTTAGCTGTTCGCAAGCAATTTTTAGCATGTATGTAAATTTATACATTGAATCGGTTCTACTTTCTACCAAAGATGTATAAATGTCTTGCTTATATTGTTAAGGTTTCCCCATGTGTACATCTTTTTTTTAATAATTGTAAGCACATACATTTTTATCAGTAAATGCCTGTTACAGAACCGTCGATATGTGTTTTGGCTTGTTTGTGTTTTAGTTGTAAAATTAATTAATCCTTTTTAGTAAGTATTAAATCTGTTTTGAAAATTTAAACAAAAACAAGCAAATATAATAAAAACATGAAAAAACGATTTTTGTACCTGCTGATTTCACACCATTTGAAATTCTCCGCGAATAAAGTGAAACAGTCTTATACGTATATTTTTTTTAATCACTTCCGAATATACAAAACAGTACAACATTATTATCATGTAATATTAAGCAGTATCAATCGTAAAAAAGTAACCTCTGATTCAAATTTCGGAAGGACGGATTAATAATTATATATGCAGTAATTATATTTACAAAAACATTTTCACAAAAACAGAAGGGGTAACCTCATGTAAGCATAAATCCTTAGTACGAAGAATAATCGTTTTGATTATTATAACAACAATATATGTAAGCACAAGCAAGCGCAAATAAGCTTAGGTTAGCCTGACAAACAAATAGATTACAAGTAACACATAACCTCCGTAATTTGATTATACATTTTTTTGTGGTAATAAATTAATAAAATGGAATCTTTTCATATTTTCAACCGCAAATAAACATGCACTTTCGAAATTTGTAAATACTGTCGGGAAGAAAGTAGGACAGGACTAACTTAATAAATGACAACATAACAAATCGGTAAATGGGTGATGTGCACGGAAACCGGTTGCCGACAAACATCATTATTATTTAACAAACGAAATTCATTATTAGTTTCCGCGATTTCAATACCGCTTGCAATGACACAGTAAAGGACTAGGACAATTATTAACGGTACATATTTGATTGTATAAACGGGGGTACTAAAATTTTTGCGGTGTAAATGTAAGCATTAAAACAATACGAGAGATACTGCTGTCATACATATGCAATAATTAAAAATTCAGAAAAAAAGTATGTCAACCAGGAAATGTAAATTAAGTATAGACCCTTATTAAGTTTTGATTCACATTGTCATTTTGTGTTCAATGGAGAAAAATTCATTTATAAGGCAATTTCGATTGTTTGGGCATTTAATTCCTGTAAACCTGTCACAATGAAAACTTTACTCTGCTGCGCATGCAAATCGGTAAAACAAAGTGCACGTTAAACAAGTGCGGATTAAACATTTAATTTTCAAACCATTCTCTATATCTGCATTTTGTGTGACCAATGTTTTTCTTTAAAAAAATCCATTCATGACTAATTTCCTTTCGTGAAAGAATGAAGCTTTAATTACATTAGTAAAATTACTTCAATAAGAACTGTACTGTCCGTAATTTTGGCATGATTTAATTACTGTAGGGTTGCAGGCCGATGAGATTTTAATAGGATGGAGTTTATAAATGAAAAGGTAATATTATGAAATGAGCACAATATAATCTGGTATACGCATATACTTCTCATCTCGCTTATAACGGTATATGACTCAAATTCAAAAAACATATTACTTTTTACACTACTGTCTGGTTTCATTTGATTTGGGTATTACAGTCCCATTAATAAGCAAGTTTATATTAATCTTCTGTCTTGGCTGAAATAAATTGTAACTTGGACACATTTCTTTGGATTAATTTCCATTTTCTTTTCACAGAACCAAGAATTAATGTCGTCAAGTGCTCTTGGCATTGTTGGTGGATAATATGCATATGTGCACAATTTCTTGTGTGGGATTTATTTTTTCAACCCTGATAATGTTGCAATAAATACAAAATTTTTGAAACCGAACAATTTTCTTTTATTCTCGAAAGAACTTGATTAAAGAAACGCCCGATGTGAAGACTATGTCAGTCATGGAAATAGCAAAACATATGTAGGTAAGTCATTTCAACGAAAACGATTGGAGTTGTACGCATGTATTTTGTAATAAAAACAATTTTAAAAATAAGTCTGCGCAAAGTTTTTATCAAGCATTCATCATCACAGTTAACATTGTATTGCTTATGAGCTATCTATTTGTTCATCAACCTCCTAATACTTGGCAATATCACACACCTATTGAATAGAACAAATTAGGAAAGTCAAATCTAACACTAGCAATGTTACTTTCCCGCTTGAATTCTTTTATTTAAAATATTTTTGTTTTAATATATTTTTCAATAGATGCACGTTTTCTTATTTAGTAATTATTACAGATGTTACTTGAACTAGATAATTTCGTCCTAACAATTGTGTCTTACTGTTGAAAGGCACAAAATTGTATGTCATTAGGGTTTGTGTATGGAGAATGATGGCTGTATGAAACAATTTTGAAATTTGCAGGGCTTAAAACAACCTCAAATTTCAGCCTTTGAACTAAATCTTCGGAAGAAGTTTTTACGATTTACAGTGGCTGTTTTTTTGTGATTTGCACTAAATGGCTTGTTAGAGAAAATTATAAGGTGTATGTGGTCAGTTGCCTTGATTTTGTTTAAGAAATTGTAGCAGTTTATTAACTTATAGCGATCTCTAAATTTATTGACCAAAGTGGTAAGTTGTTTCAATACATAAATATCTATATATACAGCATTTAAGATTTGTCCATATTATTCTCAAAATTTTCCACCATGTTCCACCGTACAAGTACTCAATCATTGTCATTCCGTGGATGCCCATGAGGGAGGTATCTTTTATTTGGTGTAAGGAAATATATTTCGGTCAACACATGCAATACCATAATTAAAATAATTTGGACGTTTGCTTGCATACCAAGATGTGTTTCCATTCGCGATGAACTAAAACTCCTCAATTGAACAATTTATTCATAGCTGCGTAGTAAAATGTGACTAACCAGAAGAATTTTATCAAAAGCATTTGACATATCTGCATACACAGATAATTGCTTTCGTACTTAAACTCAGGTAATAGGGATCCAGTACCTACATTGTGAGTAATTATTTAGACCGGGCTTCAGAATATAATTACACACATGTACAAGGTAGTGGGTGTTCAATAAACTTTACCCTCCTGGAAACATATGTAGGCTAGACAAATGTAGAAGATATTTTTGTACAGAACTTATTACGGGTCATTTTTAAAGCTTCATTAACAAAAGAAAGTATAGGTTATATTCTAAACTACAGCAAAGATGATCAACTGAAAATTACCAATTTCTTATACTCGTTGTTGTATGTTGTTTATTTTTTAAGCATACCTTCTGTAATAATTCCTGTCTTATTACTTTGAATCATTCTTTCCCTTTCCGCAATAAAATACCTTACAAATATATATAGGAAATCCCAAGGAAGCGAAGGTCATTGGCAACCTTGTATGATCTGTACACATAGTCTAGATTATATTTTGAGCAACACGAATTGTGAACAGTAGAGTGAATACTAGATAAAAAATTTATAGGAGCATACAAACAAAAAGTTAGTGCAGGTTTCCTTGCGGTCACTAAATGGCCACTTAAACACGGACAAATGGGGATTAGTCACTAGTGAAGTGTCATCTCTAATAGAAAGTTATTTTTAAACGTACTTGTATGTGAGTGTACCTATAATCAAAATTAGCGTGCATCTTCGAACCGTACAATACGTGCTTAAGATACGACCTTGTACAGTGTGCATTATACGACCGAACGAAGCTTTTACGTAAACAATTTTTTCATGATTGGTTGTTTTGCAACAAAGTCCTAACGGAGCACTCTGTTCTAGTCTCTAGACTTTATACACGTATTCAAAAAGGATTTTTATCATTTTACGAATTCAAGCAGGCGTGTCTCCGTTATACCATATTTCAAAATATTTATATTCATAAAATTTCTGCTCTGAAATTTCCCTAACATAAGGTCATGTGTGTACGCCTACTGAAAAATTTAGAATGAGCACTACTGTTAAATATCTTTCCACAACTGTCGTGTTTCTTCTCGTACTGCAATGGTCCCAGTGTCTACCCAAATCAAATCACTCTGATGAATTGGGCTCACAATCAGAGATGTGTAAAAGAATTAAAGACTGTGGTACATCACAATGCTGCCGTGTGGGTAAGTTCTCTCAATATGTACATAAGCTTCATTTGAAAACATTAGCTACAATCTGTCAATTTATAAACTGGTGCCTGCTTAAAAAAAGAAGTTTTTATAGGTTATATTAAATGTATTTATTTGTTAGATTCTATATAGATTCAGACATACATACAGCATCCGATTATTTAACATGTACTACGTGTACTTATGTACCGGCAATAGCATCCCAATTTACGCAGAAATACAGTTCTGATTTATGCGATTGTTGCATAAACTTTTAGCATAAACTAAACGCGTATGACTTAGAAAAAACTGACTGTAATTTACAAATCTCATGTATTTTTTGTCCCTCAGGAAACATTTCCTTGTAAAATTTTGAATCAACAGAATAACATCAGTAGTAATCAACTATATTGTGTAAAACTAGGGAAATACTGCAAATAAATTTTTTATTATCATTTCTTGAAGGAATGGAACGCTATTCCATTCCTGTGTGCAGTTCATTAGGTCAAGATGGAGACTCATGCAAACCTGGAAACAAACCGGAAAATTTTAACCTAAGTTATCCCAACGGTCCAGCGATTCACACAACGGGTACGTACACTCTCCTCTGCCCATGTGATCTGGGACTTTACTGCGATCATGAATCAGCCTCATGCAAAAGAGAAAGACACCCGAAAAGCAATGACGATAAATACGCAGATTTATCAGCTTTCACCCCGTAACTTGTTATTGCAGTATCAAAACTTCCGAAATTTTGATTCTGGAAACTGAAAACTATTAAATGAAGTGAAATCCAACTCTAACAGTTCAAATGTGAAAAGCAAAAATCAAAATATTAAAAGTAGAAAATTTGAAGGCTGCGTAATGATTTGAGATGACAATAAAATAAAACTCGTGAGATAAACTTTTTTATTATATTATTCACTGCCAGTTACTAATTTAATTATAATTAATTATGAAATGCTTACATAATGCCAAAAATAGTCTAACACCCTAAAAACTAAATGTGACTATGAAATGTTAAATCACACAAAAAGTGAGTAAATTGTTATACAAAAATGAATTTAAAATTTGATATTTCCGAATTAAAATTTCATACTTTAAACCTAGCGACAAGAACCTAGTAATTAATCCATAATTCCAATCGATTATTGAGTGAATGATTGAATGAATTAATACAATTGAGATTGTTGTTGGAAAATGTTGCAAAAAACAGGCGTAACGAAATAAAAATGGTTATTAATCCACACTTAATTAATATTTAAACAAATAATTTAATGTCCATTAGTAAAGGCACAACTGACGTTACAGTTTTGATACTTGATTCTTACTTTATTTGTGAGACACTACATTAATAGTAAGTTATACATCCAATCAGAAACATTAGATTTGTAATTTTGAGCTCCAAGTCACATTGTGTAATTGTAACTAGAATTTATTAATTTTTTCGCTGTTTTTTGCATGAAACGGATTTTTCGTCACAGAACAATCCACGAGAACAAGGGCAGACCACCCGGTAAAATTCTCCCTTAATTGTAGTGTTATCTTGCAGAGAACTTATTGTCATGTGTTCGGGACGGTTTCCAGGTCTGCACGGACTTCCTAACTTACCCAAAGGATGACAATAAGGAACTGAACCTTTCTCCATTCCTGGAAAATTTTTAAAAGTTGCATAAGATAAGAAAGAAGCTACATTCATTTATCCATGCTGTAGTTTAAATTTCTATTACATCTGGGATCCCACAATAGGAAAGAAATTAATAGCTTCAAATATTCGAAGTCATAGAAATTTATTTGGCAGTTGTTAAGTTCAAAAATTTCCAGGGTCAATTTGCATTCTGGCTTCATTGCAAAAAAAAATAATTTTTTAGTTACACCGTATACTTACCCACAGAACAGCATTGTGAGTCAGCGCATTCTTCCTTGCTTTCGCAAAAGTCGGAGACTGGCTTCTTTCTCCTCCGCATGCACAAGGATCCTTCCACTAACAGGAAGATCAATCCAGCTGTGGCTAAAAATTTAAATAGCCTGGACATAATTGCAGGTATTTTCTAGGTTTCAGTACTCCACTCGGGGATCGAATCCGGCACCTAGAAGATCAGCAAAATGCGTTTTTCAAACTTTGTAATTTTTCTTCCATTCTCTCAATCCGTTGCTTCTTTGTCTAAATACAAATATTTCTTTACAAGGTTCTCTGAAATGAAATTATTACTTATAACCATAACTATAGATTAAATATGTAAAGCTAAACCTGCCGTGTAAATATTTGTCAAGTATTTTGAAACAAACAAATGTATACCTCAGTTTTTGTGTAACTCTTTGCAGTAAAGGCTAAGGAAAAAAGCCACAGCGGTGTTAATAATACTATATGCCTGTTCAATCGTAAAGCCTTCCGTAAGCAACTTTTATTCCTTTGCTAAAGTGTTTTTATATAGTGAGTCAATAATGTGCACAGAAATAAGAAATATGCTATAATATCTGAACGATAAAAGCCTAAGTGTATCTATTTTATTATTTCACCCAGATTCATGTACCAAAATTGTGTAATAATGTCGTATACAATTATGGGATCAATAATCGATAGTGACAAATTTATGTAATGAGAAGCATCTGTCATGCAAACATCACATTTATTTTAATTTTAGTATTGCATGGAAATCAGGTGTTCTAACATAACAAAAACTTTGTTGCATGATAGTAATAATTATTACTGCAGGTCCTGTGTATAATTAGTGCCGATAGCATAATGACAAGTTGGATTACTCAATCAGGGAACGTCATGACGTTATTCTAATCCCTCTGTTTTGAAGCCCAGCAATGAGTATGTATTGCGAAGCTACTAGTTTTAATGTTGTAGCAAGTTAGCCCATAACAAATTAGTTGCCAAAATTACACCATCAGTTAAATAACAACCTAGTCTTGGGTCAAATGAACGAATGAGCCCTTGAAGTCCTGTCTCCTTGGATTCTTGAATACATTTTTCAGCTAACATATATTAGCTGCAAATCGATTCCTACTGGAACATATTTGTACAAAAATATTTGTATATTTCCTTACCCATGCAAGGGTGACATTAAAGGTTTCAGATCTCATCACGATTTTCAATAACATATCCCATATACAACAATGCATTTATTTGGTAGAGGCGACAGTATTACGCAGCACGCAATAATGATCCTGAGGTAATCATTGAAAACCTAATCACATCGCACACTGTTACAAGATAAAAACCTTGCTGTGCTAATAGTTTAAACCTTCTTGTAACTTGTTGGGAATTAAGAAAACCGTGGTAGATACTGACAACAAGAGAACTAGAACTAAATCTACAGTGGATTAAAAGGGTTATGTCAAAGCTTAACCACATGAAGTTCATCCCCTCCTCGGCAATCAACACTAGTTCCATGTATTCATCATTTTTATTGAAACTCTATTTCATCTAATAAAGTTTAACTTACCTTTCCGAGCTGCAGTATCCATTTAGTTCTTATGAACAGGCAAACGTGTACATGTACGTGCCTTTATCTTCACACTCATATTGTTTCAATTTGATTGAAACGTTTTTTTTCTAATTTTATATCCCGAACGTCAAAGCAGTAATCGCATGCGAATGCGCAATAATTACAACATCTGATTAAATTATTTTTCTGCGTATTCCAGATTTGCATTCGATGTTGAATCTGATACTGTCATAAATCCATAAATAGTTACATATAGGGCTAGGAACAGAGTAGACGTGACATAATACAGGAATTCAAAAGTAAACTTATTCAATCTATTTCTGTAGTACTTTGAAATTCAGACTGCTAAAACAAATTTGATGTGTGGTTTCTTTCAAAGCATATTGTTATTTGTGAGGAAAATCTATGTATGAGTAAGAAAATACAGACACCTCCGTAAAAACAGCGTACTCATCCTACGTCATATGGGAAAGCTGTTCATAGATTTTGACTCTATTAAAAATCTTCTGTAATCATGGGAAATGTTAATACGGTTGTAAACAGGAACGATGTTGTAACGCAATCGTACTGAAATATAATCGCAAAATCTTCAGATTCATTCCCGCTTGCAAACTGCATTAATTTGGTGGACCAATGCTAACTCAGCAAATAATTCTGTATTCGTGAGTTCATATAGTCTCAAATTTCCAACGAATAAGAAAGTATTTTCGTCTCTCCATATTTTTTCTACCTCCTTCGATTAACACAGATGAACCCACTGTACTCGTTTAAATCATTTTATCAAATAGTTACTTGTTTTTATTCTTCCAGAACTTACATTATTAGTAGTTGCATAAGAATGAGGAACGACAAAAGTATGCCTGCTTAAACGCCTCTTTGTACCATTAAAATAGAAGTTTACACAAATTACATGACAACAAGAATGAAGTTAAAAAACCTTTTATGAAACGGGTCTATTTACATTGTTCGGTGTCCTATCGTGACAAAATTATATGTATTGTTAAATTGCAACATTAGAATAGCATCTGAAAGCCAGTCTGTCACAACATAGGCACAAACGGTAGTTACACTCAATCAGAGTATATATCGCCGTCTCTTTCAATATGTCGTAATAATATTCAGCAATTCCAACAAAATTCTATAAAAGTGGCAGTTCTTTAATACTGTATTGATTCGATTTTGGATTGAAAACTTAATTTTATTGAAGGTCTGGCACGATAGTGTATTATATGTTGTGCACGTAAATTCTTGAAACCTTGTTGTTCCTAAAGCAGCGCTCCGCACGTGTATGGATATTACTCGGGTATACAGGTACGAGTAATACCCGGGAACCGGAAAAATTTTGGGTACTCACCCGGTACACTTTGGTCAGCTCAAAATTTCGGGTGTGGGTACGGGTTAGTGTTTCTGAACGGTCCAAAAACATGGACTCGACCCGACTCGTTTTCCCGAACCGAAAAAAATCCCTTTTCTGTTCCCGAAACCGGAACCGATATGTTCGAGTCCGGGACATTTTTGCCTTCCCGGAACCGATCCGGAAAATAAAATCGGTTCCCGGACCAGTTCCGGTTCCTTCCCGAACCGGCAGAAAATGCATAGGATTCATTTTCATCGATGTCAAAATTGTGTCGCGTTTTCAAATGATAGTTGACAAATGCTTGACAAATGCATGTTTCACGTTTTCATCCAAAAAGGCAGCTTTACCAAACCCTTCCCGAAAACTTTCGGTTTTGATTTTTGTACCCGAAACCGGACCGAATGTAACGGTTCTTTAAACCGTTGACCCGAAACCGGGCCGAAATTTAACGGTTCTTTAAATCGTTGACCCGAAACCGTACCGGAACCGAAACCGAACCGGAACCTCGGGAATTCCCGATACCGAACAGAAACACTAGTACGGGTACAAGGATTTGAATATAGGTATACTGTCAGCTCTATCTATAATGGATATTCTGGGTACTGAAATATTTTATCCCTTATAAGCTTATAACGGAAATATATTAACTATAAAGAAAGCCCACTAACTTATCAAAAACGTAACTACACATGCTTATGAAAAATTGAAAAATCCCTAAATTATATGTAGTTGGTTTAATAGTTTAGTAATTTTTGAATAGCAGTTCGTTGCATATAAAAACAGGTAGTTATTGCAGGCTGAGTAAGATTTGTCAATTTTTGGTGTGTAACATATTCAATTCTTGAAATCCAACTCCAAAAATCTGTTGAATGGTTGTCACCACCCAGATACCACGTTGTGGTTTCTTGCAAGTAATGCATTGCTGTTCCATTTGTAATTTTATTACAGTCTTGTCTAATTCTTCAAGTGGAGAACCAACCTTCACTTGCTTTGCGACCGCTCGTGCCGATTTTACTTACCCGCGTTAAGCACTGTCATAAAATATCTAAAATTCATATCTATATATGACAAGTTACGATAACTGCACGTGCTGGAATAATTACTGATTGGATTTCCAATTTATATAACACAAAGTACTACATCAAACTCTGAAATCCTACAAATAGTCCAACTATGTGGTTGCTGCATAAATGCATGTAAAATCGAAGTCAGTAAATTAACGAATGAATTGCAAACTTGCAGTACCACATTTTTTGTTCTTTATTCACTAAAGATATCTGTATTTCTGGCAGTGTTTACAGTGGTTGGAGGTGATCATACCAGTGCAGAAGCCTAAAGTTGTGTCAACATGTTTCAAACTATAATCATGACGTCGTGTGAGAATTAGACGCAGCTTTGCCCTGGATGAAGCAAATCATCATTCTTATTTGACATTGAAAAATGAAATTTCGCTTGTTTATTTCCCTTGTAATTTTGAAAATAAATTCTCTAGCATTGGATTGGAAGATATTAAATTCTATTCAGCGGAAACATTTTGGAGAATTTTCCGACGAACATATAGACATGATTTATTTAATCCCCGAGAATTGCATTGTTGTTGATAGACGTTTTCCTTATCGATATTTTACCTATCCACGTACAATCGTTAAAGGGAATTATTCATCCCCTAAAAACACATCCCTCTGGAGCTTATTTCAGCGCAAAGTGATAGTTCTGACTGAAGTTGAATTGTCCCCCTATGAAATAAAATCCTTTATAACAAATTTTGTCATTGTATTTACAAGCCCTTTAAAAAATATGATTTACGTTTTTGTTAAAAACGCTGATAATCCATTTCCAAACGTTCAAATTCTGGAACAAATGGCGTTTGAAGTTCGTTTAGCTATAAATTCTTATTTTATTTTAGAAAGTTCGGGGGAGTCAAAATATTTTCAGCGGAATTCAGGAACCGGAAAATTAATTTTAATTGCAGAGAATGGAATCTTAATCCCAGATTTTTTCCTTAAAAGAACATATCCCAATTTTGAGGGAGCCGTATTCATTTCAACAATCTGTTCGGGTTGCGACAAAGTGATAGATTTTCTAAATAAAAAAGAAGAAATGAGTGACTATAATTTTGTGGCCCTGAATGAGCTGGGTCATAAAGTGAATGCGACCATAGACTTTCAGTCAAAGTTCGGTGAGCTCTACTCAGGCACGAATGAAAATGGAGAATGGGACGTCTACACAAAGCCCGTTCTGAAAGGGACCGCTGTTTTTTCATCATTAGTGATGCCTGAACCAAAGACTTATTCCGTGATGCTGGTCACACGACCGTTGTACTTCAGTAACGTTGTTTTCGTGCACAGTGTCCCAAAGCCTGTAATGTTCAGTTCGTTTTTACGTTTACACTGTCCATTTACTACGTGGGTTTGGGCGCTAACAGCTGCGTCTGTTCTTGCAACATTTTTGTTCCTCCATTTTGTTGCATCTTTTGAAGTTAGTCATTCTTCCACGTGGGCAACACTCAGTACCCTGGTGAAACCAATTATTGATCAAAATGGTATTGACTCCAAACAGTTTGCTCAAGGATCTTCTGGTAGTAACATTAGCAAAGGGATCATTGGGCTGTGGTTCCTCCTGTTAATTTCATTGGTATGCGCTTACAAATCAAAAATGATCCAACAGATTTCCGTCCCTATACTAGAATCACCTCCAACCACATTTACAGAACTTGTGGAAACTGATTACGCCATCGGTGCGATAATGTACGCTGGAGTTATTGAAGATGACCTGAAGAGTTTGAATACAAGCCTAAGCAATAAGCTTCTGCAACGGATTACGGGGTTTCAAGTCGGAACTCCTGATGTAATGAAGCCCAGTTAAACCTTTGGAACTCATCTAATTTATGGTTTTAAATGAAATAATGCATGGTTTTTTTTTTATTTGCTGTAGTGTTACCAGAGCATATTTGAAACAAAATCGGTGTGCCTAGGGTTGGATCAGATATTTGATTTATTCGCTACACTTTTCATGGTGGATGTGCAGAAAAAGAAAATGTACCAGAAATCTACCGAGAAAATGCTCACACAGGTTACTGCCATCGGAATAAGTTATCAGTACCAGGTGTTATATTGTAAGTTTGTACCAAGCAACTAATGATAATTTTGTTTGCCATGTTACAGCATGAAAGTTTATAAATAATAAAGTATTTTACAGACCCATTGGAATCTATTTTAACATACTTGGAAAACGCCGGATTACCGAGTTTGTGGCTGAGAAACCGAATGCTTTTTCAACAGTCAAATGGGCAGCGGAATGCATTAAAAATGGTGAAAACAAAAACGTATTACAGTGCCGAGACTCGAGGATCTGGAAACTCTAACGAGTTGGCCTTTTTTCTACTGCAAATTTTATATTTTGGGAGCATTAGTGGCATTACGGGGATTTTTTTCGAATTAATACTAAGCTGGTATTACAGGAAGACGAAGGTGGTAATAACTTACGGTAAATTAATTTGTTATTAACCTTTCTGCTCTTAATGTTTGCATTTGTATTGTAGTCATCCTATTAACAAGTATCAAACAATAGTATGGATGACATAACTATTGAAAATGCTTTTCCTGTGATATTTTAGTGGAACCTGGACAAGATTTCGAAAATGCTGTTTTTGGGGCGCCCTAAGATTTTAGATCAGAAGATTCAACTCTGGCACATGATGGCCGTCTATTATTTGCCTCTAATTATTCTGTACCATAATCTTGCAAGACTTAAGAAAGGTAGCGCTGGATCTGTATTTTCGAAATAACAAACTTTGTGATTATGTGTGCATTTTCTGCCCATAATCATTTTTACAGTTCCTCTTGATTTTTCTGCAGGGATTCCAGTATCCTGGTGGGTCTTAATTTCAGACTATTTCTAGATCGTGCTTTTAGATAGTGTTCATTAAATTCTATCACGCATCATCAGAATTGTCTCACGCAAATTGTGATTTGAGTCAATTATTAAACAAAAAGTAAATGGCAATTGGCAAAGTAGTTCCGGAAATAAAAATCTCCCCTCGCACTAACATTGTTAAAAATTATTCCCAACAACACGTACTGCTAACTAAGTAATTATATGGTATTGAGGCAATAATATATTCAGATTTGCTGGAAGTCTACCGAAAATCTTAGTTTACTGAAAGCTGTGTTTTTTTCAAAATTGCAAGGAAGGATTACGGAGTATAAATTTAAACAACCTGATGTATGTCTTGTAATACTCTTTATGTTTACTATTTTAAAATACTCCGGTTTATAAAAGTTTTTGAAGAATCAATAGGCTGTGGTTATAAAAGTTATAACTATGTTAGATTATACATAATTGTATAGTGTAATACCAAGGTACTAGAAGGAAAAAAGACGTGCATTGGAATTTCTGTAAAATTTGATTGTTACGAATACATATTTGACTGCTGCTGTAAGAGCTGTGACACGAGGGCTTTCATGGGTTGGGCGTGACTGAAATAAACAGTAGATATTGGGTACATAAATATCAATATTTTTGAAACTACAATCGCTGATTTTGCACAAAAAATTCCATGTTTTTAAAAATTTCCTGACTTTTGGTGTTTATTTGCTAGGATTAATAACCCCTATAATTTAGAGAATAAGTTTAATCTTCTGACAATCTGAAATCTAAATCCAATCGATCTTCTGCTGGACAAAAGAAAACGTCCCCAGTAGAAGCACTTAGCTGCATTTCCAATTCAATTTACTACCAGCCCGGCAATTTGAAAACTCATTTCAGTGACCAGGTCTAGCGTATTATGAATACAACGGCCATCATTTTGGAATTTGACGTCTTGTAAGGAAATTTGTTTTGAAATTTTCGAAATCGTTGACGACTCGCATGCAGGGACTTGACATGTTGCAACAAAATTTGAAAAAATAAACGAAAATCCTACCCCCTGGTGTAGTCATTCCAATGTCTGGTCTGATTGTGAGCTACATTTTATGAAACTGATCTGGAAAGGTCAGACCAGACCAAATACCATGGTCTAGAAAACCATTAAGAGTAATTAAATAATCACTTTATATTTACTAAAATTTTTATTTTTATGTCAATGTAGAGCATCCCAGGCTGTTAAAATTTACGTGTAAGTCCGTAAAAGGGTAAGCCCGCCCGGGCTTTGGGCGGGAACGGGTAAAAATTATTACGCTTGAGGGGTTACGGCCGGGTACGGTCCTTTCAACGCGGTGAAAAAAGACCTTGAAGGCTCGTAAAAGATGAAGTAGTAATGAATATCGAAATGAAACTATTACTAAATAACAAAGATAGGCATGCAATAAAATAATAATTTATTACTAGAATTCCTGCACACCAAGTTGTGCTTTGTGTGACAGGTAAAATTAAAAACGTTTGAAATTGGTCTATGTATTGAAGTATCTACATATACATTCATAACCGCTGCTCCTGCATGCACAACTCAAGAAAATTTTCACGGGTTTTTACGGGCTTTCCCTTTTTTAACCGCGACGAAACAACCCGCCCGTAAACCCCCAAGCATACTACATTTTACCCGTACCCACCCAAAGCCCGTGCGGGTCGGGCATTTTACTTGCATACCCTCAAATTTCAACCGCCCGAATTGTTCTATTTTATAGGACAATTCAGGGTTGGCAAGTGGCAAGAAATGGCCTGGTCATTATTGGTTAAAATCCGGTTCTAACCGGCTTGGACCTGTTGTATAGGTTGGTATAAAATGGTCATAATTAATACTAGCCAAATAAATCCGCTGTCCAATAAAAATCGGTTTCTACCATTTCTTGCCACTGGCTTGGCTAATATTATGCATGCATTAACAAAGGGTTGGCAAGTGGCAAGAAATGGCCTGGTCATTATTGGTTAAAATCCGGTTCTAACCGGATCCACTGTCCAATAAAAACCGGTTGTTACCATTTATTGCCACTGGCTTGGCCTTTATTGATAAAATCCGGTTTTTTTCCAACCCCAACAAACTTTGGTTTGGAAAATTGTAAGATCCTATGAAGTTTATAACCTCCTCGGCATAAACCACTAGTTCCAAGTACGCACTTTTATCCTCACTCTCAAATTGTTGCCCTTTGATAGCTGGATTTTTTTAAATTTTATATTCCGGACGTCAAAAAACAGTAATCGTATGAGAATGCGAAATTAAAACACCTGATTAAAATGTTTTTTTCCGTATTCCAGATTTTTCTATATGGAATGCAATATATACATACATAGCTCAGCTCCATATAAAGTGGCAGATGGGAAAAGGGCTAAGAACAGAGTAGACATGAAATGTTAGAGGAATTACAAAGTAAACGTAGCTTCTCCACTCCCGTGGTTTGTGTGTGTAGGAATGTAGGGATGTCGTAAAAGTGTAGGAATTCCTTAGGAACAAGAGGCTCAAGTCTACACTCAGGAAAATATTATTTCTCTGTTTATCAATTAGAAAATACCCAGCGGGCAGCTGGACGTGAGTCCACATAGGTTGGAAGATTTCCACCCAGGGTTCTAGCATTATAGTATAGTAGATGACAGTTTAAAAAAAATGCAACTCCACTATAAGAATTTCCCTTATAAGAGCATACTAATCTCCACAGAAACCAAATATACAGCATTATTGGATACACTCCTGTTTACAGCCGTATTAATTTTTTCCATTATTACAGAATATTTTTAAAAGAAACAAAAATCATTTGAAGTTTTCTCGCCCATCGAGAGAATATGCTGTCGTTACTGATGACCCAATCAACAATCAATGAACGGCCCAACGCTGGCTGAGTGTTGTTGGCAAGGCGTACAGTTTGTCCAACGGCGGAACACCCAATCGAAGTTGGCTAACCAACTTGTAACCAATTTTTACCCAGTAAATGGCCATTTTGAGAATTACACCGGACCAATGATATGCCTTACTCCGTCCAGCAGTCAAATATGCGTTTTGCCCCCCCCCCGTGCCGTTAGTATGTACATAGTACTAAAATAACATATTTCGACAGGGTAATAATGCTATATAAATAATTGCCAAATTAAAATTCATTAGTTAATAATTTTATTCAAGCAAATTCGTGTAACATGGGCATACAAACAAAAACATTCAATAGCTCAGTGGATTCAAACGGAAGCATTACGCATTTTAGCGTTAAATCGCACGAATTAACCTCGAATGATTTAGTAGTGAGTTTTACAATGTTAATTTGAGCTAAACTACTTTTACATGGATAATCATACAAATCATTTACGGACACGAGTTCTGTACAAACGTAAGTGTTCTTGCTCGGTAAATATTTCCGGACAAGGACGTAAATACCCGAGGTTGCAATAAAACAATTATCTCCGTTGAAAAAGGCTGCACTTTTTATAAACCATTCTTTAGCACATTTACTCTGTGATGACAACAACATTCCTGCTCTTGTATTTTCTTGCTCTACAATTCTATTCACTAACTGCTCAAGAAATAAATTTCTACCACGTAAATATTTTTTTAAAGTAGACATGAAAGTTTCGAACCTAAATGCACTGCATTCCTGAATATTATTAAAAATAACAGCATCATCGCATAAGTGAGTGAGTGAGTGTAAGTTGTAAACTAAAAATTCCTTTCCGTAAAGTTCGGTTGTCAGTGAATTAAAATTTGTCAAATTAGTTCTAATAAAATCCATCCAATTATTTTTAGCTTTGCCTGACAGTAATAAATAAATTGAACAGCTGAATAACAAGAAATGTTTGTACTTCCTAGTGGGTAAAACATTTTTGAGAACAATAGGACCAGTGTATAACAAAAATAAACGCAATTCAGTGGCTTTCCACCTGTCAATTTCCTGTAAGCACCTATTTTTGCTGACAAATTCTTTTGGAATATAAGCTTTCAATTTACTAAGTCGATTTGAAATTAATTTAATATCTGTGCTTTTAAGTCGGTTAGGCAAATCACCTCGTACCCACGTCAAAATCAATTTTCGCATTACACCCAAGCAACACAAATGCATATAGTCCAAGGGAACCTGGCTAACTAGACCTATATTTAATTGTGACAAGGGACTAACATTTACTTGATGACCCCTGTATTCAAATAGTTTGAACTTATCATCAGACCGTAAATCACAGCGGGATAAATAACCCTACCAACCCATTTGCCCTTTTGCTCACATCTGTCACACCCGTAGTAGGCATTAAACCCTACCGTTTGCTTGATAAAGTTTCTAGAAGGAGCGTCGGCAATTATTTTACTAATGCGAAAACTGTAATGAGATCCTTCAAAGTTAAGTCCACTTTTTTCAAGATTTAAAATGTCTTCTACGAATTTATCAAAAAAACTATTACATGGTGGTTTCTCGTTGCCAAAATATACTGCAATAACAAAGGGAGTTTTGTCTACAGATTGATCCACTAATCCTAACAAAGGCCAAAATTGAGCTTTACTACTTTTGGAAATTGGCAGGCCATCTACCCCTACTGTTATACTTATTGTACTCTCAAACTCTAAACTATCGAAAGCAGCACATTTAGGAAGTGCATGAAACCGAATTCCAGATTTAAGTCGTGCTTGCAGCGTATTTAAGCCAAAGTAATAAAATTTGCCTTTGCCCATAATTGAAATATTTTTCGTCTGACTTTTTGCTGACAACAAGGTTCTAGGATCTAAAGGAAGTTTAGGATTTGCGACATTTCTATTGATCAAACGAAGTAAGTCCCTGAGCGCTACATGTGTGATATTATGATTTAAAGCCCACTGAGCCAGTTTAGTTTGAAAAAATTCACAGTCACTATCAGTACCTGACGTGCTACCACTGTCATCCTCACTATAAGCTGTTATACATGTATGATCATCACTAAACACAGTACTTTCTATTTGACAAGAAACTGCCTCTACATTTTCAACACTGCTACTTAAACTAATGTTGTTACAAATACTACTGTAGTTATTACTATGCGCTTGAATTTCTTGTAGCAAATCTTTTACATAATTATTTCTTTTTCTTCGAATTGAACGCTCGGATTCGTACTGCATTGTCAAATGTGGTAAATATTCCTAATTAAATTTGGAGCGTTGCGATCTACCACCGTTTCTATCAACTCCACCACGAAACCATCTTCCACAGTATTGCTCAACTTCAGCTTCGTTTTTGCTGTGGCTTCTTGATACAGATGCTGTGATGCAAATAAATAAATTAATAAATTATATTTTTTAACTGTGGAAACGTTCATGCAGCCGTTCTTTGTAGATGAATGTATGTATTTAAATTATTCAAAAAAAGGTAGTATACTAAAAAGCTGACCTATAATGACAGCGCACAGGCGAGTGCCTTGAAAAGCCAATTTTGGAGAACCCTTTTTCGATACCCCGGTAAAATGTATTTCCAATGAGAACGAGTGTGTAAACACTTTCGTCAGCGACCGACGCATATGATGCTTGTAGTCTTTTCCTCCGGTTATCTCGCACCAAGTATACTGAAACAATTTTTGGAGTTATAGCAATAAATAATTACATTAAAGATAACAGTAAGACAAGGATCTATTATTTCCTTACAAGTTTTGCGTTAATGGCAACATCCTGAAGCAACTCTTCCGCAACATCCCATGATGACTTATTTTTCAACGGAACATCCAAAGGGCAGATCAAGCTCTCGTAATTGGTTGTCTTTGCCACCGAACTTTTTATTATCCCCAATTCTGTTTTCAATTCGAGTACTTCGTTTAACAGCACCCGTTCGAATCCTATGGTAAATAAAGTAGCAGTTTAATAAATATACATAAGGTAAACATAGAGGACGTTTCTAAACTGTAAAACATCGAGCACAAACTTCGAAATTCAGTCGTCAAATTCTCCAACTCTGAATTAGAAGTCCGGTTGGGTCGTCGACCTACAAAGTTTTGTCCATCCGTGAAATTAGAATATAGTGGTGTAGCTATGATGCCATTATTACATATAGTAACTTGCTGATGAGGTCGGTGGTTCTTGGCCACAGTTGAGCACTTCGCTGTTATCCTGTTCGAATTGTTGAAGGCCAAATTCACCTTGGGGAATTATATTAATTCCAGTACTAGAGAAGCAGTTACCAGCGTCTTCAGCAGTAACCATTGTAACAACTACATCTACAATAAAATTGCAATCGTATTACGTATCATGGATATGTATAGCCAAATGAAAATTATAAAAACCATATTATATGTAACCTTGACATGTTTCCGATCCACGTGCCTCAGAATTTTTTCCGACAAGTTTTTCCGAGTGCTAGTGGCTTACTATACTGATAAGCTTCAATATCCAAATTGTCTGAGTCAGAGTCGACAACCTTCGCTGGTTTTTTACCTCTGCCTTTCTTGCTCACTTTGTCAATTTGTGGTATTGAAATAATCTTACGCTTCCGTAATTTCATACGCGCTTCATGATCTAATTCATCATCGCTGGAACTTTCCACATTCGACGTAAACTGATAAGCAGTTGCTTTTTCTACTGCTGACACATAGTTGTCTGAAATTTTTATATTATTGTTAAAGGGGGAAATAGAAATTGCAGGTTTAATTGGCCTGAATCAATTTTGCTTTGAAGACTATATTAATTAATGTAAGCGGATAAAATACTAAAATTACCTTCAAAACACTTGATGTTTACAGCGTATGAAGGCCAATTTGTTTTGGGTTTAGTTAAATGATTACTTTTCAAAGCAGTTATGTTTGGTCCTTTGTTCTTACAAAATTGGCACGTATTTCCATTCGGTTCAAGCCAACTACTCGGAACTACTTCACAAACACCTTCGGTAGTAAAGTCTACAACACAGAATTTAGCAGCCATTTCTACAAAATAATTTATAATTATAGTTTTAATGCAATTTTATGCAATTAATGTTATTATTTATTTTGATAGCTTTACACGTTCATTTAATAATGTATAGAAAATATTAAGTTAAGTAGGTTCTGTAATTAATAATGATATTTCTCACCTTCAGTGCACTAGATGCTTCCCTATTCGGTTCAATTCACTATTTATTGGCAGAATTTGATACAGCTAGTTTATTTAAGGTTGAGAAGTAACACTTTAAATATTAGCAAGAAAAATAAAAAGTTAAAATGAACTTTAACTGCTTTTCATAATGCTCAATCACGCTGCTGAAAAGAACGAATAAGCGGGTTTGTGAAAAATAAAGCAAGAACAATGAAATGCCGCTCTGGTTTTACACATGCGCACCTCTTCCATCATCTTACGGTTTAATTGAATAAACTGGCCCGGTGTCATTTATGCTTTCCAGCCAACAATGTCTCAAAGCCCAATTCTGGGATTTGTGTACCTGTATTGGACCAACTATGCGTTTTCGTTGTTGCGCAGCTGGTTTCACGGCCGGTATATATTGGATATGAATACTAGCGTCCACCTATCGTGGCTTTCGCCCGTCACTAGTACATGTTGGGCCATTGCTTATTTGGCTTAGATTGTTGATTGGGGACGGATTTGTTATTCCTAGGTTTTGTTTCTTGACCGTGTTTGGAAAAGTTGTCCTTTTTGTACAGTTCGGTTAATCTTTTTGGAGTGTACACTTGAGCCTCTTGTTCCTAAGGAATTCTTACACTTGTTGCACTGCTCCTTCAGAGCCCGGAAGCAATGTAAGGCTCGGATGCCAGATGTTATGGAATTCCACAAACTTGTTCAGGTTTATGGCAACAAAGTACTCCTAGTCTTCCGTCTCCAGCATTCCCTAGTCTGCCTCACAATCAGCCACTAGTGCAAGTGTTTGTATATAGTGTGGGGCTTATTTTGTAAGTTTAAATTTCATTATTCAGGAAATCATTAAAACACAATCCCTTGGCGAGTTTTTTAAACCTAGCGATATTTATGTATTTCTTGTATTTTAGTAATGAATTACATATTTAGCCGACCATACGAATAGTTTTTAGCTGAGAGTATACTTCTCTGTTAGCGTGTTCTCCACATTAAATTCTCCATAAAAGTGCATCAAAATTACATTTGTAATTTGTCAGGAACATTTTTCCAAGTGTTCCTGTGGGGAAGAAATTTGAGTAAAATGGTAAGCTGAATGATTGCAATTTTAAACTGCGCACATAAATGCACGCACGTAGACGTGTATATCTAATTACATATATTTTTATTTATTAAATGTTAGTTTTGCTCTGTTCTCTGCAGAGAGAAAGGATTTCCAAATATTCATTTTATGGAGTTCTCCACATAGAATATTGAGGATTTTCTAATTTTCAACAAACAAATAGACAATGTACAAATAATAATTTGATGTTTTTTACAATTCCCTAATAGCCCATTGGTTCTGATGGTTAGTAAGTACCGAAGCTCACCTTGCCAAAGGCTGCCGTAATGACAGGACTTTTCAGGTTTGGAGAAACAAGTTTGTTCAATATTTGTTGCTTCAAGTGTAGCCTCTTGTAAGCATATTATTTGTGGGAGTGGGTTTTTAAGACACGTTTAAGCATGTAACAAATTCAGTACTTACTGCAGTTCGTAATTTCCGTGGTTCATCGTTGAAAATTAATACTGGGGGAAATATGAATTTTTTCAAAAATGTCAACTAAGAATATGTATCAAAATAACATTGTGACAAATTTATTCCCTCGAAAATATTGTATGATTTTTAAGGATGAATATTTTCAAAAGTTATACTTTCGTCATCTAATTTGTAAAAAATTGATACTGTGTCAATTGGAAATACGACTGTTTCAGTTAATGGGAATGTGTATAAAGAGATTTCCTCTTTGATGGCTAAAGATTTCCCATATGGGGGACCATTATAGCGAGAAAGTAATGGTACATGACTTTGTGCCGAAGATAAGGGAAGGAACGAAAGCTTAAATTTACATGATTTTGCATTATTAATTTTGAATTCGATTGCCGGAATTTAAGAATAATAATGAACAATGTTCATCAAAGAATTTAAAACAGTCAAGTGGTCCTTTTTATAAATCCTTTTAAATTTCTTACAGATGAGCTCCTAAGGTTTTTTAAATCTAAGTTTAGGGCAGATTACAAAACAATCTACCTTTGCCCCAATGTATTTGTCATTTTAAGGCAAGAGAAATAAAATAAATTTTTATAAATGTCCCAACACGAAACGTTTTGTACGGGTAAAGTGTACATATATTCAAGCCAATGAGGAAGTTAAACCGATTGTATATATAGCACTGTCACTTCGTTGACATAAATTACGATTACAAACATTTACGCCGTTTTAAATACATAAACAGACTACATAATTGCTTAATTAAATACCCAAATGGAATGATTACTCTATTTCGTTCCCATAATGGTTTGTGTACACTAAATTAGAACCTTAATAAAGATATTTGACGGTATTAAAAGATTTACTAAAATTTATTTGCCGTCTAATAAAAGTGACAAATACGTTCCTTAGTTAAACGAATCTTGAGTTGCTAATTGTAAGTAATAATTAAAAAAGAGCAATGTACGGAAGAAAATTCTCAACAAATTGGGTTCATATGCTAAAACTTTTATATGCTTTCAGCATAACAAGAAAATTGGTGGCTATTCAACACTGAAGCTGATTCAACTAATACTTATATGGTTAATCCAGAACTTCGACCATTTTGATTGGGTATAAGAAATGCTACGGTTGGCAGTTAACTTGAATGAGACAAAATTGCTGTTGGACTGCTTTTACGGTAAAAATTTAAAAATATTTGAAAGAGCTACATTTATATCTAATCAAACATCAATGAGAATATTTCCCTTGAAACAGGCGAATCCGTATGGAAACTCTTATTAACATGTGCTAATGCAGTTTTATGCGGAAATTTACAGGGTTCCGAACGGTACCTGGCCATAACTGAAAAGCTTCACCTATTCTTCCAGTCCTTGAATGTATTACTACTCTGTCATATTACAGTAGCTTTAAATCGAGACTATATGGAGATACATACATATGTACCATGTGACTTTTCCAGTTGCTTGCAGCTGAGAGAGTTCTCCCCAACACCTGTGTCTACTTCTTCAAGGATTTTTTGCAAATTATGAAATCAAGATAAAGAAAAACAAGATCCTTCAAAATTTGCAAGATTGTCTAGGTAAGCTTTCTAAGCCTCCTGAAATACAACAATTAGAATGCACTACAAGTGTTACAATCAGCGAATTTTGTGCAGATATTACACAAGCGAAATTGCCGCCAGAAAAATTGTATTGTGGGAACGTGTACGAATATTACTTAAAGCAACTCCATGTCATTAATTAGGACAAGAGTAAATTAATTATACTATAAAATATAAAACACCTACGTATTACTTGAATTTATGTTGAGCTCAACTCGACGATGGGGAAATTTCGAAAGTTAAATAGTGTAAATTAGTTAGAAATAAATGATGAATAGAAGTCACTCATCGGTAATTTTATTTGTAAGTAGAAGAAGTTCTTTCAAGCAGAGAATTTAAATCATGAGTTTAGTTTTATTTTCATGCCAGTTTTTGTGATAAACTTTATCCATTCGCTCTAACGAGTAGTAGTAAATATTTTAGCGAAACATCAATTTCTTAGAGAAATATTTCTCCGAAACATATTTTATTCAGGAGCTTAAAATAATTCAACAAATTATTTACGGCTTAAACAGATGTTACTCCAATATGAATTCTGAAGAAATCTCAGTCAGTGAAAGCGTTCAAATTAGTATGTACTCAAAGTTTACTGAAATGTCATTGAATAAATGGTGTACTCGAAGATAGATGAGGTACACATTTTGCTCTTATAGAGGAAAGTTCGCGAGAAAATGTGAATAATTGTATGCACGTATGTAATTTCATTTTGATTTTACAAAATTATAATACAATTAAAATACATTTATTTAGAAGCGTTTAGTGTTCGTGTCGAAACACGAAATTTCACAAATTATAATATATTTTTCGCAAATTTCGCAAACATTTGCAGATCATTCTCAAATTTCGCAAACATTTGAAGATCATTCTCAAATTTCGCAAACATTTGCAGATCATTCTGAAATTTCGCAAACATTTGCAGATCATTCTCAAATTTCGCAGTCTGTAGTTTCTATTAAATGACAGTCTTAGAGAGGTAGCATAAATATTACAGAAAATTCCTTTACATCGATTCGCTGAAATTATAATAATTACTTAATTATTGTTGTCATCGGAATTGTCTGGTTGAACTGTTGAAACGTGAATTACCACTCGAAAGTCAACATTTTCTTGGGTAAGTTTTAGGCGCTGGAGAGCAAGAAGCTTTTTTAAATAAGAAACGCTACTCTCAACTGGAGCATTACAGCTAGGTACGGAAATTACTTTTAGCGCCACCTCCGCCAAATACGCCATTTCTCGCGAAATTTCGGCCAAAATGCCATAACGTCTACTGCACATGTTTGACAAAAATTTTCTATTTCACTCAGCGTACGGTATTAAACCAAATCTCCGTATGGAATTGGCCTGCTTGAAACTTTTAAAAGCGACGATGAAATGTCCTGGCAAATATTTTCCGCGCAAACCTAAGAATCCAAAACTTGAGCGTCTTCTGAGTTTATTTGCTTGGTCGTTGGTGTTAAGATAAAGTGAAAATTTCTCAGTCCGCTTTCCGGAAATTGCTGTAAACTTTTTAAATCTGCAATTCGATTTTTTAATGTGTTTTCATTTCTCTTATTTACTTTTATTGTTGAATTTTAGTGCAAGCTAGAAGAAATACAGCGACACGTTATTTCAAGAATTTACTTTTTTTAAAAGTTCGCTCCACGACAATCTTTGAATAAAAACAATGCGATAAATCATAGGATTTAAATAAGTGAAGAAATGCAAAAACGAAAAAATGGCGCGACACGTTTCTACAGCAGGAGTGTCAGCTGTACGTTGAATGGACCTACCACCGAATTTAATAATAAACATTTCAAAATATTACCGATCTATGTAAAGATTCAGGACTTTGAAATGCAATTTAACAATTCGCAGTTAACTTTTCCGTTTCGCAATTTTCGCAATTTGTGTTTTTATTTTTGGATTCTACCGACATCTGGGGTTAGATTTCACCCACATGGGAGTATCGTAACTAATCGTTTTTAGAGTTTCGCATTTTTCACAAAATCTCAAGCCTACTCATAATTATTGTGGATTAATTGAATACAGTGCTTGGCACAGGTATGGGTAATGTTCGGGTAAATAGGTACGGGTATGGGTACAACTCGGGTACCGATTGTGTGTACCCGATCAATTTTGGGTACTACCCGGGTACACTTATGTCGGCTCAAAATTTCGGGTACAGGTATCGGTTTGGGTAAGGGTACAAGGATTTCAAAATGGGTATATACCCACCGGTTAAGGGCATCATGGGGTCATTTACTCGTACCCGCGACCATTGTACCCGAGTATTTGGATGCGTTGAAAACTTTGACGTTTTGACGAATGTTACGCAATCATGCTAGTACGTTGGAAAATTTTTTCCGTATTTTTAGTGTTTCTGAATGCATATACCTTAGATAGTGTTAATACCCTTTTAATCTCACAACATAAAATAGATGTATTTTAGGCTGTGTGGCTAAAATATGTGCTTTTAGGGAAACATGTTTTAGGAAGTATAAATAAATAAACACAAACGCGGAATAATAACTAAATAGAAGTGGAGAATAGGATTCATCGATATTTTGTACGGTTGGTAATATTTAGATGAATCTGCAAGTAAATTTTATTTCTAATCAAAAACGCTACTAATTGTCTGTTCTTCAATGAAAATATACAATATCAAATACCGCTCTAGCTAGTCAAAATTACGCACCATGGTGTCATACATTATTATGCATTACGTACTAGGTACTACATTTACAGACATCTGGATATAAAGAACCCGAGTACGAGTACGGGTACGACACTGAGATACCCGAGTGTGGGTACAATTTTCGAGTATTTTTCGGGTACGGGTACAATGCGAGTACAGATACATAGTTTGAGATTACATTGCGGGTACGGTTATGAAACATTTGTCCCAGCATACTCGGGTATGGGTACGGGTATAGGTACCAGATCTTGCGATACTTGAAATACTGAAGTTTCAATACAGTACGAAATTTCTGGAGAACAGTTGTACCTAAAACACGCAATGAAAATTTTAATTTTGTTAGATGGGGTTTCAACAATTTGACGAGGAATTTTTAAAAACGGCTAACATCGTGCTAGCATCCAGTGGTCCTAAGATTGGTCGGAATTTATGTACAATTTGGCTGCGTTGTAAGGCTATACAAGAAACATTAAACGTTAGACTCAGTTTGAAAATTTAGAAACAAATATCTTGAGACCACTCGACTGTTCAAAATACTGCAATAAATTTTTAATAGAATATACGAACGCGCAAATCTAGACGTCGTGTGAAGGTGAGTAATTATAAATCAACACTGATTTCGTCAAGAATTCCTGGTTTTTTCGAGTACCCCTGATTGAGTCGAAAAATCATCTGTGGTTCATGTAAATCAGGCATATATATAACACATGTCTATGTAGGTTCGTTCATATCATGTCTGCATGGCACATGTCTGAATGATAAATGCCTTTATGATACATGTCTGTATGATTCATGTCTGTATGATTCATGTTTGTATGAATCATATTAATATCGTTCGGTTTCATTTAATATGTGAAGTATTGTACGTATGATTCGGATTTATACGAAAAAAATACGTATTCAATTTTTGTAGTTTTCATAATGTATGTGCGAAAATATCAAATGTTAAAGTATTAAGCAGCTACATTGTGGCAATTTTTAAACTAGCTTTTCAAAACATGTAACTTAAGTTAATACTAAATTGTATTAAGAAAGTATTGTAATATTTTTAACTTTCAAAATGTGTGATAAAAGCATACTTATTTACAAATATAAACCACGGAAATGTTATCTTACTTGTTCCCCCGAGTGCGTACAAAGCGGAATTTTTTCGCTTGATGTTTAGAGACTGGTATGTTGGATACTTTTCGAGCACGTATCTACTTGTCGCTTCCTCAGACTTTACCCTTCTTGGCGGCCCGCAAATTAGGGCTTAACGCAATGTGCTCGCCAGGAAAATACAGACTTCACCCATTGCACCTACCTTTTAAAATGGATTAAACCACTCAAACAAAACTCGGTATTTATACAAAGGTTTTATGCAGCAGAGTACCCGCGGTTTACAATGGCTGGGAAAATCGGTCATGTGCTTTTCCCGCAGTGATGCTATAGTGAAATAAGCAAATCAATGAGCAGCTGTGTTCAGCAAAACTAGATGGACATAACTTTCCTAAACAATAAATTATACGGCCAGAAATTGCGAGCATTTTTTACTGTTCATATAGTGAGGAGTGGTTTCAAACAGCGTTTAACTGTTTCATTTGTAATAAGTTTTTAATAAAGTTTACATTCATCTAAACCGGGCATCAATTTGTTGACAAAATATTATCCTGCATGTAATATCATATAATTTTAATATTATAGAAGTTTAGCAACATGTATGGTAGTATTACAGCATCCAGATCATTATTATTTGCATTGATAAAACATTAATTGGCATATAAGATTAACATTGTAGAATATAATCCTGCATTGAATGCCGTGTATTTGAATATTATAAAAATAGGAATATGAATGGCAGTATTATATCATTATTTCATCAAGATCATTATTTTTTGTATTACAATGATCGTCCATTAGATATGTTCACACATTAATTGGCATGTACTATTAACATTGTAAAATATTATCCTCCATTGAATGTCGTATGAATTAAATATTATAGAAGTTGATCAATACGTTTGGCAGTATTATAGTTCATTATTATGTGTATCGATATGAGTGTTAATAAAATATTTTACACACGTATTGGCACATGGGATTATTATTGTAGAACTTTAGCAAATAAAAATCACCGGAGATCATTTAAACGGGAATTTAAAAAACATATACTATGTGGATATATATAAAAATAATATTATAAAAGTTGAGCAATATAAATGGCAGTATTATATCTTCACGATTAATTTAATTTATAATGATACGCGTGCTGAATATACATTTTTAAACATTAACTGTCATAAAAGATTAACTTTGTAAAATTTTATCCTGCATTGAATGTCATATAAATTGAATATTATAAAAGTTGAGCATTATGTATGGCAGTATTATAGCATCAAGATCATTAATATTTGTATTAACATGAGTGTTCTGTATATATTTTCACACACTGGTATATAGGATTAACATTGTAGACGTTTAGCAAACTAGCACTAACATAATTTGAATGCTAAAAAGGAAAGGCACGTAACAATGGGATATATGCTCATTTTCATAAATAAAACCCATCGTGCTTTCAAAAAACTATATTAAGATTCGTAAAATTGTGCTTGGTATGTTATGCTTTATATTTGTTTGGTCAAATTATGCAAACCTGAAAATAAACACAGATTAATTTCAATTAACGGAAATCAAGATTGATCGTATCCAAATAACATATGCCGACGTGTTAAAAATCATCACATTTTAGATATTCGATTTCCTTTTGAAGGGTTTATACAACTCGGGGTGCTTAAAAATTCGATTAAATTTACCATAACATATTGCTGCCCAAGCTTGAAGCCTCTTTTTTCCTGATAGGTTTTCCTATTTGGAAGACTTGTATAATGATCATCGGAATGCTGACAATCAGATCTTGTTGTTAATACTCCAAAGTCACAATGTTGTCGAAACTCTTCTTTTTCAATTATTTCAGTTTCGTCAGGTAATAAAACTCCATAATCTGGTTTGGGAAACTACAACCTTTTGACGGTGGATCGTCACCACCTCTTTCATCCCCATCAATATGTTCAGGAGCGTCTCTACTTAATGGAGGTGGATGTTCGGGATATGAATTTTCATTTGTAGTATCTGCTGATCCTCCAGTGTCACTACCATCAGGACCTGAAGTATCATCACCAGTACGTTCACCCCCAGTACTGTCATCCCCAGCACTATCATCCCCAGCACTGTCAGGCGAAGCAGGACCCATTTGCTCTTCGATGTAGTGCAACAGCTTCAGCAAAAAGAGCAGGGTATTTTACCTCTGGTTCACCATTCTGTACTCCACGATGCTCACAATGAGTATACTGTGAAAGTATCTATATGCGGATATTTCTAGATATAGGCCAATAATATACTATAAAAACCATACGATAATAAATCATCAAGTATAGATTATCTTGGGAAACGGATCAATTTCCGGAGTGTGTATACACATCACAAACTTTGGTTGATCGTGCAAGACAATTTAAATATTGCTCAGTCAGGTTGGATGATGACTGCACCACCCAATTTCAGAAAACCGACATCAAAGAAAATCCCTAGTTTGAAGAGCGTTTCCAACTTGAAAATGAACCTCTGATAGTTGAGGTAATTTAGACACTTGGTAAAAGTTTGTTTTCTGCTCAATATCCTCTAAGGTGGCGTTCCATTTCAGCAGACCATCGAGTGTAAAAAGATCGATGGTGGACAGCGGTACAACCACCGCAATTTTCTGAACATTATTTGGATGATTTTTGTCCAGTGTAACAACATCGAATGCGCCAAGTTCTTCAACCACACAAAAATCATTAATGATAGAAACACGTAAACTAAAAGTCAAAGAAGTAAGTTTAGTTTTACTTGCCAAAACGGGTTATACTGTTTGCGTTGAGTGTTGTTACACACGGTGTTATAATTTTATGAACTCCAATTCCTTTGAGAAATCGAATGGTATTATTCAGGTTAAATGGATAAAATGCAGGGATGTAATCTCTGCTATCTTGAAATGGCGAATGGTAAACGTTACGAACAGGAGCAGCTCTAAAACATCGGCTTCTTGTACACTAGCTATCTATGATGTTCGTAAAATTTAATTCTCTTGCTCCGACGAGAAATACATTTTGTTTTTCTAACATTCAAGGTCGACTGAATGTTAGTTGAATTTCGACAGAATACCACAGCAAGTATTATTCCGCGTGAACATTTTATATTGAACAACACAAGTATACAAAAAGAACTTAACACAGAAAGACCATTAATGGTACTTCATCGGAACTTTGTGGCAACCGACATCATTTCCTCATGTATTATCGCATGTCCTTGAATTCTGAATTGACCAGATTGTAATGGTCAATTGGTTTAAAACCAAAAGATTTCAAATCTGTCAAAACGGGTACAAATACCTGCCTTTACCTTCGTCAATATGATCAATTATTTAATATACAAGTTTCCAAATCCGGGCTGGCGGGGGCCACTAATGTTAATAAACGTTCAACTTCACCCGTATACATACCTATGGGCACGTGCACTTTTCCTCTATAAGTCCTTTTAAAACGTTTATACCTAATTGCGTATGACGATTTTCAAAAAACAGTTCCTAGTCCTTCCTACCCACAATTACTGAAATTTTAGCTGGAACTACAATGAAAGCGGAGCGACCGTGAGGGAATCTCAATGAACGGGCAGGGACTTTACAAGAATTGCATGAACCGGCAGCGACCGTGCAAGAATTGCTTTGAACGGGTAGGGAATTTGAGGGAATTGCAATAAACTGCAGTTGAGTTAAACGGGAAGGGACCGTGATTGAATTATTTTTACATGCCTGTATAGTTTCAAGCATTGGGTACATATTTACTTTAATGTATACACGATGTACATGTATTAAAAAATACATATTAAGATTATACTGAAAAATAACTTACCTCTTAGGATTTGTTGGGGAACGATCCTCAAAAAATGGGAGTGGTGAACTCTAGTAAACGAACTGTGAATGCAGTAATGTACAGCTGCGGCCTGTATTGTATAATTGAGAACTACCCCGTCTAGACAAGGCCAAATATTAGACATTTTGGAGGAGTTCAGAATGTGAGTGCATACCTATATTTAAGATTCATTTGTTCAAGTAAATTCCCGCTGCATTTATGCTCTGACCATGCATGGCATGAAAGGCATCAATATCCCTTAAATATCTGTATATTTGGGTATTATGCAAATGTTGAAAAATAAATAGTGTCTTGCTAATCAAGTTAAGGGAAGTAAAATGAACGTTGCTGCATGTTTACAACTTCTCGGAATCACTGTAATTACACGGATTTTTTAATAGAAAAGTACAAGTAGTAAACGTAGACCAACTGAAAAATAAATTATTAATTGGTTTATTTATTCAAAAATATTTAATTATACGAATTATTGTTCGTTGGTTACAGATTTATTTTTTATAAGTTCTTAAGTTGTTATTAAATTTACGTCCGGCGTTTTGTTTACGGTTATCTTTAACTAGCAGAATAACGGACCATTCAAGTTTTTCATTTCTTAAAATTACCAGTTTTAACCAGTGCTCTCAGTTAGACACATTACTTACTCTTTACTCATAATTTTGTCTCTCATGATACCCCGTACTTACTTTTTACTTACTCACGGGCTTCATGGTAACTATCTTACTTACTCAGTACTCACTCAAAATTTCGGTCGGAGCGTGATACTTACTCATTACTTACTTTTTCGAAAATATGACCTGATATTACTTACTCTTTACTTACTCTTGTCTGCATTGTACTCAAGTAATACTTACTCATTTTCGAATCAAAACACATTGTGCATTTATTCTTCCAGAAATGGAATGAATGGTTTTAATGTAGAATAGTTCATTTTTAAATATTTTACGGGCAACTGTAGACATTTACATTAAATAAGCGCCTCACCGGTTTCAAATTTTCTCTTTTTGTGTTGGGTGGGATCCGAAAACGTAGGCAACTCAAGATGGTGAACATTCGTAACACTTGGTGGAACAGGTTTTGGAACTACTGAGGTATTTTTAATGTGACCTGATTTACGTTTCCTTATGAATACAGGCGCTACAGGAAGAAATGAGGGTTTTTCTTGCAAATTAACGACTGGGTTTTTACTCGAAACATCTTCAGCTGAAACACTTTCCTCCCTATATATTTCTTCCACCGTAATATCACTGTCATCTTCTGCAGACCGGGAATTAGTTACTTCACTGTTCATGTTTAGGTTGAATACAATTATTAAAGTAGGATCTTTATATACTTTTTGCTAGAATTTCCATCACTCAAATCTTTGGTAGTGTAGTCAACGATTCAAGTTCAACGAGTTGCATCGACGCATGTTATATAAATGCATTGTTTGCTTGTGGTATTTGCCTCCAGAAGTCATATATGTCATTGATATTGTCGGAGAACATTTTTTCTATGGTGGCTACTCAAGTACAGAAGTGTTTACTTACTCAATACTTACTTTTGAAGCTTTGAAGTTCGCCATACTTACTTATTACTCACTTAAAATTAAGGATTGAGTATTCGTACTTACTCATTACTTACTTGAAGATTATGCCTTCTTTAAATTACTTACTCATTACTTACTCATACTCGCGGAAGTGAGTACGAGTAAGTACAATACTCACTTACTCACTTTATGAAAAATTCGAGTAGTGAGTAAAATTGAGAGCACTGGTTTTAACATCTACTAACCAGGACTGGTCATTCGAATCGGATTTAGAATTATTGGAATCTGCATTTCATTCCTTTTTTAGTATTTTCATCGAAATTTGTAACCTGAGATATAGTCAACATGTGAAATATAAGTATTTAAATTATAGGAATCCCAACAAACATCAATATTCCAATTAGTATTCAAAATATATTCAAATACTGTATCCGATGATTGGAAATCGGAAAACATTTTGATAGTTATAGTTGTAATTTTTTTTAATGAGCTTTTTACCAGTAATAACATAATCTTTAAAATAATACATGTTGGAATACCAAATTTAACATTATGTTTGTGACGTGACTCCATAAATTGAAGCATAACAAGGACACCAAATGTATTTTTGGAAATGTATTCGTGTCATGTAATCAATTAGACTTTTATGTAGGACATAAGGGGTTTAAGATTTTCACGGGAAACAGTATGCAGGCCAATTCTAAAATCATGTAGATATTTTAAGTACTAGAGTACCCCTTAAGACCCTGAAGACCCTAAAGGTTGTTCAACAAGTCATAGGCGGTTATGGTACTTGTGTTGCTTAAACAGCAATGCCTTTAGCACTGGGTTTCTTTACATTCATAATTGCGGAATTCAGACGCTTTTAGCATGTATTTACTTGTAAAGATATTTTGGTTCTCAAGAAGCTACAGGTGTTAATATTTGTTACTTAGTGTTTGAATTATATTAGAATTTATAGTATATATTCAAATAAATTGGATCGGAATTTTTATACAACCAAACAAATAATTCCAAGTTTGAATGAAACCGGTAAATATTAATCTTAATCGGAATTGTATCGATGTATTTCGAATACTCCAACTATGTTACTACCACATTTACCAGAAAATATTAAATATACTTCCCCAGCTCACCACAAAAAATAAACCGATGATTTTTCTGTCTTTGATAGTTCGCATTTAAGTGTTCCAAAATTCATTGAAATGACAAATGATGAAACCGCAAATGAAGCCAATTCCAAAAATTATAATGGGTTTCTAAGATTTAAACGATCTCAGATGAGAGACGTGACAAAATGTTAACATATCTGTATAAAATTATGTATTTTGAATTAAGTCACAAAATTTAGACAATTTTCTCAAATATTCGGTCGAAACGTTTTTGGCTGTGAAGTTGCAAATACATTAGTTGAAAAAAAATACGAAAGTATGCATTCGGCCGACGTTTCATTGTAATTATGTATGTTAAAAGTGTTATGTTAAACGTCGGATGACAATACATACTGATGCTTAAAACCAAATGATTTTCACATTATTTAGTTCTTATAAGAGTAGTGTTTACTGTAGTACCACTGCATACAAATGCATAACCTCCTAAAATATAACCCGAATTGTATGCACAATTAGAATACTGCAAGATTTAAATAAAATCAAATACAGATACATATACATAGGTAGAAAATGTCAAAATTGTGTCCTATTTATAAAATACTCAGTAGTTTGTAATTTCAATTTCCTGCAATAATATTTGATGATGTCATATTATGTGTCAAAATGAAACCTATTGTATAAAAACCGAACCTGCACACTTGTAACTCACATTGTATTTTTAAAACTCATTTGAATACCATTTAAAATATAATTTTGTTTGTATTTTCGATTTCTGGAATGAAAAATACGCTTTGTAGCTTCTATTGTATATAATGTGTTACAATAAGGTATTTTGTAGGGTTCTATCATTTTCCAAATCGACCACACTGCTAAACTGAGCCTAGTTTGATGTTCCCACAAAACTGATCAAACCAAACCATCAAACAAATATTGTAATGAATTGAATTGGAACTCCAAACTCCGGTTTGGTGACTTTGTGGTTTGGTTCGTTTGGAAAATAGTAGATCCCTGAAGGCACTCATTTATTAGCACATCCTGCAGATATTAAAATTGGTAGCGTAGATTCATGATCCACAAACATGACCATTCGTGATAACCAAGGTCTCATGACGACAATGCGTCTGCCCATATTGATCAAGAAATTATCTTTCAGAAGTGCGTGCAAAAATCAACTGTTAAACATACTAAATATATTTATGCGAAAGAAGATGATTAATGCAAGGGTCATCATACATTAAATCGTGCTAAATCGGCGGTTTAGAAGGCTGCAACATTATTCATACATATGTACACACACGTACTGTTTTAAATAGACTCATTATTTCATCGTAGACATTATAAAAATCGTTTTAACAACTTAGATACATACATCAATGCTAGCCATGAGAGTAACTGGACTTAAACACAGTGTCAAATGGACAATAGATGGAGTCATGTCTGAAAGAACTGTGGGACATACAGACCCAAGGAAAACACTATCTTATAAGGGGGCTGACGCCGCCCTAAAAGTGCAACGAATTAAACTTGGTTTTTTGTCTGTGTTTTTGCTTTTGATTATGATAACAGGAGAGGGGGTCAGGAGGGTCACGGAATAATGACTTTGGAATGACGATAGCGGGTAGGGTGCAAAAATAGTGGAAAAATGAAATGTAATATGTGCACACTCCCTAATCAGCGGTTTAGAAGGCTACAACTTTATTCATACATGCTTACACATGTACTGTTAATTATTACCGACCATTAATTGGCCACTTGAAATGGAAAGTCAAAACATTCAAGTTCGTCCTTCAGTTTAAATATCATCTGTGATTTGGCATCCTTAAAAAAAGAATCACCACCATGGGATATAACAGCACGAGCTATAGTAACTTCTGATAACCTGAAGCGTTTATAAATGTGCCAGTTAAAGTTAAATTTGTATTGGGCATTCGAAGGTTTACGCATACTGTTTACGGCAATGATTTTTTGTCAGCAGGGATTTTCAAATTTGCTGACCTTTTGCTGACCAGCAATGATTTTTGAATTTGTTGGGGTGTATTACGAAAATAGTTTTTGTCAATAGGGAGTTTTAAACTTGCTTCGAACAGAAACATCATGACCAGCAGGGAAAATCTTCCAGGGAGATTTACAAAAATCTGACCCCTGGTGTAAACACATGCAAAATAAACATGTACCGAATTTGGGACGAGAAGCTTACGTCATCTACGGTAAGATTTGTCAATTACCTCTAGTTGTCTTTCCCATGAACCTGTAGATGTTGCATGAACTCATACATGTAAGTATATACATGCTTAATAATACACTATTTATAAATTTATTTGCTTGTAAATCTATTAAAAACCAGTAGTACAAATAAAGATATTTATGTACGTCCGCAGAATATGAAACGGTTGAAGTGCTCCAGTGTCTATCAAAGATGGGAATCGGAACTATGTTCGAAAAGTTTAGGTATTTTAATTCATATTGAAATCCCAAATAATTCCCAGAAAGTATTTTAATTCAAAATTGCATTCAAAATAATTTTGAAGAATCGGTATTCAAATTTTTTTATTGAATTCCGATTAAAATAAATTATTGTTTTCAATGGCACATTCGTATTTCATCAAAAGTACATATTTTAATAAAAATTTATAATATTGTCGAATTTTTTTACTTACAACGTAAAGTCAATCAAATAACATTTTCAAACGTTTCATCCGAAGTGAACATGCTTCCTCGTTCTAAGTAAAATAGAGTCGAATTATTAGGACTTTTCATAGGCATAACTTCCTGGGTATTTTCTATCTCTCTTTACACTTGGACGTGTGTAAAAGGTGCATGTACCTGCTATATGCAGGGGTTGGTCCCACTAATCGCAGACAGTCACAGGGTAGATGTAAACCGATGAGGTCCTATATGACTCTCACTTGTGAGGGAATCGTAAGCATTATATGAACAATGTAAATCATGTAATGGGTTTGTAATTTCCATATACAATGGAAAATGTGCCAAGAAGTACTTAATAAATACGCACGTATACATATTAATCGTTGAATGAAGACACACAAAGTAAAACCGTTGTTGTCAATGTATGAATTTATTCATTTTTGATACATAAAGAATTGTTTTCAGAAATTGTTTTAGTGCCAATTGTAGTAATTGTTTGCCTATGTTGTGTATGTTATGGGAATTCCGAATAAAATACTCAAATGAAGCCTCTTAGAATTCGGAACAATCGGAGATTCGCAAAATATCTTTAGGATTAAAGCACGTTAAAGAAATATTTTTGCTGAAACAACTACATAACTGCTGAATTCAAAAACCATAAAATATTCCGACACTACTTAGTATGCATGACCCCACGACTGCAAACATTTGAATGTAATTTTGCTACATAGTGGGTAAATCAAATAATAAAATATTATTGGTCAATGTGTGGCCAAGAAACCGATTATGAAAAAATATTGACCAATCTCAGGTCAAAACTAATTGTGACAAATATTGGCCAATTTGAGGCCAAGAAACTATTAGTTACCAGTAGTAGTCAGTATTTAAACCTTAGAACCGCTTATGATGCATACATCCTATAAATGCGTCATTCATCTAATATAACACCAACATGTAAGGCATTTAATGCTGGAAAATGAAGGTGGACCCGGGGGATCCTTTATCAACTAGTCAGAATTTAAAACCTGTGCGATTTCTCGTGCAAACAAGGGCGAGATGGCCCGAACTTTTGTTCACGCTGGGACATTGGGCCACATACCTAAGCTCACATAAAATATCATTACGATCCCGAGGGGGCATGTGGCAATGGTAACTTGTAAGCTTGTTCACTATGAAAGTATACAAGCATGTATATCATTTTGATTTTAGCGAAAACTGCATGTAGTTCATTTTTCTTTTAACAAGTCTTGTAAATATTCCATTTTGACTTTAAGGAAAAAGGCATGTAGACCATTTTGCTTCAAATCGAAATTGCACCCAGACCATTTTGGCTCTTCACCGACTATATTCTCCATATGCACGAGAAAACTTCAAATGGTTTTTGACTCTTTTAAAAATATTCTGTAATAATGGGGAAAATTAATACGGTTGTAAACAGGGGTGTATCCTGTAATGTTGTATTTTTGGTTTCTGTGGAGATAAGTATGCTCTTATAAGGGAAATTCTTATAGTGGAATTACACTTTTTTAAGCTGTCATCTACTAAGCTGTAATACTAGATCCTTGGGTGAAAATTTTCTAACATATGTGGACTTACGTCCAGCTCGTTATTTTATAATTAGCATACAGAGAAATAACATTTCCTGCGAGTGTGTAGACTTGACCCTCTTGTTGATAACGAATTCATACTCTGTTTGCTCTGCTCCTTCAGAGCCCGGAAGCAATGTAAGGCTCGGATGCCAAATGTTATGGGATTCGACAGACTTGTTCGGGTTTGGGGCAACAAGTACTCCTAGTTTCCGTGTCCAGTATTCCCCAGTCTGCCTCACAATCAGTCACTAGTGAAAATGTGTGCTTGTATATAGTGTGGGGCTTAGTTTATTGAAGTTTAAATTAAATAATCCAGGAAATCATTAAAAGACAATCCCTTGGCAAGTTTTGTAAGTCAAGCGATATTTGTTCATTTATTGTATTTTAGTAATGAATTAAATATTTTGCTGATCATACCAATAGTTCTTAGCTAAGAGTATACTTCTCTGTTAGCGTTTTTTCCACAATAAATTTCCCATAAAAGAGCATCAAACTTACATTTGTAATTTGTCCGGAGCATTTTTACAAGTGTTCCCGTGGTGAAGAAATTTGAGTATAATGGTAAGTTGAATGACTGCAATTTTAAATTGCACACATGTTTAGTTACACGTATGTAATTATAATTTGTATTATACGTGTACTGTATATCTACATATTTGTATTTTTGTTGATGAAATGTTAGACATTTTGTCTACAGAGAGAAAGGGTTTACAAAATATTAATTTTATGGAGTTATTCACAGAATATTGAAGATTTCAACATTTCTTTGAGCCATAGGATTTGTAATGTAAAAATGAACAAGTAATAATTTGATGCTTTTTTCTGCTTCCCAGTAGTCCACTGGTTCTGTTGTGTTGTGAGCTCCGAAGCTCACCTTGGCAAAGGCTGCCCCAATTACTGGACTTTTAAGGTTTGGAGGAACAAGTTTGTTCAATTTTTTATTAATTGTTTATGTGGGAGTCGGTTTTTAAGCCACTTTTAAGCATGTAATAAATAAAATACTTACTGCAGTTGGTAATTTCCGTGGTTAATCGTTAAAAATTAACATTGTGTGAAATATGGACTTGTTCAAAAAGTTTAATAAATAATTCATCCCAAAATAATATTATGACAATTCCCTAAAAAATATTGAATAGTTTTTAAGGAAGAATTTTTTCAAATTTTATACTGTCGTCATTTAAAATGTCTTAAAATTGATATGGTGCCAATTGGGAATACAGTATGGCTGTTTCAATTAATGGGAATGTGTATAAAGCGCTTTCCTTTCTGATAGGTAAATATTTATTTCCCATACGGGGGTCCGTTATAGTGAGAAAGTAATGGTACATATATGCCTTTTTATCAAGGATGAAGGAATGAGTCCTTAAATTGACACGATTTTACAGTATTTTATTTTTGAATTTGATTGCCCGAATTTAAGACCAAGAATTGTTCATCAAAGCATTTAAAATATTTTTACAGCATTTTTATAAATCTCTTTAAATTTATAACATATGAGCTTCACAGGGACTTTGAATCTAAATTTGGGCCAGCTGACATAAAAATCTGCATGTGCCGCAATGCTAATACTGTAAGGGTAAATTTGTAATCTTAACGCAAGTGAAATGAAATAAATTTTGATAAATGTCCCAACACGAAACATTTTGTACGGCTACAGTATAAAGTGTACATATATTCAAGAATAGGAGGAAGTTCAACTGATTGTCCATATAGTACTGTCACCCCCTTCCGTATCCGTATAAAAACTGTTATTAATACATACATATGTACTAATACAATTTTATTTGAAAATTTACAGGGTTCAGAACGGTGTCTGCCCATAATTTAAGAGCTACACCAATACTTCAAGCCCTTGAAGTGCATTACTCCTCTGTCATATTACAATATCTTACAATCGGGACTATATGGAGATACATATGTACGTCCTGACTTTTCCAGTTGCTTGAATCTGAGAGCTCTTCCCAATACCTGTGTACTTCTCCAAGGAATTTTTGCAAATTATGGAATCAAGAAAAACAAAATCGAAATCCATCAAAATTTTCAAAATTGTTTAGGTAAGTTTTCGAAGCCTCTGAAAATACAACAATTAAAATGCACCACAAATTTTGTTCAGACGCTATCCTGCTGTATTTTTGGCTTCTTTGCAGATATGTAAGTATGTGCTCTTATAAGGGAAATTCTTATAGTCGAATTAATATACTATAATACAAGATCCTTGGGTGGAAATTTTCTAACGTATGGGAAGTCACGTCCAGCTCGTTATTTTAAAACTGACAAAAAAAAAGGATTATTATTTTCCTGTGAATGTAGACTTGAGCGTTTGCTATGCAATCCCTACACTGTTTCCTCTGTTCCTTCAGAGCCCGCTATAAATATAATACTCGGATGCCAGATGTTACGGGATTCGATTGACTTGGCTAGGTTTGATTAAACAATTAATTATCCCTAATCTTCAATCTCCAGTATTCCCCATTCTGCCTCACAATCAGTCACTAGTGAAAATGTGTGCTTGTATATAGTAGTGTTTCTGTTCGGTATCGGGAATTCCCGAGGTTCCGGTTCGGTTTCGGTTCCGGTACGGTTTTGGGTCAACGATTTAAAGAACCGTTAAATTTCGGTCCGGTTTCGGGTCAACGGTTTAAAGAACCGCTACTTTCGGTCCGGTTTCGGGTACAAAAATCAAAACCGAAAGTTTTCGGGAAGCGTTTGTTAAAGCTGCCTTTTTGGATGAAAACGCAAAACATGCATTTGCCAAGCATTTGTCAACTATAATTTGAAAACGCGACACAATTTTGACTTCCATGAAAATGAATCCTATGCATTTTCTGCCTGTTCGGGAAGGAACCGGAACCGGTCCGGGAACCGATTTTATTTTCCGGATCGGTTCCGGGAAGGCAAAAATGTCCCGGACTCGAACATATCGGTTCCGGTTTCGGGAACAGCAAAGGGATTTTTTTCGGTTCGGGAAAACGAGTCGGTTCGAGTCCATGTTTTTGGACCGTTCAGAAACACTAGTATATAGTGTGGGGCTTAGTTTATTTAAGTTTAAATTCAATCATCCAGGAAATCATTAAAACACAATCTCTAGGTAAGTTTTGTAAGTCAAGCGATATTTATTTATTTATTGTATTTTAGTAATACATAATTAAATATTTGACTGATCATACCAACAGCTCTTACATTTGCGAAGAGTATGCCTATCATACTTGTGGGAGCCAGTTTTTAAGGCACGTTTAAACATGTAGCAAATTAAATACTTACGGCAGTTGGTAATTTACTTGGTTCAGCGTTGAAAATTAACATTGTGTGAAATAGTATGAATTCGTTCGAAAATGTCAATGAAGAATATGTCCCAAAATAACATTGTGATAAATTAATTCCCTCGGAAATATTGCATAATTTCTGCAAGGAAAAATATTTCCAAAAAATTGATACTATTCCAAAAGAGAATATGACTGTTTCAATTAATGGGAATGTGCATACTCTCTGATGGCTAAAGATTTCCCATATCACATATAGGGGTCCGTTATAGCGAGAAAGTAATGGCATATGCCTTTGTATCTAGTGCTGTAATTTGTCCTTTTAGTATTGTATTGTACTTTGGCGAAAAGTACAAAAGTAGTACAACCAAGATATTGTTTGGTACTCCGAGTTTTGTTTTTGTTTTGTACTTCTATCAGATTGTTTTTGTTTTTGTACAATCTGTATTGTATTGTTCTAAGGTTCTAGAAGACGCTAGAAATTTGCTAAAGTGATAGTTGTATCTGAGTTCAAGAGCACGTAGGAATTGATTTGTGCAATTTAGTTGTTTAAAAATTACGTAAAAGATCAAAAAACCAGTCATTGACGAATCTCCCATATAAAATGCATTGAATCTGTTGACGGTCGAATTTTGAAGGGTGCAATTCTGTGGCACCAACCTATTTATGAATAATCCCTGTAATAACCACATTGTAATTTCCAGAAGAACATAATTTCATAAACAATATTCACTACCATTGCTTAAAATTAGAATGGATAGAGTAGACGCGTGGGCTCTGATATCTATATTTTCAATTGGGTCAGCCGTTGGCTTTTACCACCTATTTCATCGATGTAGAAATGTCCCCTATGCGTGGACTACATTTACAAATCGCATAGTTCGTTTGTTAGACTAGATTTATCCAGGTCAACATTTAAACCATACGGTTAGCCAATTTTATTGATCCGTACCGATTCATTGGTATCATATCTGATGCCATTGAATTGTCATTAGCCAGTGTTGATTTAATTCGTGACCTTTTTCATGACGTCTTACTAATCCACATTAAATGTAACCTACAACTAGTACATCTTATCGGTGGCGTCTAACAATCAACATAATAATAATAATAATAATAATAATAATAATAATAATAATAGGGTTTTATTGGTTGATATAGTTAGGGAATGTCGATTAAAAATGCCCTCGCATATATGCCTGCCAAGCTGAATATGCCCAAAATGCCCGCCAACGTGCCATATTTTTGGGCGTATTGGCACATTGGGTAAATGCCCTGAATTTGGGCATTTTCGGCAGGGCATATTCGGCATTTTGTTCATATTCCACATTTTAGACATTTTCAGCCGGGAGTATTCTGCATTTCTGGTAGATAAAACTCAGTAATACAATCGAGCCAAAAATGCCACTATTCACTATTAAAATGAAATCCTATTAAAGGCGTACTTGGCAATTTTGTTTAAATGTATTATATTTCAAAAGATACTCGCTGTATATCATACACACTTTATATTGAATTACAGATATTGACGAATGCAATTTTGTTGCGTTTTGTATAAAGTTAATCGGAAGACTCGAGTGATAAATAAGTCATCAACAAATCCTCCTAGTCAGAACTTTGATTGTTTGATTTGTATAACTTTCATCCTCTGTAGCAGTTGCTCCGCCTCTAGCGTAATTAAAATTTCTCAAATTTTCTGACCAGTGCTTCGAGGTTGACAAAGTTTATTGCATTCCAAAATGTGAGTTTTGTCCAGTAGTAACAATGGTTAGACGTTTTAACTCCTACAACTCCTACAATTGTCCGCTGACTAGATTTATTTACCTGCGTGATAAACCCGTCGAGTAAATCGTTTTTAGTTATAACGGTGTGAGCGGGGTAGTGTGCAGTAGTAGTAGCGACCAATAAAGTCTAAAAAGGTAATCGACCCGAAAATTTGAACTGAATATGCCCAAAATGCCGAATATGCCCAGGAATGAAAATGCCCAAAATGCCCGTGCCGAATATGCCCAAAATCTACGTATTTGCCAAAGGTTGAAAATGCCCAAAATGCCAGGGCATTTTGGGCAGGCATGATGCCCAATATGCCATGGCATTTTCAAATCGACAATCCCTAGATATAGTGGCCTCAGCCATTACAACCTTTAATAATCAACTAGCAATCAGGCCATCCGCCGAGGCGGATGGGATGTCTGGCGGCAATGAATGAATGAATGAAAACAGCTGAATAATCTTAACATGAAGGGTTTAACTATCCATTTTGCTCCGTCTGTAGCTTATTTCAGATAGTTTCTAGTATGAAATAGTTACTGTTACAACTGTTTCATAAATATCTATTTGTACATACTATAGTAACTTCATTGATGGAGTGGCTTTATCTGTTGTGACAATAAACAAAAATCGTATGGAAACGGGCATGGAGTTTTATAACCCATCAAAAAAAATTAGTTCATCCAATTTATGTTAAAGGGTCAATATCGGATCAGCTGTTTTTTAAATTAGGTTAGGATGCCTGTAGCTCGGTTGACAAAAAATAAATTTCAGAATTATTTTTAAATTAATCTGACGTTGCTGGGTATAAACGTTTCTTAAAATCATGAAGTGCTTTAATTAATGCTTTTTAAATGTGATCTCCAATGAAAATGGTACTTTTTAGAATTTAGCCAACGATATGGTGGTATTAAAACGGTAACTTAAGCTATTTAAGCTGAGGCAAACCAAATTTTTTGTCAGCCAGCCTTGTTTTGAAATTACATTAGTTAATGTTTATTATGCTGGACAACTTTACTAAAATCATTAGACCTGGTCACAAATTCTTTGAATGAACGCTTTGATTCTAGGAAAAAACGCGTTTCAACATTGTCTCTAATATTGTTGCAAAAAAGGCTAACTATTTTCAGTACTGCAGTGTAATTAACGAAATTAAATTAACGTAATTAACGAAAGTGTAGGCTATTCGTTGGAGATTTTGTTAACGTGGACGTGAAACCTTCAAACATGGTTTACAAAAACTGATTATTTACAAAAAATGTGAGGTTAGGTTCTTGACTATTACATCACTTGATTTTTGACCATGGACGGGTAACAATTTTTGCACCATCCAGAACGCTATCAGTGCGTGACAGCTACATCATTTTAATTCATTTAATGTCTAATATGTATGTATTGATGGACGATTTACCCAAAGTTAGAATTTAATAGTGTTGGTTAAAAGATGATGACTAATCACATAAGCCACACTGTACTATATATTCAAAGGCATACATAATAATTAAGTGGTAGTTTATTCTAATTAACCATACAAATTCCAAGATGCAAGATATAAGCATGTTGGTAGCTTGTTTAGCATTGCGGTATTTCTGTGCTCTCTTTTTTACATTATTTTTACATTTTTGTATTCTGAAATAATGGCATTATTTTTTTTTTGACTTGGACAGAATTAAGCTGAAAACTTGGTCACTTTACCTAAAGCCTGCACAAGTCAACAAAAAAGAAATGTTAAAAATAAACAAATGCTTTTATTTTTATTTTAAAACATTTTTTTCCATAAATGAAAGAAAAAAATGAACCGCTATGCTTCAACATTGCATGTACATAAGGACGACAACCATCACTACTACTACTACTACGATGAAGCTTTTAGTAAGAAGGATATGGTAACAGTCAAAGTCATGCAACTATTAGTGACACAGTAAGGTCAATCTGAGGTCATGTGACTACTAGTGACACAGTAAGGTCATGTGACCTCAAATTGACCTTATTGGGTCACCAATATAATAGTCTCATGACAGATTACGGTTTTAAGGGGCGCATGACCTATAATGAAACTTGGTGAGTAACTAGTAGTAAATCACCTATGATTGACTTTATTGACGCATTAATGGTCACATGACACTAGAAGGACATACTCAATGTAAGTGTATATTTTATATGGGCGATAGTAGGCGAATCAACCAATAATTAATTCAACCTTGAAACAATACAATTTGGATTGTATTGTTTTTTTCAATTCCTGTTTTGTTTTTGTTTTAGTTTTGTATCTCGAAAATGGATATTGTTTGTTTAGTTTTGTACCAAAGACAAAAACAATACAAAAGTACAAAACTAAACGAGTACAATATTACAGCACTATTTGTATCGAAGAATAGGGATGGAAGGAAAGCTTAAATTTACATGATTTTGCATTATTAAATTTGACTGCGATTGCACGACTTTAAGAACAAGAATTGTCATCCAAGAATTTAAAACAGCGAGCTCAAGTATATAAATAATTATTTTATTATTATATTAAAAATCCTTTTAAATTTCTTACAAACGAACTCCACAGGTTTTTTAAACTAAGTTTGGGCCAGCTGACAAAACAATCTGCCTTTGCCCCAATATATGTGTCATTTTAAGGCAAGAGAAATGAAATAAATTTTTATAAATGTCCCAACACGAAAGGCTAAAGTGTACAAATATTTAAGCCAATCAGGAATTTCACATGATAAATCCATATTGTACTGTCACCCATTGACACGAAAATTTATTTTCAAGATCATAGACAGATTACATAATTGCTTAATTAAATATTCAAATGGAATAATTGCTCTATTTCGTTCCCATGATTGTTTCCATACAGTAAATTAGAAACTTAATAAGGATATCTGACGGTTATTAAAAGATTTAATAAAACTTATTTGCCGTCTAATAAAAGTGACAAATACCCTCCATAGTTACACAAATCTTACCTTGCTAATTGTAAGTAATAATTAAAAAAGAGAAATGTACGGAAGAAAATTGTCAACAAACTGAGTTTATATGTTAAAATTTTTATATGCTTTCAGCATAACAAGAAAATTGGTGGCTATTCAACATTGAAGCTGATTCAGCTATTGCTTGTGGTTAATCCAGAATTTCGACCATTTTGAATTGTTATAAGAAATGCTACAGTTGGCAGTTAACCTGAATGATACAAAATTGTTGTTGGACTGCTTTTACGGTAAAAATTTAAAAACATTTGAAGGAGCTACATTTACATGAATCCAACATCAATCCGATTATTTCCCCTGAAACAGGCGAATCCGTATGGAAACTGTTATTAATATGTAATAATGCAGTTTTATGCGGAAATTTACAGGGTTCCGAACGGTACCTGGCCATAATTGAAGAGCTTTACCTATTCTTCCAGCCCTTGAAGTGCATTACTACTCTGCCATATTACAATATCGTACAATCGAGACTATCTGGAGATGCATACATATGTACGTCGTGACTTTTCCAGTTGCTTATATCTGAGAGTTCTTCCCAGCACCTGTGTCTACTTCTCCAACGATTTTTTGCAAATTACGAAATCAAGATAAATAAAATCAAACTCTATCAAAATTTTCAAGATTGTCTTGGTAAGCTTTCTAAGCCTCAGCAAATACAACAATTAGAATGCACTACAAGCGTTACAATCGGCAAATTTTGTGCAGATATTGTTAGGTATGTATATAGAAATTACATAAATTAGTTAAGTCTCACATGAATAACTAATTAAGTTGTGAAATACACAACCATAGGTTAAGCCAGTTTAAAGTAACTTCAACACTTATTGTAAAGGTGCAGTGTAAGCAATTCACATCGGCTAAAGCCGACGAGTGTCAATGTCCCGTTACATCCGTTATGATGTAACGTCTAGACTTAAGATTGTAAAAATAGGCTCAAGTAGCCACTTGTTAAGTTTAAGATTCTTCCAGACTCTTCAGTGAATAACTGAGAGTCATTCCAGTAACACCTATTTTTAGTTGTTAATCTTCATTTCCTTTTCCTTTTAATTTCAATTATTAAATAAAAGCAATTAGTCTTCGGATTAATAGAAAATCACGATCAATCGTTTATTCATAATCATTCCTTCCATCAGCACGATTTCCAATTATTTACAATTTCTTGACAATTACATAAGTAAATAATCCAGAAGTTAGGATTTCATGGTATGACCATAACCTACTCTTTCATGGTGGCCTTTGTAAAACATTGCCGCAATATTATTACCCCGGCAATGCTCCCGAATTACTCTCAATTATCACTCCCCTTGGGAAACAATCGATTTATTTTAAGAATTGATTTCATTACCAGGCAAGTTTGAATAATGTGTCATATTTCGTGAGAATTTTTGAGAATTACAGTTTTAGCCACGCAGAGGTTACATTCCTGCATTTTTGACGTTGCAACACGCACAGCACAATCGGGACTACCCTCCAGAGGAGTCACCCTTTATTGACTGTGACCGGTCGAAGAACCCCTCGTAAGTTTTTATTGATAAACGGGGTTATCATTTCTTGTCCACGGAAGGCAGACGGATTTACCTGCGCTTCACCGACCGATGCCACTGACTGGGTATCAATCCTGCTATTCGACTCTCCGACAACCCCTGGACGGAACTGATCAAAGTTTATCTCCCCGGCACCCCGGACACACTCATCTGTTGCCCGGTATCAATCTGCACAGTTCAGATATTTCCATATCAATTTGCCGACGCGTCTGGGAACGAACTACATTGTTACGACTCCTCAATTCCTATTCTCAAGAGGACCTTCCGCCATGTTGCTGTGGGAATTGTCTTACCGGACCAAATTCCCTCTCTTTTGGACCAGCTGAGCGCAACATATTTCCAAGCCACAGTGAAACAATCTCAGATGTGGAACGAATTTCTCCTACAACTACGCGACGCCCCACCGAATTACGTCTCAGCGACGCCCGTTATTTCCATCGATCCGCAAATTCGGTTCGAACAAATCTCTCGGGCATGGTTGGAATCAGCCAACACTTGTGCAATCCAAACCCGTCGATCCAATTGGGTCAAGAAGCACGGGCCACGCCAAGGCCCAACTCTGACATTGCCTCAACAACTCCTGACAACTGCTCCACCGGACCCCATTCAAAACCCTCTCGCCCAGCCGCCTCAACAAGGCCCTGTACATATACCTTCACTTCCGAAAGTGACTACTCCGGAAGTGACAACGACAGTCTGCCAAACTCGCCCTCTCCCAACTCTGACTCCCGGCCCCCCGCCAACGACTCATATGATGACTGGTATGACGCCTGTCAAGCCGCCGCAGCAATGGACTCCGACGACTGGGACGGTGATCGACCTCAGACCCCAACCGATCATGGAATCAATACAACTCACTCCTCTTCACCACCCTCACCGAATCTACCCGGAACTCGTTCTCAACGATAGTGCATCGCATGGGTTCAAAACAGTCGAACCTGTACCTGAACCTGGACCCAAACTTTGGGTACCTCAAAAGCGTGAACCTGTACCTGAAAATGTACCCATTTCACAGGTTCAAATTTTTCGATCCTGAACCTGACCCAATTGCGTTTTTGTAGTACCCGCACCTGATTAGTACCTGAACCCGAAAAAGTACCCAAAAGACGACCTGAACCCGGGTATTTTTGGACCGGACCTGAATATGTTTGGGTACTTGAGAATCCAAACTTTTTTAAATTTTATCTTGTATTAAAAGTACAATTGGGTATTTGTAGTACAAAATATATTTAAAATGCATAAGAATGAAAGTTCACTGGTTCCTGGGACACCCTGCCATTGCTTTTGCGATGGAAATCATTTGAGAAGCTTGAATTCTCCGGCCTTTAACTTTCAATCAATGAACCCAAACATTTCAGGTCTTTTGCGATCAGGTTCAGGTCTTTTATGTGTTGCACCTGGTCCTGACAGGTAAAATCAAAACGGGTTTTTCTCTGTACCTGGTCCTGAACCTGAACCTGTACCCAATTTTACGGGTATAAAATATTGTACCCAGAAAGGACCCAAAATTATTGGGTCCAAAATAAATGAACCCATACTGAACCTGAACCTGGACCTGAACCCAAATACCCGGGTGCGACCTGAACCCATGCGATGCACTACTCAACGAGCAAGGGGAATTCGTGGAAGCCCCGTCAACTTTTCAACCTTAATAATTATGATTTTTCTTTTTATATTCGCCTGTGAAAGTGCTCCACTAGGCATTTGGGGAAGCCTCCCCAATCTATCCAAGATGACCAGTGCCGGGACAAAACTCAATATGGCCCGGACCAATTCCTTGCATAAGATGGTACCCCTTCAACGGTCAGTCAGTATCCAATCATTACCTTCCATGGCTCAAAACGGTAACAAAAATTTTAATCTTCCCATGCAGGCTGCCCCTGCCAAGAAAAATAATGCAGTCAAAGTAATGGCTGCCGGAGCTGCTCTTATGGTAGCTCCACCAATTATAAGTAAAATCTTGGATTTTATCCCCTCTCGCTCCAACACCTTTCCGGAAATTCCTAAACTTGACACGGAACCTTTTCCTTCTGCTCCGCCCACTCCTTCCCCACTCGAAAAACGACTCTTGGTAAATTCTCCACTTACGATTGACGATTCTAAAGACGATACTTTTAAGCCATTAAAAGATGTTAATAATTATGACGCTAACATAACACAAATGTTAGAAGAATGGAAATCCATTCATATTTCTTTTCTCTCTTTACAGTATAATAAAGATGAGCCCGGCCAGACAGTTACTCTCACCACTACTCTCTCACCGCCCGTACATGCTAAGCAAACAGCACCGGAACCAATTCTCCCAGCTATCCCGGTTCCAAAGATGGAAATTGGCGTTGGCGAGGGCGATTCCCAAGTTCTTCTCCGTATTTTTACATTGTCAAGTACTGCTCTTTCAACCATTATTGGTTTTGGTTTAATTATATATGGTTTATATTGTTATTACCGGTATCGTCAGAGAAACCGTCAGAACTCCCGAATCTCTCATGCCCTACCCAGCGCCTACTTCATCAATAATCCCCGCCCACACAACAATGACCCGTACCCACCCATTTTGGCCCTCAACAATTTATCCAACCAGCTGTCTGCCCGGACTCCAGCATAGTTTCCAGTTGTTTGGTCAATAGACCCATGTATAAATTTTAATACTTACTTTGATTTTACCACGTAAAATATACTAATACAATATTGATTTTACACCTGTTATCACCTTCGCCTTAAATGATTTCAGTATGTATACTAGCTCGTAAAGAAAAACACAAAAATAATTTTTTTTGCACCCCTTCTTTATTCTAACTATCTTTTGTTCAATATATGTTACAATTGTACTAACAACACATGAATTTTGATTACAAATTCTTAAATTTTGAGGACAAAATTTTCCCCGACCGACCGGGATGTTAGGTATGTATATAGAAATTACATAAATTAGTTAAGTCTCACATGAATAACTAATTAAGTTGTGAAATACACAACCATAGGTTAAGCCAGTTTAAAGTAACTTCAACACTTATTGTAAAGGTGCAGTGTAAGCAATTCACATCGGCTAAAGCCGACGAGTGTCAATGTCCCGTTACATCCGTTATGATGTAACGTCTAGACTTAAGATTGTAAAAATAGGCTCAAGTAGCCACTTGTTAAGTTTAAGATTCTTCCAGACTCTTCAGTGAATAACTGAGAGTCATTCCAGTAACACCTATTTTTAGTTGTTAATCTTCATTTCCTTTTCCTTTTAATTTCAATTATTAAATAAAAGCAATTAGTCTTCGGATTAATAGAAAATCACGATCAATCGTTTATTCATAATCATTCCTTCCATCAGCACGATTTCCAATTATTTACAATTTCTTGACAATTACATAAGTAAATAATCCAGAAGTTAGGATTTCATGGTATGACCATAACCTACTCTTTCAATATTACACAAGCTAAATTGCCGTCAGAAAAAATGGTATTGTGGGAAGGTGTATGAATATTACTTAAAGCAACTCCACGGCATTAATTAAGTCAAGAATAATTTAATTATACAATAAAAGTATAAAATACCTGGGTTATGTGTTACTTGATTTTATGTTGAGTTCAACTCGACGATAGGGAAAGTTCGAAAGGTAGTTAGTGTAAATAATGTAGAAACAAATGATGAATAGAAGTCACTACAAATCTTAATCGTAAGTATAGAATAAGGTCTTTCAAGCAGAGAATTTAAATCTTGGGTTTAGTTTATTTTTCATGCCAGTCTCTGTGCTAAACTTTATTCCCTCGCTCTAACAAGCAGTATTAAATACTTTAGCGATCCGTCAATTTCTTAGAGAAATATTTCGCGCAAAGATTATGTTTTCAGGAGCTTAAAATTATTCAACAAATTATTTATGGCTTAAAATATATTGATATTAATTAAATTTACAGTGACGGTTAACTTAAAAGGGTTGGTTAGGTCTGCTCAAAATATTGTCTGCGGAAATCAAAGCTTGGGCATGGATTGATTGTGAATTGATTCGGAAATAACGCAATTGTATGTAATTTATTTGGCCCCAAAGGTAATTATATGACTAAGTTTATCCTGTACCGTTACTACATTAAAAATTTGCACCCAGATTACGCCTTACATATGCAATGTACACGGGCATTACCACATTGTACCGGCAGAATGGACCAGTTTATCCTACATCCTATATATATGTGGAATCTTTTACGACGCCTAAATATTTATAATACTATATTTCAATTGATTATATGACTCACAATTAGCTCTACACACTTCGTATATCGTTGGCTAAATTTTTAAAAGTACCATTTTCAATGGTGATCCCATTTTCAATAGTGATCTCATTTTCAATGGGGATCCCATTTTCAATACATGGATACATAAAAAGTTACTCGCGTACGGCTATACAGTATTTGAGAAGATTTGCCCGAGCAGCGGTACAAACCATTTTGCGTTTATAAAAATACCAAATAGTATAAAGTAGGAAGGATTGAAGTATGTCAAGATAAAATTCGTGGAGTCATTTGAGGATTAGTATTCCCAAATTCAGACTACAGGTAACCTTGGCACTTGTTTTGTAACAATTTGTAATTTAAAACCACAGAACCCACAACCAAATCTAATTATAATTGAAGTAATTGAATTAATTAGTCATTTAGTCAACGTAGCCAATGTTGGTTCTTGATTAACGAATGTTTTTGCAGTTGAAAAAAATTTTTTTTCTTGTCTCGCAAGAAACATTTTGAAGATACCATATTGTTGGATGAGCATATCAGTTACAATCAATTTAATTATACTGCAAGCGAACTATCCATGATTTAGAAGGAACACTATCTTATTAGAAAGGGGCGTTAAAATCAACGTTTCTACATACTTGCAGCAACGAGAAATCAGTGCTAATAAGTGTATTCTAACATGAATTATTTTTATGAAAATAGTATGGTATACTATAGTTCATTCGTGCTCGATTTATGACCTCAGTCCAACAACGTTTGTATTTACATGAACTGTGCTTACAAGCGTTCTTTGCTAATGTAGGTAGGTTCCAGTTCGGCATTATTAAATCTCGCGTTGAAAACTAATATGTATAAAAAGCTCGTATTAATAATATAAATTAAAAACTCATCCTACACGTCATTCACTGGTCAATTTATCGTTCAGTATTTAATACAAACCTTCAAATAACTGGAAAACGTATTATAAATGTTACACAATGGTTAATTTACATTCCAATGTATGCGGACAATATTGCGTATTCTTTGCATATTGTCGCATGATCGGCCTCGAGTATGTGGGAATTTTGTCAAAGGTTAGTGTTGAAGTAATTCGTAATGATAGGCTAGTTTCAAGATTTGCTAATAATATTTACGGTCGACCCCGTCATAGTAAATGTAGAAGTAGTCAGTCCTAGCAGAACTAAGAGAACTAGCAGATTAACGTAATAAGTAATTCGTTATTTAAAATTACCCACATTTTCACCCAACTAACCAGGACTAGTCATTCGAAACGGAATTACGATTATTGGAATCTGTGTTGTATTCTAATTTTGAATAAAACCTGTTCAGATTAAACTTAACCGGAATTGTAACCGGGTTTGTTTTTTTCAAAGCGGACAGCGACGAAAGTCACTTTTTTTAACAATATTTTCGTATAAGTACTTCAATGCAGGGCGATGTGAAAAAAATTGTACACAGAATTCTTTTTTTGTAAAAACGAGTTTGAAGCTCAAAAACCGAAAAAAACCCGAAAACTAAAGTAATTTTTTACACTCATAATTTAATATTCAAAGACAAACTGCCTATCTTAGATTTTTTGTCGCAAAGGAAGGTCACCTCACGATTTTTTTCCGGATCAAGGCAGTAATATTTCGGTTTTTTCAGAAAAATTACAATGTAAATTGGTTCACATTCAAGATTTTTTTTCACTATGGGCCCACTCTAATGTGATCATTTTTAGAAGCTTAAACGACGAGACTGCATTGGTACCACAATTTAAAATTTAAAAATGTGTCACATAAGAGTGTTCCCGTCTTCAAAATCGAGAAAAACCGAAACGGGTAATTCATATACATACACACATAAGGGGCCATGCAAGTGTATTTATACGTACACACGCAGGATTGTCTTGTGGAGGTGAGAGGCGCGCTGTCGTGCAGCGTAACGAGTACGTAGCCCTTACATGTACACAAACAACCGCATGGCGCAGCTCCGCGTTCGTTCTTCCGTCACGCCAAATAGTCCCACTTATTTCTTATTATATGTTTTACATGATTGGTCCTACACCAGTCAAAATTGGTGTGATGGTTGACGACGACATTCGAAATACATGTATGTACATTACATGTACTTTACATTAAAAAAATGTTCAACCTTGCACTGTCCGCTTTGAAAAAAACAAACCCAACCATATATTTCGAATACTCTAACTATGTTACTAACACATTTACCAAAAAATATCAAATATACTTTCAGAAAGAACAAAAAATAAACCGATGATATTTCTGTCGCGCAATTAGTTTGCCTTTGAGTGTTCCAAAATTCACCTAAATGACAAATGATAAAACCAATTCCAAAAATTATAATGGGTTTCTAAGATTTAAACGATCTCAGATGAGAGGTGAAAAAATGTTAACGTATTCGTAAAAAATTACGTATTTTGAATTAAGTCACAAAATTTAGACAGTTATCTCAAATGTTTAATCGAATCGTTTTTTAAGCTGTGCTGTTGCAGGTACATTAGGCGAAACAAAATACGAAATTGAGCATTCTTTCTGTTTATCATTGTAAGTATGCTAAAAGTGCAACGTGAAAACTCGAATGACAATACATACTGATGGTTAAAACCGAAATGATTTTCGCATTATTTAATTGTTATGAGAGTAGTGTTTACTGTAGTACCTCATGTGTACTATTTTAATATAACCCGAATTGTATGTACACGTTAAACATTGTAAGATTTAATTGCAATCAAATGCAATTATTCTAAAATGTATTGTATTTAAAATACATATTGTAGTTTGTCATTTCAATTTCCTGCAATTAAAAATGTTCTATTGTATGTCAAAATAAAAAGTATTACATGAAACGGAAGCCTGCGAGCTGTAAAACTGACACTGTATTTTTAAAATATATTTAAATAACATTTAAAATACACTTTGTATTTTGAAGCTTGTATTTTCGATTTCTGGAGTAAAAACGTTGTTCGTATTTTGTAATAGTGTGCTGCAATAAAGCAAATCCTACCATTTTCAAAATTGAACAAGCCACAAAACCGCTAAACTGAACCTATTTTGGCGTTCCAACAAAACTGTTCAAATCAAACCATTAAACAAATATTGTAAAGAAATTTAATTTGGAACTCCAAAACTCTGGGTGAATGGCTTTACAGTTTAATTGGCTTGGAAAATAGTAGGACCCTAAATGTACTCTTTTATTGACATATCCTACAGATATTCTAATTGGTAGCGTAGCTTCATGTTCACAAACATTCCTGTTCGTGATAACCACTTGTCGATCACTGATACTTGTCGTTTATTTTTTAATAGTACTAGGCTCTTTTCAAAAACAGCAATTGCGATTTTGTGTTTTTTCCGCGAACGGGAAATCAAAATAAAATACCCACGATCTCTAGTCTAGTAATTTTGGAGGAAAACTGTGGGACATACAGACCCAAGGAAAACACTATCTTATAAGGGGGCTGACACCGCCCTAAAAATGCAACGGATTAAACTTGGTTTTTTGTCTGTGTTTTTGCTTTGGATTATGATTACAGGAGAGGGGGTCAGGGGGGTCACGGAATAATGAATTTAGAATGACGATAACGGGTAGGGTGCAAAAATAGTGAAAAAATGAAATTTAATATGTGCACACTCCCTAATCAGCGGTTTAGAAGGCTACAACTTTATTCATACATACTTACACATGTACTGTTATTTATCACTGACAATTAAATTGACACTCGAAATGGAAAGTCAAAACATATAAGTTGGTCATTCATTTTAAAATTCAACTGTGATTTGACATCGTTAAGGAAAGAATCACCATTATGGAATATAAACAACAGCACGAGCTAGTAACTTATGATAACCTAAAGCGTTTATAAATGTGCCAATTAACGTTAACTATGTATTGCGCATTTGTAGGTACATGCATACTGTTTACGGCACATTATTAAATTTTTGCACAAGGTTATCTGTAGATATGTCTATAGAAATCTTTTTTTGCACTCATCGCTGATATTACAATGATTTACGCCAACAATTAAATAAATACACCGAGCACGATCACAGTCGAATAGATTGTAATCGGTTAAGGTCGCATGTCTGGGCGTGAATCCGTTGGAAAGATATAGCAAATGCAAGACTTTTTTGATAAGTATATGCAGAAAATAATTTTCTGAGGTCAAACGGTTGATCCCAGGTCGCCGAAGTTATTAGAAGGCGCAACTAGGTTTATGGCCGATGTTGTGGTGAAGGTCACATGTCCGTACGCCCATCCGTTGTAAAGATATGACTGCCACAAGATTTTGTAAACAGTCGGAACGACGGACGGACGGAATACACTGGTGCATAAGAAAGTTGCACTTTCTAAAAAGTAAGAATCCTATTGTTTTATGAAAGGGGTCGGGTGGTCCGTTTGACCTCAGAAAACTAAATGTTGTCACGTGTAAACACATGCAAATAAACATACAGAATTTGGGACGTCAAGTTTACGCTGTCTATAGTCAGATTTGTCATTTACCTTTAGTTGTCTTTTCCGTGAACCGGTAGATCTTGCATCAACTCATACATTTATAACTCAAGTGAATACGTGCTTAATAATACACTAGTCATGAATTTATTTGCTTGTTAAATCTATTAAAGACCAGTAGTGCAAATAAAGGTATTTATGTACGTCCGCAGATTATGAAACGTTTGAAGTGTTCCGGTATTTATAAACCCTTTAATGTGCTTCCGTTAACGCTCCCTTGTGTGTATGTACGTATACGTTGTTATGGCGCTTTGCCCCCTTGATGACATTGCGCGAAATGCTGATCATGCATAGGTATACATATACGTATACTGAATACTACAATATGCTTGAATTAAATTACTCGTAAGATGAATAGTTAAATCAAAATTTGCTTGAGTTTCGCGCAAACGTTTCACGACATCACGTATGTATACTCCTATTAATGCGTACTAGCTAACGGTCACTTGTATGGGTATGTTTATGGACGCTATGGGATATCGCAGTTACTAGTTCGTGTTGTTACAAAATATTTCGACGCTTCGGCCCTCAGTGACTTACAATTAGCAGGTAGCGCTGATCACAAATTACTTTTATTTCTCACATTTTCAGTGAAACCATTTAAGATATTGTGTCTCGATGACTGTTTGATTGTCCTCACATTAACTGCCGCAAAATGTCACCACACATCTCAAACTTTTTACAGTGACACCTTACCTAATGAGACAGAGCTTTATTGGATTTGGAGAAGATCAGGGCGTCCATTTGACCTCCGGAATCTAAAATGTTTTTGCTGTGGTATTTTAGTAGAACCTCGGTCACCGGTCTGTATCAGAAAACAAGATTTCAAAAATACTGTTTTTGGGGCGTCCGAAGAATTTCCATCAGAAGATTCGACTCTGGCACATCATGGTCGTTTATTATTTGCCTCTGTTCTATACAATAATCTTGCAAGACTTAAATAAGGGTCGCGCTAGATCTATATTTCCGAAATTACAAACTTTGTGATTATCTGTACATTTTCTGTACATTATCATTTTTACAGTTCATCTTGATTTTCCTGCAGGGATTCCAGGTTGATTCTTGGTTGTTCTTATTTTCAGGTTTCTACTTCTAGCTCCAGATTTTGAATGGGATGCATTAAATGCTATCGGACATCAGAATTTTCTCACCAAAATTGTGTTAAAACCGAACTAACTGACTAACTATATGGTATTGGAGCAATAATGTATTCAGATTAGCTGGAAGTCTTCCAAAAATCTGTGTTTACTAAAAGCTGTGTTACTTTGAAACTTCAGGCAAGGATTACGGAGTATAAATTTAAACAACCTGATGCATATATTGCAGTACACTTTATGTTTACGGTTTTAAAATACCCTAGTTTAAAAGTTTTTAGAGAATCAATAGGCTATGGTTATAGCTTTGTCAGATTTAAATGTTTAGTGTTATACCAGTATACTGGAAGGAAAAAAGACATGCAATGGAATTTCTGTAATATTTGATTGTAATGCATGCATATTTTGCTGTTTTCAGAGCTGTGACACGAGGGATTTTCATGGGTTGGGCATAACTGATATAGAAGTAGATGCTGGATACAAAAATATCCCTATTTTTGAAGTTACAATCCCTGATTTTAAAGTGCAAAGAACTTCATGTTTTTGAAAAAATCCTGCCTGCTGGTTTTGATATGCTAGGATTAAAACTCCCTATAATTTGGACAATAAGTTCAATCTTCTGGCAATCTAAAATCTAAATTTAAGCGATCTTCTGCTGGACAAAAAGACTTCCCCAGTGGAAGCCCTAGCTGCATTTCCCATTCAATTTACCACCAGCCCGGCAATTTGAAAACTCGTTACAGCGGACCAGTCATGCGTATTATAAATACAACGACCATCAATTTGGAATTTGATGTCTTGTAAGGAAATTTTTTTTCGAAGGAATTGCCGAAATCTTTGACGACTTGCCTGCAGGAATTTGAAATTTAAAAAAATGACAAAAATCTGACCCCCGGTGTAGTCATGCCAATGTCTGATCTGATTTTATGAAACTGATCTGGAAAGTCAGACCAGACCAAATAGCACGGTCCTGAAAACCATTAAGAGTAATTAAATAATCACTTTCTATTCACTAAAATTTTTATTTTAATGTCAAAAGTGACATTAAAAGTAATTATTTTCTATAGTGGGTGTCGTAGGTTTGATGCAGGGTTTATAGTAGAGCATCTCCTCGTGGGATATTTTAGGCCCGTGACTCGTAAACGTTTACCCGGCCAGCCAGAGATGCGCAAAGGAAATAGCCTTCCTTCAAGCCTTTGAAGGCGAAAATTCAGTAAACATTTCCCCTTCAACATGTCCTGGAATGAAGCCCTCTAAAAAATCTGCCTTCCTTCACTCTTCCTTCCAAAATACATGCACTCATTTTTGCCTTCAGCCTTCAACTAAAAATTGCCTTCCTTCAATTCTAAACTACAACCCGCTTAAATACGCTTTGCACCAGCAGGATTCATTGCAGTGAAGATAGCGGCACACAATGTCAGATGTGAGTTCACGAATTGGGTGTATTGTTGCCCTAGCAGCAATACACCCAATGTATGCCAGTTGCATATGCTATGCTTTCACGTTATAGATATTTCATGTACGTGGAAGCCTTCACGGCCTTAGAGGGCTAACATTTAGGAACCCTTCCTTCACAATCCTTCATTGCTAATTTTTGTGAAGGCTTCCTTCAGCCTTCAGAAAAAAGTGTCGCCATCCTTCCATTCCTTCTGCAACGTTAAGAAAGTTACCTTTCCGCCTTCAAGGAAGCCTTCTTGGAAGGCTAGCCTTCGAAGGTTGCGCATCTCTGCGGCCAGCAAAATGTAAAAACGTCCGTATATACCAGTATCACAATCATGTATTTTTCGGCTTTTTTGAATGAAATTCTGATGATTTTCCTAAATTTGCTTAAATGTTAACTTCATCTTCTAGACTAACTGAAATTTTCTCAACAATGAATTTCGAATTGAAACTATTACTAAAGAACAAAGGCAGGCATACAATAAAACAATAATTACTAGAATTCCCGCACACTAAGTCGTACTTTGTTTGAAAGGTAAAATTACAAACGTTTGAAATTGGTCAATGTATTGAAGTACATGCATTCGGAACCGCTGCTCGTGAAAGCAGGCTGAGTTTTACTTTCCCGGCCACAAATCATGTACCATGCATATGCCACCCTATATAAAGTCATCTAGTACATATGTAAATACCACGCAATGTGCCATGCACTGCATGACATGAGCCATGTACCATGCATGAGCCATGCATGTACCATGCATGAACTATGTACCATGCCGATATGGAAACAAGTTTATTTTACATAATTTGGATAATAGCTTGAAGTCTGGATTTCGTTGACATTGTATAGCATTGCGTCACAAAAATTCAATAAAATTTAATAGCACATCAACCAAACTTCCAGGTCATTTTTGAAATTTAATAATTAATTAAGTTGTTATTAGAGGGTACGAAGATCTACAAATTAAGTGGCACGGTATATGCCATGTATATGCATGGCATATGCATGGTACATGATTTGTGGCCGGGAAAGTAAAACTCAGCCTGAAAGCACAACTCATGAAAATTTTCGCGGGCTTGTACGGTCTTTTTTAAACGCGATGCAATGACCGTACCCACCTGTGACCCGTGCGGGTCGGGCCTTTTCCGGGCTTACCCTCAAATTTTAACCACCCGAAATGTTCTATTTTATAGGACCTCCAAACTAGGACCGGTTTGGTGATTTTGTGGTTTATGGTTGGTTTGGAAAATATTAAGTCCCTATGAAGTTCATCACCTACTCGGCAAAATCACTAGTTCCAAGTAAGCACATTTATCTTCACGCTCAAATTGTTTCCCTTTGATGGATACATTTATTTTTAATTTTACATTCCTAAAGTCAAAAACAGTAATCTTATGAGAATGCGGAATTAAAACACCTGATGAAAATATTTTTCTCCTTATTCCAGATTTTTATTCGATATGGAATGCAATATTTGCATAGCTCCATATAAAGTGACAGATCAGGCTAAGAACAGAGTAGACATGAAATGTTAGAGACATTGGAAAGTAAACGTAGCTCCTCCACTCCTGTGGTTCTTTGACATTGGGGATACTAAACAAAATTGGTTGAGCAATGTCATTTAAAGTACTGTTTAAAGGTTTTTATGTTACATAAATTATATTGTATATGTTAAAGCATAAAGTACAATATTTATAAAAAATAACCGAACTGTGCAAAAAGGACAACTTATCCAAACACGCTCAAAATACAAAACCTAGGAATAAAAAACTCCGTCGTCAGTAAAGACAAAATAACCTCCATATTTACGAGAAAACTTCAAATGATTTTTGACTCTTTTAAAAATATTCTGTAATAGCGGGAAAAATTAATACGGTTGTAAACAGGGGTGTATCCTGTAATGTTGTATTTTTGGTTTCTGTGGAGATAAGTATGCTCTTATAAGGGAAATTCTTATAGTGGAATTACATTTTTTAAACTGTCATGTACTATACTGTAATACTAGATCCTTGGGTCGGAATTTTCTAACATTCATGTGGACTCACGTCCAGCTCTTTATTTTGTAATTGACAAACAGGGAAATAATATTTTCCTATGAGTGCAGACTTGAGCCTCTTCTTCCTAAGGAATTCCTACTCTTTTTGCACTGCTCCTTCAGAGCCCGGAAGCAATGTAAGGCTCGGATGCCAGATGTTATGAGTAGAGTGCTTAGTGTACCCTGGCATATGGTGAAATAGCCCAATGTTAAATCCCATAAGGAAATAGCCAGACGTCCATGTACATAAGGGGTGGTTCTTGGAAATGGACCAATGTAAAAATCCCATTTGGAAACAGCCTAGTGTTTAACCCCATAAGGAAATAGCCGTGTATATATAAACCAAAAGGGATTAGAAAGGGATTACAAATAATGTTTGAAAAGGTCCTTTGGTTTAAATATACACGGCTATTTTCCTTATAGGACTAACTAATGCTGTCTACGAATAATGAAAACAGGATCCACATAGTTTAATCCTTTTAACCAATCCGCCAGTGAAGTAGCAGCAGAAACTCCTGCTGTGCTTGTACCGAAAATACATTCCATAGGAAAATTGAGGGGTTCAAGCGCTGATAGCTTGACTAATTTTACTCTCAAACTGGCTACTTAAACACGCCCTGCCTTTCACTTCAAATTCATTTTTCCTTCAACCTCTTTGAAGAAACTTATTCCAGTTTAAATTTTCTGATCGAATTCCAATTTTCCGTTGTTACTCTGACCGAACCTTTCAAAAACCTATCCAATTTCCAATTCTCAAAGTCAATTACAAATTAATTTTTAATAAATGGCTCCACCGGCTCCTCATCTTTTTCCATGTGGTGGTTGTGGTTCAATTTACATGGATCCCTTTGACATGGTGCGACATTATGTTGAGTACTGTCCCCAACATCCATCCCGTCAACCCTCAACATCTGGAGGCAGAAAGCGGGTGAATTTTAAGGAACCACCAACCAAACGACCGAGGATAAGTAAGTTCAATGTTGTTAATTGAGATCATAGTGATGTCAGTGATGTTATTTTTGTTTAAATATTTACTAATTTGGTTTTCCTTGTTATCTTGTGTTTTAAGCTTCAACCCCTAACGTACCCCCTGTGTCTGCTACCTCCCAATTACCACCACCGGTACCAAATCATACGGTGGATCTGACTGAGGACTCTGATGATGAATTTTTGAATGTGGATTTGGATACCTATGCCCCTGTGGTGATTGACGATGATGACGATGACTTGTTTGCAACTTTGGACATCCCCGATCCATTTACTGTGGGACCTAATATCCCGGACTCTTTTGCTGAGGGACCCGTTGCTGTGGAACCTGTAATTCCGGACCCTGTTGTATTGGAACCAGTTGCTGAGGGGCCGAGGTTTCGGCCTGACTGTGACACTGCAGACAGGTGTACATTGTTGGATCCATGTCAAGGATGTACGTCCCAAGAAATGGCTGAAATACTGTATACTCTTCGACACCCGCCAGAGAACCCAGGAGGATTTGAACCTGCTCAACCATGGATCCACAACTCATCGGATATTCCGACTCGATATCCTCCGGGGAACCAAGAAGAAGACGAAGACCTGTTCCACAACATATCACCCATTACCAATACATTGCTCATCGACTATGATTTGCTGACTCCAGATGCTGTTGCTGCTGTGGAAGAAGTTGCAAATTTGGATACGCAAGGCATCCCAATTCAAGATGAAGCCAATCCGAACGTAAATAGTGTTAGTAATAATAGTGATGGTGAAGTTGCCGGTCCAAGTTGGAGGGTTGGTTCTAGCAGAGGAAGGGAACAAATCGGAAATGGATTCGCCACTGAAAATGTGGTGAGTAAAATTGATTTTGTAAATGATTGTATTTGGCATCGAAGATGTCTTAGGTGTCAGCTTAGTTTCCCAACCCGTCAAGATGTAGATTTACATTTGCACACTGAGCATCGTGATAGTGTTACTTCAACAGAATGTGTATGTCAAGAATGTAACATTAAGTTTTTAAATGATGATTTATTTAACTCTCATATGTATACTGAACATAGAATAGGTATTGGACAGGGAATAAATCAGAATTTTCAACTCTATCCAGAAAGTGTTAAAGTAACAGACAATTTACGTTCATATGTAGTGAGCACTGATGAAATTGCAGTCATAGGAGATTTACGAGGTTTTTTTCGCTGCATTAGAACTCAGTTAGTTGAAACATTAACACAAGATTTAGCTGATTTTCAAAACATTAAAGTAATCCTGCATTTAACGTGCATTTTTGAGCATATAGACAATCCAGATAAAGGTACATTTAGGGCTTGGTTTTCTTCCTTTGCTCATACCATACTTCACACTTCACAAATAGATTTCACCCTAAACATTATGATTGACAAGGTAGAAAATCTTATAGATAAATTTATAGAAAATGGTTCGGGGATTATACTTAGGGATATTCCACGTCTAGACATGATAGTCACAAAGTATAAGCCGATGACTGGAGGAACATATTTGGAACTACCATACATTCTACAAAGTCGTTCAGATTATTTTGTAAACGTCAATAATAGCTATGAGGCGTACAGTTCTGAGAACTTGACAGAATGTCAAAGTAAGTTAAAGTCGGAAAAGGACTTGCAATCGTGCTTTCTATTTTCAGTAGCTGCAGGGATTAAGGAAAGTAAGTATAAACAGAACGAAATGAAAACGTACAGGGAAGTTATTAGTATGTTAGATTTAGACGGGATTGAAATGCCCATGACCATCGAACAAATCCCAATGTTCGAATCTCAGAATCCAAATATTTCCGTAAATGTTTTTGGTTTCACAGATAATAAAATAACAAGGGAAGATAGAGCCTTCAAAGACTTAACCGGGGATAAACTGAAAAATAAAAAGATAGACTTAATTCATATGGACACATTTCCATTATACATAAGTAAAATAAAAGCACAGGCAGGAGCTAAAAATACTAGATCATCAAATCAAAAACAGGCTAGGTCGAGAATAGACAAGAAAAGGCATTATCATTTGGACCTAATGCTTATAATGCAGAGAGATGAGGAAAGCATACCAAGGGATATTAAGAACAAATTACCTAAATCTAGAGTGGATGACCCGTGTATTGAGCATTATGTGCTTATTAAAGATATGAGATACTTGTTTAAGACCCAAAAACGTAAAAACGCAGATTCCCTTCACTTTTGTAGATATTGCCTTCAGCAATTTTATTCCCAAAAGACATTAGAAGATCATACTGAGCGATGTTCTGTTATAGGTGCACAGAAGGCTACATTTGTAGAAGATATGTCAAAGAGAATAGAGTTTGAGGGTTTCAAGTACATGGTCCCAGCGCCATTTGTAATTTATTTAGATTTTGAAACACGGATTGTCCCAAGGGAAAATCCGGAAATACTACGCCATGGAAAATATAAAGATATTCATGAGTACCAGTTCAGGCTAGCCAAGTCAGGTGGCAAAACAAAATACACTGATGAACACATACCATGTACATATTCATATTGTTGCGTAGGTCCTGATGGTCAAGCAGTGCATAGTAGTACATATACAATACAAAGTGATCATGAGAATCTTATGGAAAATTTTTACACTGACATTATAACATACTCAAAGGGTTTAATGAAAGAAATGGAGGAAAGACAAGAAATAGCCAAAAGCAATAGAAAATACCCAAGTGCTGAGGAAATGTCACAAATAGATAAAACAATTTGCTTTTTTTGTAATAAGTATATTGACCCTTGTGCGGTTGACCAAAAAATGAAGGCTGTTGAACACCACGACCACTTCACACACATGTACATAGGTCAAGCCCATAGTAAATGTAATATTAAGGCTAGCTGGTGTAATAAAATCCCTGTAGTTGTGCACAATTTTAGCGGCTTTGATTCTCACCCTATAGTAGCTAATATTGACCATGAGCTTATAGAGTCGGCAACAGTAATACCTATTAATACAGAAAAGTTCATGTCAGTCGAAATTAATAATATGCTAACGTTTATTGATTCCAATCGTTTTCTTACTTCCTCCCTTGATAAGTTGGTTAAAATGTTAGGAGCTGAAAACACAGACAAGTATGTAGTTACTAAAAATATCTTTGCGAAGGATTATCCAGAAGCTATTGATAGCCAGGAATTATTATTTAAAAAGGGATTCTTTCCATATGAGGCTATAACTTCAGTGAAAGACTTGGAAAAATCAGAGCTGCCACCTATGAAAGATTTTCATTCTAAACTTACAGATAGTGACATTACACCTGAAAATTATTCACATGCACAAACAGTATGGGAAAAATTTGGCATTACAAACATGAGAGAATATTGTAACTTATACTGCAAGTTAGATGTGACATTGTTAGCCGATGTTTTTCAGAATTTTAGGAATCTATTTCTGGAAAAATTTAAGTTAGACCCTGCTAGATTTTTCAGTTTGCCAATGATATCATGGCAGGCTGCGTTAAAGCATACAGAGGCTAGGTTGGACTTTATCAGGGACAATGACATGCATGTATTTTTAAAGGCTGCATGTCGAGGTGGCTTTGCAGGCTCAGGATCTATTAGAACTGCCGACGCTAATAATAAATATATCCCAGAAACATATGATCCTTCAATTACATGCTCATATATTTGTTACTGGGATGCAAACGCATTGTATGCAAAAGGTATGGACTCATTTTTACCCGTAGGAGGTTTTAAATGGGTCGAGGATGAAAGGCTAGAGGCACTTAGATGTGACGTGGATTTAATTTTAAATCACCCTGATAATGCTAGGACAGGTTATTTCTTTGAGGTTGACATCAGTGTACCGGAGAATATGCAGGATTACTTTGATGATTATCCACTTGCCCCAGTCAAGCGCAAAGTAGATGGTCATCACCAATCGATAGATTTTCGAATGCACGTGATCAACTTGAATTTCAATTGTAGTTTCAAAGTTAGATGGTAATAAGTATTACACGCACAGACATATACCATATAGTTATTCATGCATTTGTGTAGATCATTATGGTAAAGTTGAGCATAAGATCACGTTCATTATGATGCTTAAAATATAGTGGATACTTTCTTCAGAGATTTATTACCATTTTATCAAGCTCTTAGTGGCAAAAACCAGATATGGAACCTCATATATCCATGTTATATGAAATGGTTGAAATAGGACGATTGATCTGTTTTTACATGATGAAACAATCGATCCAGAGGGGGAAAATGGTACTTGTGTATTTGCTGTGTACGTAGCTCATAGGTCATTCAGACTAGCTGGTGTTCGAATATACTAGTAGTTGTACACAATTTTGGCGGACATAACAATCATCCTATGGTTCATAATTTAAACCATGAACTGATTGAGGATATTTTTGTAGTACCTTTTGTCAATTAAAGGTTTATGTCAGTTGTGACTAACAATATATTTACATTTATTGACGCTCTGTGATTTTAAACATCATCACCATGTAAGCTTCGGATATGTCAGGAGTTGACGTGGCTGACTTTATGGTTACCAAAGAGAGTATTTACATCTGATTTCCAAAAGGAATTGAACAGCAGCCTTTTGACCACGAAGGAAGTTTTCCATTTCTGAACATCTGAAGTTATTATAAAGCTATCAAATCTTAGAGATTTAGACAAACGTGAACTACCACCTATTGATTCATTTTAATCCAAACTAAATGATGAGCATATTAGACCAGATGATTATGAACAAGCAAACGTTGATTGGAAAAAATTTGTTATTCGGAGAATGCAAGATTGCAATTTTTACGGACAGCTGGATGTTTCCTTACTACTTACATGTCTTTCAAAATGTTTCAATATTTTTTGGCAAAATTCTAAATAGATCCTGCGTTATTTCTAAGTTTGCATTTGAGAACTTGACAAGCTGGATTAAAATGCAGTAAAGTTAAAATATCATATATGAAGGACAATAATACACCTGTGTTTTTCGAAGTGTTGGTTACAGGATATGCAGGTACAGGATCAGTGTGGTGTACCGATTCTAATAATAAATACAGGAAGGGCAGTTATGACACATCTCAAAAATTTGCATTTACGTAATATACTGTGATACCAATGTATTATATGCAAGAGCCATTGGTTCATTTACGTACGAAAGATTTTAATTGGCTCTCAAATGGTGAATTTGTTAATCTTTCACGAGAAAACAATATGTGGATTTACCCGATGATGGAGATGAAGATTGTTTTAGGTGAATCTTTGTGTAGGCAAAGTATATCATGTTTATTTGACTGATTACCTTCGGCACCACAAAAACGACCTGATAAAAGTAGTGAAACGTAGTCACGCCAATAGGAGATTGAAAATTAATGAATCTCTCGGAATGAGTCATTAAAAATAGTAAAATGGTTGCAGATCTCAATAAGGAAATAAAATATTAGAGATCTATAGAGGTAGACCGTGAATTTATTTGATAACTCAAAAACTTAATGCCAATCCTAGGTTTTCTGACCACAATTAATTTGGCCAAAGCGTCAACATTTAAGGATATTGTAATAGTAAACACGGATACAGTATTATTCATGATGAGAAAACTAACGCATATTTGACTAAACTAATTTATACGAAAATATCCTGCCTTGTCTTTAGTAGGAATGTAACGTATGATTTTCCTTTCGACTACCTTAACTACTGGAGAAATGGTGCCACTTGTTGTGAGGTCAAACAAGGTAAAGATAGGGATATGCTTATAGTACATATTGATCTATCATAACTTATATGTGTACAGGGATATCCTGGAAAACAATAAATTATTTGTCGTCTAATTTTAAACCCTCTAACATGACACCTGAAGCAGGCACAGAATATAAACCGTACTTTAAAGAAAATAAAAGGGCTAGAGGGTGATGAAAATGTCACAACAGGACATCTTATAAAGTTAATGAGATTTTGGGAAGCTAAAATGCATAGCTACACATTTGATGATCACAAGTACCATGAAAGACATGAGTATAAAAATGTTACTAAATGTTTTCAAGAAATAAAATTTTCGCTGACTATACATAATAAAATAAACATTGACACATTGAAAGTATATATTGGCTAACAATTTTGCTACAATATATCTAATTACAATATAAGTAAATCGAAACATTTTAATATGTCCAGCAGATTCTTTCAATGGGTCATGGGCAAAATCATAAATTACTTGACATAAATGCATACATATCTCATGATAAAATAGTTTATAAGAAAGCTAAAGGTATTCCAATGTCTTATATTAAAAGGCATCAGAAATTTTACGACTACCATGGAATACACAAATCAAATGGTACGAGTTCTGTGGTCATTTTTAGAAGGATAGTTACCCCCAGTGCATGGGATTTACAATACAGACGAAACAAAGCTACAGTTGACATCTTTTTATAACAAAAGATTTGGTGTAGATTTTCAAAACAGTTTAGCATGTGGGCATACGAAATTACATGTGTTAATAATTTAGCTGTTGATAACCTATATGAATACTTACGAGCAATTAGGGATGATAGCGTGCGTGAATAAATATAAAATATGTACTTATGATCAAACATGATACATATGTATTATGTATGTGTATATATACGTGTGTAATTGTTACTGTAAATTTCAGTATTCGAATTTCTACCTACACCCAACCCACCACCCGCTGCAATCATCGTTGGCAGTACTCTGCGTTGATACCACTGCTTAACATCGTCGTGTCGTG